>CAWUFW010002446.1:1800000-2214147 GCA_963921515.1 Calotriton arnoldi
GGCACCTGCTGATCCTAAATTCCTAGAAGATACATAGGGTTTGATAAAGGATTGGAGGTACTGTGGACCTTTGTTGGCAAATGCCATATTGCAGTAACATAGGGCTTTAAAAGAGGATCTGTGCTTCAGCGGGAGCCAGTGCAGCTTCTCAAGCGCGGCTTCAATAGATTCCCGCTATGGCAGGTTTAATAGGAGACGTTCAGCAGTGTTCTGCACTTGTTGGAGTCTCTTTATCCAGAACTGTGTCACTCCGAGTTACAGAACATTACAGTAGTCAAGCCTGGACATAATCAGAGCTTGAACTACAGTTTTTTTTTGCCGACTCCAGCAAGAACAAAACATTTTCTTAAGAGTCTTGAGCAGTCCAAAACATTTCTCTGCAAGTGTGGTTATTTGGTTGTCAGAAAAAGCTTTTCATCAAACCAAATGCCAAGATTATTGACCTTAGGCACGGTAAATGGGCCCAGATTATTGGGCCACCAAGCAGTGGACCAGATGATAAGTTGATTGCCCAAGGTCAGAAATTCGGTCTTCCCAGCATTAGCTTGAGACTTATTCAAGTGTATCCACCTAGCGACCTCTGTAAGGCAAAGGCATAGAGAGGAGGCTATATGGAAGGAGTTCTGTGACAGAGTGATGATGAGCTGAGTGTCATCCGCACATGAGCAATGACAAATTAAATTGCGTTTACGGTGTACAGAGAGTCGACGACGTTTCGATCCCATGAAAGCAATTATGGGATCATCATCAGGACATTACATTACATGCCTGAGTAAAATTGCCATAAAGATGGAACGGCGGTAAAATACCACGTTAATAATTGCCGTTTGAAGGACCTCACCAGCGTGTCCAATTGGAAATCTGTTAAGTTGAGTGAGAATCGTCCGCTGAGTACAGCTGTTTGATGAGCCGTAGGAATTGACCTGTGGTGACTGGCCACGGGATCAAAATTGCCTATTAATGGACCGCGGTAATTGAATAGGCAACCGGATGGGATTGCTAGTAAATACGGTACGATCAGCTGTGAAAAAGTACCAGGCGCATCAATGTGGATGCCTCGGTCTGGAATGCGCGGGGAACCTGAAAGGTGCGCTTCTGCAGGAAATAGGCTACCCAACTCAGAGCTTTATAGCCCAAGCCATTGCTCCAGAGTCTTTTTAATCAGGATGTTATGGGATACAGTGTCGAATGAGAGACTGAGATCCAACAATAACAATGCTGCAGAATTGCCAGCATCCAGAATTTGACGAATTGACTGTTGGAAGCAGCAGGGCTGACTCAGAACTGTATGAGGGGTGAAATCCAACTGAGTCCTATGAAGCAAATCGTGCGCCTCAATAAAGCTCGAGAGCTGCTTATTCACATGCTTCTCCGTGATCTTAGATAAGAGTGAAAGCAGCAAGACCAGACAATAGTTTCGAATTTCATGGGATCCAGCAGAGGTTTTTTGAGGAGTAAGACCACAATAGCATGCCATTGCTGAGGCACCTGGCCCGAGGCCAAGGAACTGTTAAGCAGCTCACCTAGTACTGGGCGGACCACCTCCCCGCCTCACTCCAAAATGGGATTGTATGTAGAATCTTTGCCCTGTTGGAAACTTTTTCTGCAGTACCAAAGAACTTGTTTGTCACCTGCACATAGAGTTACTCTTTAATACAAGAAATGATAATGTGTTCAATACCTCTACACCAGGGCTCTACACGCTTATGATGCATTAGGATCATATGTGTTTTGTGAACACTTTCACCCATTAGCTGGACACAGGCTGTAGAAAATTAGGTAGAGAAGTAATATGGTAGTTACCCGCCACTATGTAAACTATAACATAAATTAACACACTCACTGGGTGATGTAATTTGAGATGTCATCAGTGATATCATAAATGATGTCATAGAACATGTTATGAGTGATATAATATGTAAGGTCAAAAGCTGTGCATGGTGGGGTGCAAGTGGTGAATTTCTGTGTTTTTTTTTTTTTTTTTTTTTAGTTCAAAGCATTAATGTTGTCATTGACATTCACCTACGTATAATGTCACTTTAACCTTTGTTTTTTTCAGTGAATTTCAAAGGCATTTTTAAAAAACAAAAACAGATCTTTTTATTTAAATAGATCTTTTTATCACAACTAACTATAATGTTACATTAACCTTTGTTTTGTCAGTGAATTTCTAGAGTTTTTTTTTAACAAAAACAAATATTTTACCACACCTAACTATAACGTTACTTTATCTGTTAGTTTTTTCAGTGAATTTCTAGGTTTTAAAAAAAAATGTAAAGTAATATTTTATTACGGTACGTAAAGCCAACCCCCGCCATGCACGGCCTTCGGGCTTCGACAGTGCACAGCAGGGGTTTGGCATGTGGCCAACCCACCCGAGGCAGTCTATTCCTTCCCCCCCCCCAGCAGACATCCCAAGCCATGCACGGCCTTTGGTCGTACTTGCCATGGAGTTAGACGCAAGACCTGCCTTGCAGCCAGGCCCTGCTTCCAACTCCCCGCAGGTACCCAACCCCATACTGTGCAAAGCCTTTGGCTGCACGCAGCGGGGCATTGGCCATGACTTGGCCTGCCACCAGGCCCTGTGGTTAAACCCTCAGCAGGCTTTCAGCCCCCACACCACGCCTTTGGCATGTGCAGCGTAGGGTTGGTTTTCGGGCCCAGTGAACCCATCCCCTGGTGCCCAAACATGTATATTAAAGGGAGGGGAGCGTGCAGCCCCCCTCCTCGACCCTTAATTGGCCCCGTGGACCCCATCCCCCTGGACCAAATTCAATATACAGGAGAAGAGGGCATACAGCCCCCCTTGTCAAGCCTTAATAGGCCCCAGGGGTCCGCATCCCCTAATGTATTTGGCATTAGGGGATGCGGTCCCCTGGGGCCTTTCCTCGTTCTCAGCTCATTTTCTGCCTTGTTATGCTCACTTCTGACCTTTATTCTGCCTCTTTCTGCTAGTTACTAACCTTTATTTTGCCTCTTTCTGCTCGTTTCTGACCTCTATCTGGCCTCTTTCTGCTTGTTTCTGGCCTTTTGACCTTTATTTTGCTACTTTCTGCGCATTTCTGATCTCTATTTTTCCTCTTTATGCTTGTTAAAGTCCTTTATTTTGCCTCTTTCTGCTTGTTTCTGGCCTTTATCTTGCCTCTTTCTGCTCATTACTGACCTCTATTTTGCCTCTTTCTGCTAGTTTCTGACCTCCATTTTGCCTCTTTCTGCTAGTTTGTGTTCTCTGTTTTGCCTCTCTCTGCTTGTTGCTGGCCTTTATTTGGCCTCTTCTCATTTCTGTCCTTTATTTTGCCTTGATCTGCTTGTTGCTGATCTCTACTTTCCCTTTTGCTGCTTGTTACTGACCTCTATTTTCCCTCTTTCTGCTTGTTTCTGACCTTTATTCTGCCTCTTTCTGCTCGTTTCTAACCTTTATTTTGCCTCTTTCTGCTCGTTTGTCACCTTTATCTTGCCTCTTTCTGCTTGTTGCTGACCTTAATTGTTCCTCTTTCTGCTGGTTTCTGACTTTTATACTGCCTCTTTCAGCTGGTTTCTGACTTTTATTCTGCCTCTTTCTGACCTTTATTTTGCCTCTTTCTGGACATTGTCGATCTCCATTTTGCCTCTTTCTGCTTGTTTCTGACCTTTATTCTGCATCTTTCTGCTCGTTTCTGATCTTTATTCTGCTTCTTTCTGCTAGTTTCTCACCTTTATCTTGCCTCTTTCTGCTCGCTGCTGACCTTTATTCTGCACGTTTCTGACCTTTATTTTGCCTCTTTCTGCTCTTTTTTTCCCCCTGGGATCACGGGGAGAGCCTCAAGGGCCCCGCGGTCCCAGCCTGCTCCCCTCCTCCTGCGGGTGCCGGCATTGCTCACGCACGAAGGGAGCTGTTGGAAATGCAGCTCCCTGCGTACAAGAGTAATCTGTTTAATCTCTTTCCCTGCCCGCATGTCTGCGGACAGGGAAAGAGATGAAACCTTCGCTTCTAGTGGACAAGAGCACTTTGGCAGCTCCCACCAGCTGAAACTGGAGTGTTTGCTTTGGCTTGGCGGGAACTGTCAAAGTTCCTGCCAAGCAAAAGCAAACAGCTGTGTCCCGGGAGTGGGCACCCCGGACATAGCAGGAGCCGGCCCTGGGGGGTGGCGATCCTCAGGGCCATGTATGGCTCCAGGAGGGGGCTGCGCAACCCCCCACCTTAACTTTTTACGGGCCGGCCCCAGGGTGGTGGTGGTCCCTGGGGCTGTATATGGCCCAGGAATGGGGCCTCGCAGCCCCCTCCCTCTTTTTTAAGTTATGTGCCCCGGGGAGGTGGTGGTCCCCAGGGCCCAGGGGGGTACGTGAAGTACCCCCCCCATTACTTTCAAATCAGTCCCGGGTAGGTGGTGGTCCTTGGGGGGGGGGGGTGCCCTTGAGGCCTCCCATACATTCAATTTAGCCCCAGGGAGGTGGTGGTCCCTGGGGCCTGGGGGGGGGCCTGTGCAGCCTCCCTGTCTATTTTTTTTTTATTACAGTAGCACCGGAGAGGTGGTGGTCCCAGGGGCAAAGTAAGCCCTTAGTGGAGGTGGGTGGGCCATGCGCCCCCTCCATTTTTTTTTTTTTTAATGAAATTGCAACATCCCCCCCCCCCCCGGGACCTGGCACACCCGGGGGCCCTTTTTAAAATAAGCGAAGGAGCCAGCACTTTTTTATTTTATTTTTGCAGTGATTTCGCAAATTTGCTGCAATTATTTAAAAAAAAATGTTTTTTTGCCCTGCCGGAGTCTTTTTCGGACCCCAGGAGCACGGCGAGGGGGTTAGGGTATTCGTACCCTTCCCCCTTTTCTTTTTTTTGGGGGGACTTGGCTGTAGCTGAGTCCCAAGATGGCTGCCAACACTTCCTGGTTGAAGTGTTGGCAGCCAATCAGAGCTCTGCATTTTCCTGGTTATTATTCACAAATTAGCCACAATCACAGATAAACAAATTTGTATTTCCTTACATTTCGCAACAACTACTGAATGGATTTACACCCCTTAGCATAAATCGTGATCTGCGAACAAAAATCTACCTTCCTGCCAAATTTGGTGTAATTCAGTCCAGCGGTTCGGACTGCCGTCGTGTCTAAAGTTCCTATGGGAATTAACATGGGAAACGCACTTTTTTTGACCCGTCCCTTTTTCCCGGACCCCGCTTGACGGATCACCCGAAAACTTTCCATGCACAACAAGACTCTCTATGACACTTTTTTTTTGAAAATTTTGTGAAGGTTCGTCAAATGACGCCAAAGACATAGGCAAGTCAAAAAATGCTTTTTCTATGGAAACATGGTCCTAACTATAACTACCTAAAGGCAACTGCCAGTAGGTGATATATGGACTATATATAATTTAATATATAGCAGTCGCCACTGGATAGGTATAGTTAGGAATGTGTTTTCATAGGAAAATCTAAATTTGTAACAACTTTGCTGCCGTTTGCCGAATCTTCCCAAAACTTTCCCTAAAAAAATAGTTCTTCCACCTCATCTTCTTCCTGGAAATTTTCAGAATGGTCCATCAAACGGACGTAGAGAAAAAGGGAGTCCCAAAACGTGTTCTCCCCATTCATTTTTCATAGTAACTTTAGACACAGCTAAAGCCCAAACGGCTGAATGGATTTACACCAAATTTGGCAGAAAGCTAGATCTTGGACCAAAAAGAGAGCTTTTTGTGATTTAGTTTAAATCCGTTCGATAGTTTTGAAGCAATTAATGCTCCAAAACATTGTATATTTCATGCCACAGAGGATCCTCAGGCCTACAGACCTCATAGTGAGATCTGATTGGCTGCCACCACATAAACAAGGATGTGGCGGCTGCCATCTTAGGACTCGTTACACCATTCCAAGTCCTAAGAAAAAGGATTTTTAAAAAGACATAAGGTGGCAGGGTAGGGATACCCTGACCTCCTAGGCCTGGTGGTGGGGGGTCCCCACCATGGGCCCAAAACTTTTTTTTTTTTTTTTAATTTAGCCCCAAATTCGTGGAGGATCTGCAGCAAAATATAATAAAAACAATTACATTATTGGAGGGGGCGATGTTCTCCTCCCCAAGCCGCAGGGAGGCCCAAGCGACTCCATCCCCATGGCCATTATTGAAAATGAGGGGAGGGGGCACACAGCCCCGTCTCTGAGCCTTAATATGCCCCGGTGACCCCATCCCCCGGGGCCGAATGCCAGTAATAAGGGGAGGAGTAAGCATGGCACTCCTCCCGAGCTTTAAAAGGTCCTGGGGACCCCATCCCCTGGGGCTGAATGCCAGTAATAAGCCCTTTCCCTATACCTCTAACGACCCCGGAGACCACACTGAAGTGGCTCAGGCAGGGGAGCCACATGCCCTCCCCTGTTAAAAAGAAGCCCTTGAGATGGGGTCCCTGGGGCCCAAAGTGTCTTGGGGAAGGGGGCTTAACAGGCCTTTGGCCAACCCCATGCCGCACATAGCCATAAGGCCATGCACTGTGTGGGGTTGGCTGCCTGTGGGGGGCTGGATGGAGGGCGTGGCTGCAGGCAAGGTTCTGGGGCCAAACTAACACAGAGCATGGCCATGTCGGGGAGAGGTTTCTCTCTTCAGTTAGTGGCCATCCTCAGACTAAATGAGACAGTCAAGATCTGGACTTTGAGGCCATCTTGATCCAGATGCCAAGAGCGCTGCTTGCCAAAATGTCTCAAGCAGTATCTATGACATTGGTTGGTGTATCAAAATAAACATCTGCTTATGCTTTGTAAGGTGGCAGCTAGGCATATTTGCCTTATCCTGAGTAATGGTACTGCATGATCTATAAAAAGTACTGCATAGCTCCAGAACCGTTGGGTCTCATAATATATATATGAGATGTGGTATAAAATACCCCAACTGTACCTTATAAGAATATTTCAAATCACAGCGGAGTTGCTTGGCCATATATGCAATTTACCTTTAGAAGGTCACAGAACACTTAGGTGACCTACAACATTCTTTTCAGGTACAGTTTGGAATTCTGTGACTTATAAGAGTACTCAGCCTGCATCCTCATGCCTCTAAATTGTCCCAAACCTCAATGGTCCTCATAATGTACAGTAGGTGTACTGTAGTTCATATATTACAAGCATGTTATGAGCCATTAGCATGCAGTCGTAGCCCAGTAGTCTAACACCATGATGACAAGTTAATTACGTGTACATAACCCTCCAGTCAGTCACTTACAGTGCCATGACCTTCACATGCCATTCATGTATTATGGCACTGTATGCAGAAACTCACCACAGTCTTTTGGTTGGGACACAGGTCCTGATATCGTAGCCTGATTGGCCTTTTTTATGGATTTTAATTCTGTAGTTCGGTAGTTGCATTCAAAATAAGCGCACTGTGTAACTGTTGTATTGAATATGTAAATAAATACAACTTGTTTTAAATATGTTGCCTTTCCTTGTTTTGATTACAGCATGATTATGAAAAGTTGTGTGAAAAAACACTTCAGATTTGGATGGCTGCCCCAGGCTTAACCATCAGCTTGCAACTGGACTGACGGACGATCCAGCGAGGGAGGGGTGGAAGCCTTGGTTTTGGCAGTGTTCCTTGCCTCATCTCTTGAAGTGTTGCACTGAGAGCAGACATGGACTTTCCTTTTTGCAGTTGGATCTGTGTTTTGTTGTTTTCACTTCCGGATGGTGCCTTGGAGATGTTGATAAACAGAGGCAGATGTTTGTCTGTTTTTATTTTTTATATTTTACATGTTCATTGTTTTATTTTCTTAAATTTGTTGTAACAACATCGGCATCATGTATTTTTAATAGGTATTCTGTATAACGGTTTAAAACGGTCATGATCGAATTGATCTCTGCCGTATACATGGTGTGCAGTGTAGGCCTCAGACTTTATCATACAGAAAATTATTACATATTTGTACGAGGGTATACCATTGAGTTCAGCAACAACAACAGAAGGGCCTGATATCAGGCAGTGGTCATTAATCCATCACCTTCACTTTAACAGAAAGCAGCGGTCACGATAGTATCCTTTTATATGAACATCTGAATTGCAAGAAACTTGAGTAGATGTAGTTTTACATATCTTATACGTCAAAGCTGAAAGGGTCGAGGCTTTCTTTGGAAGTCTCTTATGATTTTTATACCAGTTTCCCATTTCTAGGCCAAAATGAACCCTGTAAAGATGTTCCAACCGGGGGATCTTGTACCCATATTCATGGGAACAAATATACTTTGCCAATGAAGGAAAATCTTTTTGTCAGTTTAACCCGTTACGCGGGAAGATAGAATTCTGTCTTCTCTCTGATGTGTCTGCTGACCCTTCAAATCCCATTGATTTTATCCCACTAGCCGTAAAAGGGCAAAACAGTCATCTTTTTTTATTTTAGTCTCGGCCAAATCCAATGTGTTACCTCTCACTTCAGTAGCATTTGTGGTGATTGTAGCTTGCTTTACAAAATTTTGAGGTGCCCTAACAGAGAATCCACAGTCTGCTGTACGAAAGTAGGGCTACGTTTGCACTCATCCTGTGCATCTCTTTTTACCTGAATTGTCTTTGCTCTTAATCATTTTGCCTAAATCATGGCGCAAAGCCAAGTCACAATTTAAAAGTCTTCAATCCATCCAGAAGATCACTAAGAAGGACGACATTAGCCCCCGGGTCGCAGCTTTTTTAAGCCACCTTTAAATCACAAATGATAGGATCATGGTTGTACTTCCTAAAGCTCTGATGTGATGCAATTGCATTGAGTTGCACACACTGGTCGTTGGTATATTTTGTTTTTGGCTACAATTTATATTTATTCCAACGGTTATGTTCATCTATTCAGTACAGTCCATGAGTATCTTCTGTTAGTTTTTACGAACTAATTTACCAAGCATAACTATTATAGGGAAATAGGTCTGTAACATTTTGAATCTTATCGGGTCCTCTCTACTTTTAATATTCAGCCTTATGCTATGAGCCCGGGTTTTTTAGGTTACTTACCACTATTTTAAAGACCTTATAAAAATTGGAGTTCATCTATCAGGTTGGAAGGTAAACCGGTTTGCTTGTATCCTATCAGGTTGTGTGCCTGTTCTGTTGTTTGAAGGTGAAGAGTCGCATTGATTGCGTTTGCTTGAATACAGAGATCTCTTCTGTTAGTGAGCACTTTCCACTCTTTACTATGGAAACAAGCACAACAAAGGTGGTTTGAGAGACCAAACAAGGCCTCCACGTTTACAGGCTACAAACAGGAGCTGCCATTTTCAACAATCTTCAAGAAATATCTGGACCTGATGGTTTTAAATTAGCCCAGATTCCTATTTCATGCAACCTTTTTTGTTTGAGCTCTTTTTCTTTTGTAGTAGATTAATTGTACTATAAAATCAGAACCAGAAGTCTCCGGGTTCTTTATACACGTGTTCTCCTACATAAAGCCATTTTGGAATCAGAACATCCCAGCTGCAGATTTGTTACACTTAGTTTGCGATGATGTTTTAGTCAATAGGCTATAATTTTTGTTATCGAACAACAAAATTCCAAGTATCCTTGCAACGGTCCATCTGACTGTAAAACCAGCTCAGGATGTGGAAGTGAATTTTACAGCATATTTTCCACAAATTCTTTGGAGCCAGTTTGACTGATTTAACAGTTTTTTAGGTATAGAGGAATATTGTATGGTCCTCTTCAGATTCCTTCGGATCAAGCACCCTCCTTTTTCTTATCTAAAAATATAAATGGTGGAGTTAACGTCACACTATCCAGCACACCACCTACTTGTCGGCCTCACTAGTCTTCCGTGTTCACGCCGGCATAAATAATTAGGCTAGACTTATTCCACACAACCAGTGTGTTTCTGACCAGGCAATATGATGGAGCTCTCCCAGTATGGGCCCTTTGCCTGGGAGCGATGGCGGTCTCATTTAGGAGGAAACCCATTGCAACAGTCTAGTTAGACCTACTCAAGATTATATCTAATCCACACAATACTAAGTTAAGGGAGCCCTCATCTACATTTGCATTAAAATATAAGATCCCTGAGATCAGTTCTTTTTTTTTTTTTTTTTTTTTTAAACAATATATTACCTCCTTCAATAATAAATCGGTGCTCAGTGTTTTTGCAGTTCATATGCATCTTTGTTTTCAAACCACTGGTCCCTTTTCTGCACTAGAAAAGTACCTATGCAAGCTATATTTAATTGCTCAAGTATTAAAAGAAAAATTTAGGTGAGCTCCTTCTAATCGTAGTCTACTACTAGTTTGTTCTCAAGCAATTACTTCTAGTCCTAATAAGATGTGTATATCTCACAAAAATATATTTCTCCAGGACATTTATATCCCTTATAAAACACCATTCCCCAAGCAGCTATTCCATTCCTCGAAACTATCATTATTGCTTTTTCCCCAGAGGTATTCTTTGAATACATTATATTGTGTTGCAGAATTTTTACTGTACTTCATTACCCACGATGAGGCCGTCAAGTGTTTAGATTCACACTAGCTCCTGAGGTGTCCTTTGAGGTTGCATAGTTGATATAGTGTTGGTTGGTTGCAGTTAAACCTGTATTGGAGGTGCATGAGGTTCCAGTATGCATGTGCTGTTGCCGAAAATGGTTATTGGACACAGCCATGCATGCAGATACCAACCCCTTTAAAGTAAGAGATTTATTTTTCATAACAATTCTGTGCAAGAAAAGAATTCGGTTTTTATGCTCTCTGCACTTCCAAGTGGTTGGTAATAATTCTTATTCTGGCAAGTTTTGATTTCCATATCTTGGCTGTCTGAACTGAAAAAAAAGCTCTTGCCAGTGCAACATTTTTTGAATGAAGGAATGACCAGGACGCAAGCGAATGTATAGTCCAGTGTCATAGGATGACGGTATGTATGGAGTTTATTATGAAGGAAGTGTGTTCTAGTGCTATGGATGGTTTGATGTGATATGAACATTGCTTTGAGGTCAATCCCCCTCACCATGCACCTGAGCTTGATGCCCTATGTATAAATCTAAGATGGCTCCCACAACACTTCCACCTTCTCCTGGTTTGTTGCTTTGCTCTATATTCACCTCCTCAGGTACTTGCATTAGATTAACTTTTTTTGTAGTTACCATTTTCTCAATAAATACGTATTAAAATGTTTCATTATCTCATTCACATGGGCTATCTAATGATAGTCTAAACTGGATTCGCCCTTATAGCCACTTTTCCTATTGCATTTCAAAACACTTGCTGTGAACCCTTCAGTTCAGACGAATACATATTTTTATTGACATAGGCTATATTTTGGCAAAATATCAAAAGGATAAGTTTATAGCCACAGACACATCCAAGTCATCAAGTTCTTCATCACATAGCTTATGACTTTCAGGCAGGACTGCTAGTAAGCTCAAGATCTTGCACCAGATATGTGACGCTATCGCATTCTGAAAACAAAGACCACTTAATCAAGAGAGTACCAGCCTATCATTCCCCCGCCACCCATAGAAACCCCCCCCAGAGATAACGCATACTCACCATCTCTGTAACGCCATCAAACAAGACACAGATGAAAAGGATCTGGGTCGGTTATGTGAGGACCTCGGACAACAGGAGGAAGACTCATGAATTAAGTTCATAGTCGGATAATGAAAAGCCACTGGAACTGTCCCCCACTAGGGCATCAATGCCAGTCGAAACCTGCACACCTTGCAATCATACAAAAGCCAGCAGTGCAACATAGCAATTGAGCAGGAGAGAACTTACTTCCTTATCAACTCTTTGTCTAAAACGGAGCATGCAGTGCACTATCTTCCACACAGCCACATTTATTAAAATTGCTGCAAAAACAAGGTATGTAACGCCTAGAGAGCAATGCAGGTACGAAGCAGCTCTACAAGACCTGCTGCACATTCGGGGCCATGTTACTCCAGATTTCATGGTGGTTCACATAGATCTTAAAAGATCCACTAACCAAGGTGTCACAGAAGGCCCATCACCAGATAAAGAAAGTAAAACTCCTCAACACTGTGGCTGTGGGCATGGGTACTTCCCAGTGCATTGTCACCTCACAAGCCCTGCCTAGTGACACAATGGCTGCCAAAGGGAAGAAATTGAAGAACTTCTCGACTGTCTTCCTAGGAAATATTAGAAGAAAGGACTAAGACATTATTGCAGAAGAAAAAATGATTTCAAATTCTAGAATTTATTGTGCTAGGTGCTTCTGATAAGGCATGCTGTTAAATTAACACCAGTGTCATACTGTCACATTTTATTAATTACGTATTTACACGTTCTGTTCAGAGTTAGAACATCATTTAGAGGTACCATTTGATGGCACTTATCTTTTTGGCCCTTGTTAGACTTGGCATCTTTTGGCGTGTTTCCCATGACTTTTTGCTTTCTGACCTCCCGGTTTTGACTCTGTTTTTGCTGGTGTAATGATTCTGCGCACTTTCCTCACTGCTGTCCAGTGGGAAAGTGCAAGTGCTCCTGTATAAAATGTGTTATGGATTGGTGTTTCCATGATTGGCCTATTTGGTTTATCTGTCAGTCCCTTGTAAAGTGCACTGCGAGTGCCAGGGCCTATAGACCAAATGCTGTTGGTGGGCTGCAGCACTGGATTGTGCCACCCACGAAAACAGCCCGTAAAGTGTAACTCGGGCCTGCCATCGCAGAGCCTGTGCGCAGCCTGGGGCTGCCATGTCGACTTGGCAAGTGCACACACTTGCCAGTCCCTAAACCTTCCCTTTGCTACATGTTAGTCACCCCTAAGGTAGGCCCAAGGTACCCCTGTGGGCAGGGTGCGGTGTATGCGAAAGGTAGGACATGCCCTGGTGTGTGCGGCATGTCCTGATAGTGAATTACAGCCTAGTTCGTTTTTCACTATTGCAAGGCTACCTGTTCCCCCTAGGCCAGAACGGGCAGTTTTGATTATTACAGTTTATAATCCTAACTGACCCCGGGAACATGGTAGAAATTCGAGTTTAGTATGCCTGGACTCAGAATGATAAAATGCATCTTTTAGTGAAGTTGGTTTTAACATTCTGTGTTTGAAAATACCACTTTTAGAAAGTGGGTATTTTCTTGTCTAACCATCCAAACCTGCCTCTGCGAGGTTGTGTATTCCTTGTCTGGAGTGTGAGTGACAGGGGCTGGGGGATGCCAGGAGACAGGGTGAGTCAGCACAGGGCTGAATAGCAAGATCTACATGTAGATGGGTGGGAGGGGTCGCACCTGGGCCCTGAATAGGACAGTGCCTTCCCTCCACAATGCTGGCTCCACCTCCTGTGGTGCGTCTGATGTCCCTGGCCTACTCACTGAAAGAAGGGACGGAGACTTGTCAACAAAGTGCTCCAGAACTGGTTTGGACTAGGCAAAGGCCTCTCTGCCTTCAGAGAACAAAGGAATTTGGGATATAAATATTGGGGCCCTGACCCCATGATTTTAGATCTCGCTGGAATCAAGGAACCTGCCAAGACGAAGAGCTGGAAGAGCTGCCAGGAGGAGTACTGCCCCTTTGCTGTGTTGTTGCTTTGTTGGGTTGGCCTGCAGCTGCTGCTTCTGCCTTGGGCAGTGAAAGGACTGGACTGAACTTTCTACAAACTTGTGCTGAGTATCTCCAAGGGCCTGAAACCGAGCTGGCCTCCTGTTAAGAAGTCTCAGGGACTGCAAAGACTTCACAAGCCTCTGGGTACCGCTTCTGGAACGCTGTTTCAGTTGCCACAGAGGAAGGGAACTGCAACCGACGCCGTCAACCGAATCCATCCCTGGCCGGTGACCTGTTTGCACCGCAGACCGCATCGCCCCGCTTCGCATCGCAACCCTGGTCTCACCGTGGGCGATGTCCGACGCCGCCAACATCGAGCCGCTGCTTGCACCGTGACCTGTGGGCACCGCAGTTCGCATCGCATCGCTTCACTGAACCAACCGGACCCGACCGACGCGGTCGCTGCAACTGGCTCAAGAGTCGAGACCGCACCGCATTTGGGGCACCGCCGCACGTCTGCGACGCACCGCTCCGACTCGCACCGCTGTCCGACGCCAGCTCCCGCACTCCGGCTAGGTCGCCTGCATCGCAACCTGTCAGCACCGCATCGAGCATCGTCTCACCCTGCATCGCACGCCTTGGACTCACCGACTCCGTCTGCACGACGCTCATCGAGCCGCTGCCTGCACCGCATCGAGGGACACCGCACCTTGCATCGCTCCGTCTTGCACCGCAACCGCGACGAACGCCGACCGGCTCGTACACTCCGTACCAGCCACAACGAGAAAGGTACTGTAACCGAGTCTGTTCACGACTCTGCTGGCCCGTATCGACGCGGTCGGCTGGAACTGTTAGACTCTGTGGTTTTCAGCATCACGGTAGGCTCGGACGGAGCTACCGACTCGTACGAACTTTGCTTTTGTGCTATTCCTGCAAAGAAGAAGTTAACGTATCAAGTATTCATTCGTAAAGTACAGTATTGTGGATTTTTGTCGTAATTGGTCTTGTCTTGAGTATATAAAATATTGGTTATTTTTCTAAACTCGTGTGGTGTCCGTTTGTAGTGCTTACACTGTATTACTGTTGGTTATGTGCAAATGCTTTACACACTGCCTCTGAATTAAGCCCGACTGCTCGTGCCAAGCTACCACGAGGGTGAGCAGGGGTTACTTCACGAGTGTAACACCCTTACCCTGACTAGGAAGAAGGGTCCCTACTTGGACAAAGGTGCAAGCCCTTGCCAACTAGAGATCCCATTTCTAACAGCCCTCATTTAGATGAGATCCTAGAATAAGTCAAAAAGGCACAGATACTGCAAAGTCAGTGGGTCCTCTGGAGCCTCTGTCGTGACCTGTCACTTTGTGTTCTTCCCCTCAATCACACAAGACTTGTTGAGGAAAGGCTGAGAGAATACCATCAAGAGTGTAGCAATATAACCGCAAATAAGTGGATGATATCAATGATGCTGAACAGATACTCTATCAAGTTCATTTATCCACCCCCAAATATACACCTTCAAGAAAAACGCCAAAACTAGATCATTAAACACCATATGCCTCAGTTGATAGAAGAGATTTGTGATAGAGGAAAAGCTGTTGAATAAGCAAGTGCAAAAACAACAATTGATGGACAGAATGCAGAACAATGTCATACATTCACCCCAGTACAAAGATCTGGGCCTAAATCCATAGTTTTTTTGCTCCCCATGCCATTCCAGTTTGAAACCAGCCTTATGCAAATTAGTCTTGACCCTGCGCCCAATGGGAACAGTCCAGCCCGAACTGCCAGGCCAGGTCCTACCTGGACTGGAAACAAGCATCCTAGGACCGGTTTAGGGGTTTCACCCCTTATCAGCCAGGATAGCTTGACCCCAGTGGCAAAAGAACGATGGATTTAACACAGATTTATTGACTGGGGGAGAATATTTGATTTGCTCTGCATTCCGTCCATCATCTGTGTGTCTTTTGTTGAATAAGCAAGGGCAGGGAGTGTATTCCATGTGATTTCTCGTGCCAAAGAAGCATGGCATGCTGCTTCCTATCTTTTATCAGCCAGTCTTGAGCACCTTACCCAAACAATACATAATTACTTTACACAAGGTGATCCCACTCCTACAAAAAGGTAACTTCCTGGTGGCACGTGAACTGAAGGACACCTTTTAGCATATCCTGATGCAAACAAGTCATTGCAAGTGCTGGTAATTTATGGTAGATACAAAACTTTAAAAGTTCACAGTCTTACAGTTCTGAATAAAATCTGCAGCAAGAGGGCTTATCAGTTTACTTTCTGTGATGACGGCACATCTTCACGTTCAGGGAATTGTGTTTACCCTTATCAAGACGATTGTTGGTAAAAGCGAAGACCGCTCTACAATACCGGTTTCCTACACAATAGTAAACACTGTCCTAACTCCATGACAAATGGATGACCATTAATGCCAAAAAGCCTCATCTGCAGACACAACATTATCTGTGGGCAACCCTAAACACCAAGTTACTTTGCCAGTAGTGGCGAGAGTACTGCCATATCATGGACCGATTCCAGTTTTCTTGGAATTATAACATGAAACAGAATGGCAATGATGCTGTCGGACATGATGGCTTTGTGCTTAGAGCTTGTTCCTAAAGCACGTCTTCACATGCAAAAATCTGCTTGTTGTCCCACTACAACTGTGTGCAAGAAAGTTAAATGAAAAGCTTGTAAATTATAGTGTGCAAAATTCTATACCTCCTCTTACACCAAATTCTTCTCATATTGTAAGTTTTTTTTCTCTCAAAGACGTAGCCTTTACTTCTATTTGAGTTCAGTTGTTGACAGTAGTTCCCTATTTACTAAACAGACAATCCATTACATTTTTAGAACATTCCTGTTTTCAAATCCTTCATGGAAGGGTTGAGAAGGGTTATCCCACCAACAATATGGGTGCCCAATTGGTATCTAAAATTGTCTAAACAAGATTAAGATAATTTTTTTTACCTTAATCAAACAATTGAACTTCTAATCAAAATCCTTCTACTGGGACAGAAAAGCACTACACTTTATAGATGTCAAACATGCACTCATTTACTATATTGAAAAAACCGGGTTGTTTCCCTTCCGCCCCTCAATTGGTTAAGCCTATTTAAAAAAAAAAAAGGACATAGTCAGATGGGATTGTGTAATGCATTTAAGTTTGTTGTGCATGTTCAGAAGGGTAGCTCATGGGAAACACTTAGTATCATTCCACATGAAAAAATATGCCACTGTGGTTTTCTGAGGAAACATACCACTAGTGTATATTTGTCAAAAAGCAACATAGTCATCTGCACATACATTCATCAAACATTACGGTGTGACATTTATACAAGCAAAAAAAAACAAGTTATCCAAACTGTTGTAAAACAGTATTCTCTTCAACTAACTCTAGGCTACTTCATCCTCAGCTTTTTAGATTGTTCAACGCATGTGATCTGTATCAACACAAGGCAATTTGAAAACATTACTTACCTGTAAGCAGTTGTTTGTAGCGTGCCATGTTGTAGATTCTATGTCAGGACCAGAGGCGAGGATTATGCTTTACTCTCTTCGCTTTATTAACATAGCAGCGTTTTCCAAAAAACAACTTCTTTTAACTTTCTTCTTGAAAGCGAGGAGCTAAAAGTCCCATGAGTCTCTGGAAATGTAGCACAAAAAAACTTCCAAATCATAGTGAAACAGTAGTCCATAATGGTAACCAATCGCTCTCCACTTGTGCCTGTAAAGGTCCTCTCTCTGCTCCGATACCCCTGTTCCTTCGCTGCTGCGCAGCCTTCAGTCAAGTCATTTTTCTTCTCTCATTACATTGGGTGTAAGAGCGTGTGTTTATACTAGCGAGCCACGCTAATTGACTTTGTGTGTCACAGCGCTGAGATTGACCCATTTGCGGGAGCATTATGTCCGTCCGAACCGATACCTATGGTGCTCCGCCGCAGTGCAGTCCTACGCCCGCCAGGTGGCATTTTAACTCCGATGTCTCTTCCTCTGCGATGCGTGAATCCTGTCAGTTTCAACCCTGACAGGATGGGACTTGCGTCTGGAGAAAAGACCGCTGACAGCCTTGGCCTGGAGAGACGCCCCGATTGCGGGGTCTGTATTGCCCAACTTGCCTTAACTCTACATAAAGGCTGATGCCCTTTCTTCAGAGTCCGTATTGTTTGCTGTGATTGATGCCCCTGGGGTCTGCACCATGACAGTGAGGTCACTTGAGGGAACACACTCCCAAACCCCTTAACCCATTCCATACTGTTAGCACGAGGGGGAGTGTTCCTGCGGCTTAGACCGATTTTTGTGAGGCTCTGCCCACATGTAAAGTATTGACTGTATCCTCAGTCCCCAATTTGCAGCCATCAGTCTGCCCATATTCCCCTTCTGTGGGGTGGGGTGTGTTGCATTAGTAGCACCTATAAAGATATATATATATATATATATATATATATATATATATATATATATATATATATATATATATTACTATATAGATATATATATATATTACTATATAGATATATATATTACCTACTGGCGGTCGCCAGTAGGTAGTTATAGTTAGGACCTAGTTTCCATAGGAAAAGCGTTTTTGTTTTCCCAATAACTTTGGCGTCGGTTGACGAATCTTCGCAAAATTTTCAAAACCAGTGATCAGCTCCGGTCAGCTCCTGTCTTGAAAGTTTCGGGGTGATTCGCCGAGCGGGGGCCGAGAAAAAAGGGGGGTCTCAAAACACGTTTTTCCCATGTTATTTTCCATAGGAAACTTTAGACAAAGCTACAGCCCGAACTGCTGAATGGAATTACACCAAATTTGGCAAAAAGGTAGCCCTTGGTTCAGAAAGAGTCCTTTTTGTTAAATGGTGTAAATCCGTTCAGTAGTTGCTGAGAAATTTAAAAAATAAAAAGTTTCGATATCTATGGCCGCGGTGGATTCGCGAACCCTTCCGACCACGAGCTTCACTGTGATTGGCTGCCAACACTCCAAACCAGGAAGTGTTGGCAGCCATCTTGTGACTTCGTAGAACCGAGTCACAAGAAAACAGTAGAAAAAACATTAAAAAACAAGAAAAGGGGGCAGGGTAGAAACACCCTGACCCCCTAGGCCTGCTCAGGGGGTCCCACAAGGACCACCAGGGCCTAAAAAAGCATTTTTTTAAAATAATTTGGGCGGAAATCGCAATGAAGTCACGAATCCCGCCGAAGTTATAAAAAAAAGACGAAGCGCGGGCTCCCGCGCTTCGTTTAAAAAAAGCCCCCAGGTGGGCCAGGTCCCGGGGGCACTGCCAATTTATTAGCGGGGTCCCACGGGGGCCCCCGCAGTCCCGGGGACCGCCACCTCCCCGGGGCTGTGGGAAAAAAATGCGTGGGGGGGTCCCAATCCCCAGGGCTCTTTTTTTTTTTTTTAAACCTGTGTGGGGGGGCTCGAGCCCCCCCCGCCCCGGGGACCACCACCTCCCCGGGGCACTAAATATGTAAATCCTGGAGCCCTTGATGGCCCTGGGGACCGCCACCCCCCAGGGCCGGCTCCTACATTGTCTCGGGGTGCCACAGGGTTGCGTTGCAGAGAGGTGTAAAAAGGGGCGTGGCCTTGGACCACCTCTCTGCAACGCAGCTCTGTGGCGCTTACTGGAGCTAGTTGGCCCCCAGGGACCCTCAGGATTCAAGGGGACTTAATCCCTCAACTTAGAACGTGCTAGGGGGCACGTTTGCACAGTGGTGCAGGAAGGGCGGGGCCTGATATAGAAGTTAGCAATCCTGCTGTGTGGGACTTACTGGTGGTAATAAAAGGGATAGTTGGCCCCCAAGGTTGACGTTGGGGGCTAACTACTCCTCCTGTTACCTCCAGTAAATCCCACACAGTGGGATTGCTAAGAGGTGTTTCGAAGGCCACGCTCACCTTTCTCCACCAGTCTGGAAACACGACTGGTATGTTATAGTTAGAAATTAGCATTTAAAAAACCTTTGAAATTCACTGAAAAAACCATAGGTTTCAGGGACGTTATAGTTAGTTGGACATTTCACTCGTACAAAACCGGAGAAATTCAGCCGTTATAGTTAGTTCAGCTAACTATAACTCGCGCCCCGCAATGCACTGCTGATGACGTCACATATTACATCATTCATGACATGGTCAGTGACATCACTGATGACATCTCAAATGACATCACTGATGACATCATCCACGTGATAATCTGTTGCACCTCCTCACACTCTAATATAACCTTTGATACACCCACTGTAAAATACAGACTACCATTTTCAAAACCATCGACACACCAATACCAGTTACTACATACGCACTCACTGATTCCTAGGTCTACACACACATCCACTCATTCACCCATACAATCACTCATACATGCAGTCACTCATCAATACAACACTATCATATGCACTCATACACCTATACAGACACTCACACACCGCCACTCATCCATGGAGTTACTCACACACCTAGTCAGTCATGCAAAGAATCAATCACACTCCCATTTACTCACCTATACAGTTATACACACACCACCCCACTTATTCATACAGATACTAACGCATACTTACTCTCTTATATAATCACTGATACAAGTACACACTCATCCATACAGCCACTCTCACAATCACTGACTCACGTATAGTCATTTATATACTCCAACTCTCACATACACTGCCTTTTACATATGTAGTTACTTGGACATGTACCACTGAGACATCCATTCACTCACCAACACATCCATACACGCACTCACCCACCCATACAGCTGTTTCCACATGCACTCTTAAACCCATACACCCAGTGAATCAACCACTCACACATCTATGCACAGTCACACACCTCCCATCCACCCACACACACACACTCTGTCTCCCTTACAAATACTCAGGCAACCAATCAATAACCCATATAGACACTCATGTAGCTACTGACCAACCCATGCAGCAGCTTACACAACAACAGACAGACTGTTACAGACATTCACACCGTTTAGTCACTAACCCATGCATTGAGTAAGACACATTTAATTAGCTGAACCAACTATAACGGCTGAATTTCTCTGGTTTTGTATGAGTGAAATGTCCAACTAACTATAACGTCCCTGAAACCTATGGTTTTTTCAGTGAATATATATATATATATATATATATATATATATATATTTAAATGCAGCTCCTGTTTTGTTTTACCTTAATTTAGGAGCACTTGAACCTACCCATGGAGACCTCAGAGGAGGTATATGAGGACCCTTCAGATTACCTCCCTTGGGATGATGATTTTTGAAACGCTGTGGATGCCCCTATTTACCCAGTGGTAGACGAGGCTATGGGCTCAATGGAAGAGCGTCTTGCTAAACTCATTGCATGCGAGTGTGCCAAGAACCCCAACGGTGCCAGCTGCGCCTGATCCGCCCCCTACACTCCCAGCCCCTCTGGATACTGATTCAATACCGGCGAAGCAACGTAGAGAAGAAGGTGTTGACCTAGACGCTTTTGAGCGATTAAAACACAACTTTATGGCGAATAATCTCCCTACATTACCCCCTCCAACACCAGAGCTCCAGCAAGAAACCCCAGCCCCGCTTTCTTCCGATATGCTGGAGGATGAACCTTCCGAGGAGGAGGCAGGGTCATTTAAACCATGGCAGCCCCCCCCGGTGAGGTGCCAGCGGGGACGCTACAGTCATTTTGTACCCCAATCAGATTCTTCACCCACGGTCAGCAGAATGGGCCCCATGTGACAAGGTGGCACACTATGTAGCAAATCACCTACTCAGACCATTGGAGAAAGAGGCGCGTGGTTGCCTGAGATCAGAGTGCCCTAGACCCTCTTTAGAGGGTAAAGTAGCCCAAACCCCTGACATAGACCCCAAGATGGCCCCGTTCTTGGCCAAGTTTATTAAAGATCCTAAATAGGGAATAGACCGATCCTGGCGAGCTTGCCAGGACAAGCTATTGGATGCTATATAGGCCCATTAACCAAAATCTTGGACATGGCTGAGGACACCAAGGTTTTGGGTGCCATGATCTCCCCAGAGGCTCTTTCGGGAACGGCGCAGAGGGCTGTTTTCTTCTTTGGCAAGGCCAAATGTGTGCCTTCTATAGAGCGCAGAGGATCATTACTGATCAAAGTGGACCGGAAACTTGGGGATCTTGCTGTCTCAGAGGCAGGAGCTGTGGTCCAGGGTAGACTCTTCTGAGAGCCTTTTATCAAAGAACTCAGGAAGTTCATGAACATGCTCATTTCCCTAGATAAGTCCCAAACCTCAATAAAGAAAGTGTTTCCCTGCCGAGTTTTCCAAGGGGGCGGCCGTGGTAGGAGCCACTTGGCCGGCCACTTTGCTTCCCAACCCTACTCCAGGGGGCAAGGCTCCAGGCGATGCTATGGTTACTAGGACCAATCCCACTTCGCAAACTTTGACCACACCAGGGGTCAGTGGTTCCGAGGACGAGGTTCCAAAGGACAAGCCAACAACACCAATTTCAGAGAGAGTGTTCACCCTCTCTTGGGGGTTCAGGTGGGAGGAAGATTGGCTTGTTTCACCCGCACGTGGTGGGAGTTCACTGCGGAAGCCTGGGTCCTACAAACAATTCAGGGCTTCTAAATTAAGTTCTATGATATGCCCTGTCAAGTATCCAGACCGCGTCCAATCCAATTCTCAACAGCAGACACAGCCTTGATAGATGCAGAGGCCCAAGCTTTGTTGGCCATGCAAGCGATTCAGCAGACGGCCATTCACCTTCAGTTTCGTCAGCAACATTTTTCGAGTAGACCAAGCTGATGGAGGTCAACATCCCATAATAAAATTACGGAAGTGCCACGAATGGCTTGTGTACCGGCATTTAAAAATGGAGGGTATTCACCTCCTGCGAGATGTCCTTCGGCCATCAGATTGGATGGTACACCTCGACCTCAAGGACGAGTATCTGGTGATTCCCATATTCCCCCCACATCTGTGTTTCCTTCAGTTCCAGTGGTACCAACAGGCGTCCGAATTTTCAAGCCTTCCCTTAGGACTATCCTCCGCTCCTTGGTGCTTCACCAAGGTTCTCAGACCGGTGGTGCAGCACCTCCGAGCGCAAAGCATCCGTCTCATAGTTTATCTAGACATGCTCCTCGTGGCCCAGTGCCCTCCAGATGTCGCTCCAGTTGCAGACTACAATAATCCTCCTGGAAAGTTTGGGGTTTGTGATCAGCAAGGGAAATCCCTCCTGGTTCTATCTCAGACAGCAACGGTTTTTGGTGTATACAATCAATTCCACGACCTCTACTCTCACCTTACTGCCCCGAAAGATTGCGAAAATCAGGCAAGAACTATGATCCACATTGGCCAAACCACACACTTCCTTGCGTCAGATTGTCCTAGTAGGACTCCTGTCTTCCTCAATCCAAGCCATCTTTCCAGGCCCTTGCATTATCGGGCTCTGTAACGGCTCAAGGCAGCACACCTTCACAAGGGCCTTCCTTACTCCCAGATGGTTGCTCTCCCAGACGAGGTATGAGCAGAAATTTCATGGTGGCTCTTGCACATGGAGGCATGGAATGGAAGAGCGATCTTCGGTTCGGCCCCGGACCTTGTCATAGAGTCAGACGCCAGCAGGTCCGGATGGGGCGCTCATTGTGGCGAGTTCTCGACAGCAGGGTCATGGTCTCCTCAAGAATAATTGTTACACATCACCTGTTTGGAGCTTTTGGCCAGCTGCTTCGCAGTTTGATGTTGGATGAAGGACAGGGCCCAGTCTTGCATTATTCTCAAGATGGACAATGTGTCAGCCGTCAGATACATCAACCATCTTGGAGGCACGCGTTCCAAGATCCTCTCTGACCTGGCAAACGGCTTTTGGAAGTATTGTGTGGATCATCATGTCTCAGTAACAGCGGAATACCTACCAGGTCAGGAAAATCAGGTGGCAGACTGGCACTCCCACCACTTGCGGGACTCCAGCCTATGGTAACTCGACCCGGATGTATTTGCACAGTTGCAGACGAGATGGGGTCCATTTCCAGTGGACCTAGTTGCATCTCGGCTGGACCATCAGTTACCCCGGTTCTTCAGTTGGAGACCGGATCCTCTGGCAGCTGCAACTGATGCGTTTCTGCAGGATTGGGCCCGGGAAAAAGGGTATACCTTTCCCCTCTTCGCCATGATCACTTGAGCCTTGGCCCAAATCAGATGACAGCGTGCAGAAGTGGTTATTGTCACACTGATCTGGAGGTCTCAAGTCTGGTTTCCAGTTCCACTGGAACTTTCTTGGGATTCTCCAATCCTAATCCCCTAATTTTCTCATCTCCTTCTCAATCCAGACCGGATTCCCCACCAGTTGGTACTGGGGGGGGTCCTCTAACCCTAATTGCTTGGCAGATTACAGGGGACGATTGTCGGTCCCGGGCCTTTTGCAACAGGCTGAAGAACTCCTGTCCAAAGCCTGGGCAAACAGTACTGACAAGAGGTACAGGTCAGCTTGGACCAGATGGACACATTGGTGTCTGCGACGGTGTTTGGATCCTGTGGTCGCTGATGTAGTACAGGTATAGAATTTTTAGTGGAATTAGCCACGGAAGGTTTGGCATATCATTCCATCAACACCTTCCGCTCTGCAATCTCTGCCGGCCACTTCCCGTTGGATGGTGCTCTGGTAGGAGAACACGCTTTTGTATACAGGCTCCTACGGGGAATTAGACTGTCCCTTCCGCCATCTCCTAGATACTCAGCGCTTTAGGACATCAATCAGGTTCTCAACCTAATTCTCGTCTGGCAACCAAACAGGTTCCTGTCTCGCAAAGAACTTTCCACCAAACTGGCGATGTTGCTATGCTTAGTCTCCTGCAGAAGGGTATCGATGTCCGAGCCCTTGATTTAACAGGCTGGATTTTTTCCCCTTCTGCGTTGTCATTCACAGTTTCTAGATGAACCAAATCCAGTACCAGAACTATTGCATTCCCAGCCTTTCCAGACTCCCCAAACCTGTGTGTGGTTCAGTGCCTGAAGGCGTAGGGACAAATGTCAGAGGAGTTTTGACCCTGGGTGAGAGAAGAAAACTGATCGCATTGAAAAATCTTGCGGCGGTTTCCTCACTCACTATTGCGTGGTGGGTGCAATGGGTCCTGCAGGAGGCGGGCATTGATCTGACCACCATGGCTTCGAAGACTCTCTCCCTGGGGGCAAGATTAGAGGACATTATGAATGCTGCAAACTGGTCCTCAGATTCAACTTTTAAGAGATTTTACTTAAAGCCGGTGCTGGATATGGCTTATTTGGAGGTGAGCAAGCTTTGAACCAGCATAATCCTCGCTTCCGGTCCTGACATAGAATGAAAATTGTTTCTAACTCTCGTGTAGGAAAGTGTACATTTTATTAAGGACACGGGGACAAGGATTATCCCACCCAGCAAGAGGGTTTTCAATTACTGTAACCCACCCTAGGGATTAAGTACTACGTTTATATGTTTATGTACACATGTAATGTTTATTCTTAAAGGATTTGTTGGCAATGTACTTCATGAGATTAATTTCTGTGGTTAATCGCGTTGTGATGATCCTACCATATGGGCTCTTTTATTTCTAGGATTGGATGGTACTAAACTGGACAAGTGAGGAAGTGTCTAAGGCTTAACTTGCACTAAGGTAGAGGGGCATCAGAGCCGAGAGAGGACTGTTACAGACACAAGTGGAGCCTGATTGGTTACCGTTATGGACTACTGTTTTACTATGATTGGCTGTTTTTTGTGCTACATTCCCAGAGACTCCTGGGACTGTTAGTTCTTCTCTTTCAAGAAGAAAGTTAAAAGAAGTTGTTTTTTTGGAAAAGGCTGCTATGTAAATAAAGCAAAGAGAGTAAAGCATAATCCTTGCCTCCGTGTCCTTAATAAAATTGGAACTTTCCTACCTGAGAGTTAGGAACAATTTTCATTCACGTGCACCACTACCAAATCATTGTCTGCAAAGTGCAGGAGTTGCTTAAATAAGCAGTTTAATTCTTATATCACACATGAAGAATCACCTGTGGTGATGGAGAAAAACACAATAGTCTAAGCTTTAAGTTGCTTGTAGATGCACTCTGGGTCTGGCTTTGTGATAACGGATCACTCTCAAAACCGAAACTCAGACTTTGAAGTAAACAAGCTGTTATATTCCAAACCCAGCATTAGAAGGCAGTATAGTTGAAAGCATGTGATCTACAACATGACAAGCTCCAAAAAGATGGTTGCATGTAAGAACTTTTTTACTTCTCTCGTAAATTCTTTAAAGCTGCCCAATTGTCAATTCTCATTTAAACTCCTGTAATACATTCTGTATGGGGTTGTCTAAGATTTCTTTATGTAAGACACCCATTCATCTCCTCTAGTGTGCTTGGCTCATGCTTCAGCCTTTCACCAATGCAAAGGCTGCTTCTGAAATTCTTTCAGATTTGTATTTTTATTATGGTTTTTGTATTTTTTTTTACATTTCATGTGTGTTTATTTTATTTATAAGGAGCAGCAAGTGCCAGAACTAACCTTACCTTCTAGGTGCCTACAAACAAATAAATACATACATTTTAAACAATATGTAACAAAATTAGTCAACAAAACAAAGTAAGCTAAAAGATTGTGAGCATCCATAACAAGCAGGGTCAGCTATAACAGTTTAAGTCATATGTATACATAGTAACTAGTAGAGCACAAATCTACCTGCAAACAGTGGCACTCTAAACAGTGGGTGGGATCCCCATCATCAACTCAGAGGTATTTACAATGAGGTAGGTTACAGGTTGTATTGAGTGTTGTGCTTCTTGAAGAGAGGTTGTTAGAAATGGGGGTCTCTAGTTGGCAATGGTTTGCACCTTTGTCCAAATAGGGACCCTTCCTTCTAGTCAGGATAAGGGGGATACACCACTGAAATAACCCCTGCTCACCCCCTTGGTAGCTTGGCACAAGCAGTCAGGCTTATCTAAGAGGCTGTGTGTAAAGCATTTGCACATAACAGACAGTAATACAGTGAAAACACTACAAAAGGACATCACACCAGTTTTTGAAAAATAACCAATATTAATCCGTGCAAACAACACCAAAACAATAAAAGGCCAACGTACAGTAACCAAAAGCATGCACTTTGCAGGAATGACTCAAAAATGCAGTTCCTTGAAGTCGGTAGCTCTGTCCGGGGCTACAGGGGTGCTGAAAACAGAATCCAACAGTTCCAGCTGACCGCATCTGTGCGGACTGATGTTCGTGTCAGCAGACTCGTAAACTGTACCTTTGGTTCTGGCCGACCGTGTAGGTGCGTGGCAACCGTCGCAGTTCTGGTGTGAAGCGTCCCAGTACAGGCAACGGCTCGGTGACTGTCGTCCAGTGGTATCGGTGAGACCAGGGCTGCAGTGCGGAGTGAGGCGGTGCTCGTGGCGGTGCTGACAGGTCACAGAGCAAGCGACAGTGCTGGTTGATGGGGGCTGGCGTCGGTCGGCCCAGACCACGCTGTAGGACGGGGCGGTGCGTTGTGTGACTTACGAGCAGTGTCCCCAAACCATGGTGCGGTCACGGGTGTCATGGTCCGCGGGCAGCAACGTCATCGGTGAGGCTAGGGCGGTGGAGTGAAGCGAGGCAGTGCGGTGCCCACAGGTCGTGGTGCAACCAGTGGCTCGGTGGCGGAGGTCATCATCAGTGAAACCAGGGTTGCGTGCAAAGTGTGGCGCTGCCTTCTGCTGTACCTTCAGGACACAGATACAGCAGCGGTGTCGGCTGCTTTTCCCCTCTGTGGCAACTGAAACCCACGGTTCCAGAGGCGGTACCCAAAGGTAAGTGAAGTCTTTGCTGTCCCTGAGACTTCATGAACAGGAGCCAAGCACTGTTTGAAGCCCTTGGAGCTACTCAGCAACAAGTGAAGAAAGTTCAGTTTAGTCCTTTCACTGTTAAAGGAAGAAGCAGCAGCTGCAGCCCAACCCAGCAAAGCAACACCACAGCAAAGGGGCAGTACTCCTCCTGGCCGTTCTTCCAGCTCTTCTTCTTTGCAGGTTCCTTGATCCAAGCGAGTTGTCTGAAGTCTTTTATCTCCCTGAAACTTCCAACGCTCTACTACAAACCCTTGGAGAAAGCCCTAACAGCAGGATGATGAAAGTACAGTCCAGTCCTTTCCTTTTCCAACACAGCAGACCACGCAGCAAAGTGGCAGTTCCTCCTGACCGCTTTTCCAGCTCTTCTTCCTGGAAGGTTTCTTAGTTCAGCAGTAATCTGAAGTTCTGGGGTCTGGGCACCAATATTTATACTCAGTTTCTCTTTGTTCTTTCTGGGCAGAGAGTGTCTGTGCTCAGCCCAAACTAGTTCTGTCCTCTCTGGTCCAGCTTCCCAGTAGGAGGTGGAGACAGCATTGCCCTAGGCAGACCAGGCCTATTCAGGTGCAAAGGAAATCTCCCACCACTCTAAATGCAGACCAGGCCTAATCAGGTGCTAGTGAAACTCCTCCCACTACTCTGAATGCAGCCAAGGTCTATTCAACTTATCCCTGACTCATCCAGGAAAGGCAGGACACACCTCAACCCCCCCGTGGCTGTCTACAGTGAATGCACACCCCCCAGCCCTTGTCACTCCAAAGCCAGACAGTTCATCCACAACCCAGCAGGGGCACACAGGATGGCTAAGCAAGAAAATACCTACTTTCTAAAAGTGGTATTTTCAAACGCAAAACATAAAAATCGTTTTTTACTAAGAGATGCATTTTTACATTCTGAGTTCAGGCATGCTAAACTCCATTTCTCTATCTTGTCCGAATGAAAAGATATACTCATAAGATGTATAAGTAAACTCTCTTTCTATCCTATGGGACAGATAGCCTTTTAATAGTGAAAAACAAATTACACTGTATTTCACTATGAGGGTGTTAGACTTGGCATCTTTTGTCGTGTTTCCCCTGAGTTTTTTGCTTTCTAACCTCCCGGTTTTGACTCTGTTTGTGCTGGCTTAGTGTTTCTGCGGACTTTTCTCACTGCTGATGAGTGGTAAAGTGCAAGTGCTGCTGTAGTAAAATGTGTTATGGATTGGTGTTTCCATGATTGGCCTATTTGATGTATGTGTCAGTCCCTAGTAAAGTGCACTGTTTGTGCCAGGGCCTGTAAATCAAATGCGGTTAGTGGGCTGCAGCACTGGATTGTGCCAGCCACACAAACAGTGTGCAGTCTGGTACTGCCATGTCGACTTGGCAAGTGCACCCACTTGCCAGGCCCTAACCTTCCCTTTTCTTACATGTCAGTCACCCCTAAGGTAGGCCCAAGGTACCCCTGTGGGCAGGGTGCAGTGTATGTGAAAGGTAGGACATGCCCTTATGTGTGTGGCATGTCCTGATAGTGAATCACTGCCAATTTCGTTTTTCACTATTGCAAGGCTACCTGTTCCCCATAGGACAGAATGGGGAGTTTGTTTATAACATCTTATAAACATAACTGGCCCTGGGAACTAGGTAGGAAAATAAAGTTTAGTATGCCTGAACTCAGAATCTAAAGATGCATCTTTTAGTAAAGGTGACTTTTACGTTCTGTGTTTGAAAATACCACTTTTAGAAAGTAGGTATTTTCTTGCTCAGCCATCCAGCAGGCCTCTGCTGGGTTTGTGGATTGACTGTCTGGGTTTTGGATGACAAGGGCTGGGGAGCAGGAGTGGCTCTGGATAGTCTAGGTGGGTCAGGAAAGGGCTGAATAGACCTGGGCTGCATTTAGAGTAGGGGGAGGAGATTTTCTTGCGCCTGAATGGGCCTGGTCTGCCTCTGACAATGCCGTCTCCACCTCCTGCCAGGAAGCCACACCAGAGAGGGCAGAACTGGTTCTGGCTGGGCACAGACACTTTCTGCCTGAGAGAACAAAGGATTTTGGGCTAAAAAAAGTGGAGCCCAAACCCCTGAACTTTAAAACTCTTTTGGACCAAGAAGACTGCCAAGAAGAAGAGCTGGAGAAGCTGTGAGGAGGAACTACCACTTTGCTGTGTGCTTTGCTGCGTTGGCCTGCAGTGGCTGCTTCTGTCTTGGGCAGTGAAAGGACTGGACTGAACTTTCTGCAATCTACTTTTGTGAGTTTCTCCAAGGGCTTGAGCTAGAGCTTGCCCCCTGTTCAAGAAGTCTCAGGAACAGCAAAGACTTCAAGCTCTTCTGCCCTCAGCACTGGGAACTGTGTGTTTTGTGCTGCAACTGAAGAAAAAGCAACCTGACACCTTCTACGCTGCCGACTCCGTGTCCTGAAGGCACCACAGAGGGCACCGCCGCACCGCAACCCTGGTCTCACGACGATGCCTGCTGACGCTGCCACCGAGCCGCTGCTCGCACCGCGACCTGTGGGCACCGCACTCCGCATCGCCTTCCTTCACGACACCGCCTTGGTATCCCCGACAACGCCGCTCCACGCCGAAATCGATGCCGCTGCTTGTACCGTGGTTCGAGGGCACTGCTCGTGAGGTTACACGATGCACCGCCCTCATCCCGCACCGCAGCCTTGGCCTACCGACGCCAGCGCCATTGACTCCAGTTAGTCAGCCGACGACAGCGCTTCAGCAATGACGATGCCACTGCTTGCACCGTGACCTGCCAGCACCGCGACGAGCACCGCATTCACTTCACACCCCGACCCTGGTCTCACCGACGATGCCATCTGATGCCGCCACCGAGCCGCTGCTCACACCTCGACCTGAGGGCACCATATGCTGCACCGCTGCACTGTGCACCGCAGCACCTGACGCCTGCCGATGCCAGCGCTCCTGACTTCAACCGTGAGGAGTTCGATCTGCAACGCGTATGACTTCAAGGGCCCGATGACTCCTGCTCCGACCTCCGGAACCGAAGCCTGCAGACGCAGTGCTTTTGGGAGCTCAACGAGAGGTCGCCGACGCCCTGTATCTTTAAAGGTACTGTTTTGTGGGTCTTCCCGACCCCGTAGCTGGCCCGCGACGCCGCGGTCAGCCAGAACTGTTTGAATTTGTTTGTTCACGACGCTGTGACAGCCCCGGACGGAGCTATCGACATCAAGGAACTGTTTTTCAAGGTTATTTTGATAACTGAAGATTTCTGAATACTGTATTGTGGATTTTTATCGTTTTTGGTCTTGTCTTGAGTATATAAAAATATTGGATATTTTTCTAAACTGGTGGGGTGTCCTTTTGTAGTGCTTACACTATATTACTGTTGGTTATGTGCAAATGCTTTACACACTGCCTATAAGATAAGCCTGACTGATCGTGCCAAGCTACCAAGGGGGTGAGCAGGGGTTATTTTAGGAGTGTAACTCCCTTATCCTGACTAGGAAGAAGGGTCCCTACTTGGACAAAGGCGCAAGCCCTTGCCAACTAGAGACCCCCATTTCTAACATTGGTTGTCAGCGGTGAGGATAGGACTTGTGTTTGCACTTGACTTAGTGATTGGTGTGCACTACTACCATATCGCAGACCATTACGTACCACATACTGTTTTTCTGGTCTATTTTTGCCTTTCCATTGGTCTTGAACTAGAGCTTTTCGATACAACATGCCTGAATCAATTGCATCATCTGTTGCATCCTTGGAAGTGGCTTTTGAGGAGGAGAGTTTAGAAACCTACAATGTTAAGGAGTTGAAGACTATCTGCAAGACCCTCAAAGTCCAAATCAAGGGCCTCACCAGAAAAGAGGAGCTACAAAAGGCGCTGAGGGCCTGGGTAGCGGCCAGACATGCTAGTGTGCAGTCTGGGGATCTTGGCATGGAGTCGGAGGAGCATATTCCAAGGGTGGATGTGCTTTTGGGAGGGGGGGCACCCTCTAAACCAGGCAGCAGCAGTTTGTCCCCAGAGGAGCTGGAGGACAGGCGGGAAGCAATGAGAGTTGCAGTAGAACTAGAGAAGCTTAAGTTAGCCTTGGAGGAGAAAAGGATGATGTTAGACCATGAGGGTAAAGGAGCTGGATCAGAGGAGTAGAACCAGCTCAGATGGTGGCAGCAACCCATCAGGACAGGCAGACAGAATTGTGCACATCCAGGGTTACGAGGCAGCGATACACATGAATGGGGTCCCTGAGAAGTATTGGGGAGCAGGATTGTGGCCTCTCTTTCCAGAAGAAGCAAGTGATACTTTAATAGCTTTGAGTAAGGAGTGTAACCTCACCTATGTTGACATGAAGGAGGCCCTTCTCATTAAGTATGGTCTTACTCCTGAAAAGTACAGGGATCAGTTCAGGTCCAGTAAGAAGTCTGATGCCAACACTTGGTTGGAGTGTGTAGATTCGTTTTGCAGGTCACTGGATGGCTGGGTGAAGGGCAGTATTGTGACAGAGTTTCAGGGGCTCTACAATTTGATTGCATGGGAGCACTTGTCTAGTCTATGTTTTGCAGATCTGCACCAGCACCTAGATGATAGTAAGCTGACTGACCCCAGGAAGCTTGCTATGGAGGCGGACCGCTGGGTGAGTACCAGGGTCCACAAGAAAGCGTTTGGGGGAGACTCAGCCAAAGGTGGGCAGGGTCCCCAGCAGAAGATTGGGGGGACAAGGGTAAAGCGCAGGAGTTCTCTAAAGGGCCCCAAACTAATACCCAGGGTAAAGGTTCCCATCCCCCAGGAGACAAGAAAGCAGTGGTCTCTTCAGGAAAGCCTGCAGAGACCGGACCCTGATAGTGCTTTGCCTGTGAGCAGGTGGGTCACATGAAGGGGGATCCCAAGTGTCCCAAACGTGCATGGCCACCCACTGGTGGGCAGACCAAGGTATTGGCTAGTGTAGCGCTTGGGGAGGAGGGGTGCCCACAGCAGGGTGGGGATCCCGCAGAAATGACCCTCGTCTCACTAGGGGACAGTGAGATGGTCTCAGGAAACCAGGTGCCCCCTAATGCAAAGAAATACAGCACCTGGGTGACCATCAATGGGAAAAGGGTAGAGGCTCGCAGAGAAACTGGAGCCAGTGTGACCTCAGTCCTGTGTCACCTGGTCTCTGAGGAGCAGGTAGTCCCAGGGGCATTCCACCAGGTAGTTGCTGTGGACAACTCGGAGCGCCAGTGTATAGTGGTGCAGGTTCCCTTTGAATGGGGGGGGGTCTCGGGTCTCTTGAGGGTGGTTGTGAGCCCTACCATGCCTGTAGATTGTCTGCTAGGTAACGACCTGGAGCGGTCCTTGTGGAAGGATGTTGAGCTCAGGTCTCACTTGGAGATGCTTGGGTTGCCAGAGTGGGCATGTGTGTCTACTCGGTCAATGGCGGCCAGAAAGGGTGATCAGAAGGACTTGGAGCCTGAAACAGTGGCCCAAGTCCCTGCCAAGAGAAAGGGCAAGGGGCACGGGAAACCGGCCCCTGAAGTTCCCACGGACCGGGAGGAGGCGGACCTTGAGGGGGACTCCCCGTGCCTACAGGGGAGCAGGTAGCTGAACTGGGGGACATCTCTGAGCTGACCCATTGGCAGCATGAAGGGGATCCCACCAGGGAGGAATTCTGCAGGGAGCAGAAAGAGTGCCCTTCTCTGGAGGGTCTGCGGCGGCAGGCTGCAGACCAGGCAGCTGGTGATCAGTCTGGATCACATTGGATCTACTGGGAGAATGGTCTCCTGTATAGTGAGCCTAAGGTCGCTGAGCCTCGGTCAGCCCGTGTGCTGGTGGTACCCCAGCGCTTCAGGACCTTCCTACTGGGTCTGGCTCATGACGTGCCTTTGGCAGGACATTTGGGGCGGGACAAGACCTTTGACAGGCTTGTCACCCACTTCTTCTGGCCCCAAATGCAAAGGCAGTCAGATGGACATTGCAGGTCTTGCCAAACTTGCCAGGCAAGTGGTAAGAGTGGGAGGAAGGTCAAAGCTCCTCTCCAACCTTTTCCAGTTGTTGGAACACCCTTTGAAAGGGTAGGGATTGACATTGTGGGGCCACTGGATCCCAAGACAGCTCTGGGCAACAGGTATATCCTGGTCTTGGTGGACCATGCCACCCGGTACCTGGAGGCAATCCCTCTCAGGACAACGACGTCACCAGTGGTGGACTGGGCGTTAATGGGGATCTTTTCCCACGTGGGGTTCCGCAGAGAGGTGGTTTCTGACAGGGGGACCAATTTCATATCTAAGTATATGACATCCCTGTGGAAGGAGTGTGGTGTAACCTACAAGTTCACCACCCCTTACCACCCACAAGGTAACGGTCTGGTGGAGAGATTCAACCAGACCTTGAAAGGCATGATTAAGGATCTAACAGAACCCATGAGGCATAAGTGGGACATCCTCTTGCCATGCCTTCTCTTTGCATACAGGGAGGTGCCACAGAAGTCTCTTGGGCTCAGTCCCTTTGAGCTTCTGTATGGTCACCCTGTGAGAGGAACTCTGAGTTTGGTAAAGGAAGGCTGGGAGGCAACTCCCAGCTAAACTCCCCAGGATGTGTTTAGTTGCATGCTGGCCTTCAGAAACCAAACTGCCCGCTTCAGGAAACTCGCTCAGGCGAACCTAGAAGCAAGCCAGGAAGAAATGAAGAAGTGGTATGACCACAATGCCACTCTGGTCGAATTTCAACCTGGGCAGAAAGTGTGGGTCATTACCCAGTGGAACCTTGTACCTTGCAGGACAAGTGGACTGGGCCATTTGAGGTGGTGGAGCACAAAAGTGACGTCGCCTACCTGGTGGATTTGCGGAGTCCAAGGAACCCTTTGAGGGTCCTGCACGTGAACCTCCTCAAACCCCACTACGAGAGGTCCGAAGTGAGCATGCTCTTGGCGACAGATGATGGGGTGGAAGAGGAGAGTGAACCTCTCCCTGACCTCCTGTCTACCAAGGAGCACGATGGGTCAGTGGAAGGTGTGATCCTCTCCCCTACACTGACCCCAGAGCAGCAGAGCCACTGTCACCAGTTGTTGGGACAGTTTGCCCCACTGTTCTCTCTGACCCCAGGTGTTACTCACTGGTGTACCCATGACGTGGACACCGGTGACAGCCACTCTGTGAAGCACAAAATTTACAGGTTGACTGACCGGGTCAGGGCCAGCATCAAAGAGGAAGTCTCTAAGATGTTGGCGTTAGGGGTGATCGAGCCCTCCAACAGTCCTTGGGCCAGCCCAGTGGTCTTGGTCCCAAAGGCTGCTGCAGCCAGTGCCACTCCAGAACTGCGGTTTTGTGTGGACTACCGTGGGCTCAATGCCGTCACCAGGACTGACGTGCACCCCATCCCCAGAGCTGATGAGCTCATTAATCGGTTGGGAGCTGCCAAGTTCCTCAGCACGTTTGATTTAACGTCTGGGTACTGGCAGATTACCTTAACCGATGGGGCCAAGGAGAGGTCAGCATTCTCAACCGCAGAAGGACATTACCAGTTCCGGGTGATGCCCTTTGGGTTGAAGAATGCCCCTGCCACCCTTCAGAGGTTGGTCAACCAGGTGTTGGCTGGACTGGAGGATTACAGTGCCGCCAACCTGGATGACATTACAGTGTTCAGTTCCAGCTGGGAAGAACACTTGCAGCACCTCGGGGAAGTGTTGAGGGCGCTGCAGAGGGCAGGCCTCACGATCAAGGTCAGTAAGTGCCAGATCGGGCAGGGTTCTGTGGTGTACTTGGGGCACCAGGTAGAAAGCGGCCAGGTGGCGCCCCTACAACCCAAGATTGACACCATTCTGGCTTGGGAGCCCCCCAAGACCCAGACAGAGGTGAGAGCCTTTTTAGGCCTCACCGGGTACTACAGGAGGTTTGTTAAGGGGTATGGCACCATTGTTGCCCCCTTAACAGAGCTGACTTCCAGGAAGCAGCCCAAGAAGGTGATCTGGACTGAGTCCTGCTAGAAGGCTTTTGATGCCCTGAAGGCCGCCATGTGCACGGCGCCCGTGCTCAAGGCACCCAACTTCTCCAAGGAATTTGTCATGCAGACTGACGCTTCAGAGCATGGTGTGGGAGCGGTGCTCTCACAACTGAACGAAGAGGGCCTAGACCAGCCTGTAGTCTTCCTTAGCAGGAGACTACTCCCCAGGGAACAGAGGTGGAGTGCCATAGAAAGGGAAGCTTTTGCTGTGGTCTGGGCACTGAAGAAGCTGAGGCCCTACCTGTTTGGGACTCACTTCCGGGTTCAGACAGACCACAGGCCCCTCAGATGGTTGATGCAAATGAGGGGTGAGAATCCAAAACTGCTGAGGTGGTCCATCTCCCTACAGGGAATGGACTTTACCGTGGAACACCGCCCTGGCACAGAACACGCCAACGCAGATGGTCTGTCCAGGTTCTTCCGCCTTAGTGAAGAGAACTCCCAGGAGGTTGGGTAGTTCTCCCTACTTTCAGCTGGAGGGGACATGTGTTAGACTTGGCATCTTTTGGCGTGTTTCCCTGAGTTTTTGCTTTCTGACCTCCCGCTTTTGACTCGGTTTGTGCTGGCTTAGTGTTTCTGTGCACTTTTCTCACTGCTGATCAGTGGTAAAGTGCAAGTGCTCCTGTAGTAAAATGTGTTATGGATTGGTGTTTCCATGATTGGCCTATTTGATTTATGTGTCAGTCCCTAGTAAAGTGCACTAAGTGTGCCAGGGCCTGTAAATCAAATGCTGTTAGTGGGCTGCAGCACTGGATTGTGCCAGCCACACAAACAGCCCGTAAATGTAGCTCTGGCCTGCCATTGCAGAGCCTGTGTGCTGTCTGGTACTGCCATGTCGACTTGGCAAGTGCACCCACTTGCCAGGCCCTAGCCTTCCCTTTTCTTACATGTCAGTCACCCCTAAGGTAGGCCCTGTGGGCAGGGTGCAGTGTATGTGAAAGGTAGGACATGCCCTGGTGTGTGTGGCATGTCCTGATAGTGAATTACTGCCAATTTCGTTTTTCACTATTGCAAGGCTACCTGTTCCCCATAGGACAGAATGGGGAGTTTGTTTATAACATCTTATAAACATAACTGGCCCTGGGAACTAGGTAGGAAAATAAAGTTTAGTATGCCTGAACTCAGAATCTAAAGATGCATCTTTTAGTGAAGGTGACTTTTACGTTCTGTGTTTGAAAATACCACTTTTAGAAAGTAGGTATTTTCTTGCTCAGCCATCCAGCAGGCCTCTGCTGGGTTTGTGGATTGACTGTCTGGGTTTTGGATGACAGGGGCTGGGGAGCAGGAGTGGCTCTGGATAGTCTAGGTGGGTCAGGAAAGGGCTGAATAGACCTGGGCTGCATTTAGAGTAGGGGGGAGGAGATTTCCTTGCACCTGAATGGGCCTGGTCTGCCTCTGACAATGCCGTCTCCACCTCCTGCCAGGAAGCCACAAGAGAGAGGGCAGAACTGGTTCTGGCTGGGCACAGACACTTTCTGCCTGAGAGAACAAAGGATTTTGGGCTATAAAAAGTGGAGCCCAAACCCCTGAACTTTAGAACTCTTTTGGACCAAGAAGACTGCCAAGAAGAAGAGCTGGAGAAGCTGTGAGAAGGAACTACCACTTTGCTGTGTGCTTTGCTGTGTTGGCCTGCAGTCGCTGCTTCTGTCTTGGGCAGTGAAAGGACTGGACTGAACTCTCTGCAATCTACTTTTGTGAATTTCTCCAAGGGCTTGAGCTAGAGCTTGTCCCCTGTTCAAGAAGTCTCAGGAACAGCAAAGACTTCAAGCTCTTCTGCCCTCAGCACTGGGAACTGTGTGTTTTGTGCTGCAACAGAAGAAAAAGCAACCTGACGCTGCTGCCGACTCCGTGTTCTGAAGGCACCGCAAAAAGCACCGCCACAACGCCGCACCGCGACCCTGGTCTCACCAACGACGCCTGCTGATGCCGCCATCGAGCCGCTGCTTGCACTGCGACCTGTGGGCACCGCACTCCGCATCGCCTCGCTTCATGACGCCGCCTTGGTATTCCCGGCGACGCCGCTCCACGCTGAAATCGACGTCGCTGCTTGCAAAGTGGTTCGAGGGCACCGCTCGTGAGGTTACACAATGTACCGCCCTCATCCCGCACAGCAGCCTTGGCCTACTGATGTCGGCACCATCGACTCCAGTTCGTCAGCCGACGACAGCGCTTCAGCAACGACGACGCCGTTGCTTGCACCGCGACCTGCCAGCACCGCAACGAGCACCGCATTCACTTTGCACCGCGACCCTGGTCTCACCGACGACACCATCTGATGCTGCCACCGAGCTGCTGCTCGCACCGCGACCTGAGGGCACCGCACGCCGCACCGCTGCACTTTGCACCGCAGCACACGACGACTGCCGCCACCAACGCTCCTGATTACAACCGCGAGGAGTTCGATCTGGAACGTGTGTGACTTCAAGGGCCCGACGACTCCTGCACCGACCTCCGGAACCGAAGCTTGCGGACGCCGTGCTTTTGGGAGCTCAACGAGAGGTCGCCGATGCCCTGCATCTCTAAAGGTGCTGTTTTGCGGGTCTTCCCGACACCGTAGCTGCCCCGCGACACCAAGGTCAGCCAGAACTGTTTGGATTTGTTTGTTCACGATGCCGTGATAGCCTCGGACGGAGCTATCGACATCAAGTAACTGTTTTTCAAGGTTATTTTGATAACTGAATATTTCTGAATACTGTATTGTGGATTTTTATCGTTTTTGGTCTTGTCTTGAGTATATAAAAATATTGGATATTTTTCTAAACTGGTGTGGTGTCCTTTTGTACTGTTGGTTATGTGCAAATGCTTTACACACTGCCTCCAAGATAAGCCTGACTGCTTGTGCCAAGCTACCAAGGGGGTGAGCAGGGGTTATTTTAGGAGTGTAACTCCCTTATCCTGACTAGGAAGAAGGGTCCCTACTTGGACAAAGGTGCAAGCCCTTGCCAACTAGAGACCCCCATTTCTAACATAGGGCATGTCCCACACATCAGTACATGTCCTAACTTTCACATACACTGCACCCTGCCCATCGGGGTACATTGGGCCTACCTGAGGGGTGTCTTACATGTAAGAAAAGGGAAGGTTAGGGCCGGGCTAGTGGGTGCACTTGTCAAGTCGAAATGGCAGTCAAAATTGTGCGCAGACACTGCAGTAGCAAGTCTGAGATACCTTTACAGGGCTACTTCTGTGGGTGGCACAATTAGTGCTGCAGGCTCACTAGTAGCATTTGATTTAGAGGCCCTGGCACTCGGTGCACATTACTAGGGACTTACCAGTAAATCAGACATGCCAATCATGGAAACACCAATCCATAACATAATTTAGCTGGAGAGCATATGCACTTTAGCACTGAATAGCAGGGTAAAGTGCCCAGAGTCATAAAACCATCAAAACAGGGTCAAAAAAGGAGGCCAAAAAGCAAAACGTCTAGGGGTAAACCCGCTGAAAAAGCCAAGTCTAACAGAGGTGCTTTCACTATCTTTAGGAATTGCAGGAGAGTATGTTGATGAGGTTTGGGCTCCGGATCGCGGGTATATAAGTGGAGATCACATGCCTTCTGGTTTTTACCCACTTTGCATTTTGTCTGCAGGCTGATGATGTCCAGGAGCCCTAGTGTGGCCTTCTCTGGCTGAGGTGGGTCGTTTCTTGGCCAAATATTAGGGGGTATCATTTCTCATGACCTTGTAGGTGATGGGGATTTAGAGGGAGTCAATGTAGTTTCTTCACCACTGGGTAATGTGGTAGAACTTCTTATACCCCCTTCATGAAAGTATTCAGCACGTTGTAGGAAGCATATCAATGGGCCCAAAATGGTGTTGGGGACTCTGTTAAGCTGAGTGTGGTGGGGGAGAACCGGGGCTTTTGCAGTTTTTAGAAACTGACTTCCAAAAGGAAGAATTTCACTCTTAATCAGGAAGGAGCTAGCTGATTCTATGCTGTCTTGGTTGAATCCAAGTTATTTCAGATTACCAACTGGGAAGTTAACTTGTTTAGTTTCATGTCTAATAACAGGCTTCAGTCTACGGTTTGTAGCTGTTGGTGAGCAAGAGGAATTCAACCTGTCTCTCTGCTTTAGTTAGGCGCTTGATATTCAAGTCTGCATGAGCTCGAGGCAGGTTTTGAGTCACCAAATGTTGGTTAGGGAGATTATGAGCTATAGTTGAGTGTCTGCCTATTTGTATATAATTAAGTTGTTGAGTATAACTTGGTGGTGTTTGATGTAAAGGTTGAACATTCATGAGAGGATGGATCCTTTGGGTACTCAGCAGGATGTGCACTCCTCATTCTGGGAACTTGCAGGTCTAACCTGTATAAGCTGGTGGTGGTTGGCGAGAGAGTAGATGAACCACTGTTTGACTGTGTCAGACAGGTTCTTGCGAGTATCCAATGTGTTGATTATCGCTTTATGGTAGTGTGTGTCATAAAACCAATTGATTTTGGAAATACTTATCTAACTCTAATATTGCTATTTTTAATATTTATAAAGTGCAACTTTGCACTCCGAGGAGCATCTTGGTGCTCGCAACCAAAAGTATGTACCTTTGAACCCCACAAAATGAACCCACAGAGAGATTAACAGCAAAGATAATATATTCAAAGATTATCTGAATGATTGATGGCTTTGAGTGCTGCACAGTTGGAGTGGATGATCATTCCAAGAAAGGGTATTTTGCCAATACCTTAAAATCTAATATCATCCAGAAAAAAACTATGCAGAAGCAAATTAAAGAAAAGTGGAGATTGAAGTTGGTCACAATTCCCGGTTCACGGATCATTCGCCTACCTTGAAGAGGAAGTGAACCAGACCTCATTCACAAGTCTGAGAATATTGAGGAAATAGAGATGAAGATTTTGTAGGACATTATCGCACATTCCCCAGATCATGCAAAAGAGGAGGGCAGTATAGGCCTTTGATGAAAGCGCTACCTACCATGTTGTTTTAAAGTGAGCTGCTGATGTATATGTTGTCCATATAGAAGAAGAAGACATATTTTTTTTTTTTAAACCAGGGGTGCTTCTCACAAAGTAAGAAAAAGTTAATTTGTGCCAGTGTTGCCTGCCATTATTCAAAAGGGTAAGGAAACATTTAAAGTACCTGCCACTGACAAGGCTGTGTGACACTAAGGGTGGAAACAAAACTTAAGGCATGGCCATGTGACCCAGAGTACATCAGGCCACATAGGATACCAGAAACATTGATACTGATTATAGCAATGAAGCGTCATTAAATACTGCATTGACAAATAGGCACCCACTGGACCAGAAAGCAATAAACTGAAGCATCTGTCTTTACCAGGTGTTGCCATTTAAATGGCAGCTTTGTGTGTACAACTAGTACCACATGCCTGCCTACACATGAGATTAATACAGAAATGGCTGTAATCGATGGGTATGTACAAATTTGAAAAAGAAAATATTTAAAGCAAAGTCAAATAATGTACATTAATGCTAAAAGCTAGTAACCTTTAAATGAAGATATTCAGTAAAACCCTAAAGTACAACACACCATTTAAACTTCTGATGATGATCCCATGTCTCTGAAAGGTTTGAAACGTCGTCGACTGTGGTGCGACTATGGTGTCGACTGTGGTGCGGAAAATATATATAAAAATATTCTGTATTATATTTTAAGGGGCCGTACTCTTCTTCTGTATTTGACACGCACTAAAATAATTTTTATCACACATGTGTATCACGTTTATGCGACCACCGAGCACGTTTTATTCAATGGCACGGACTGTGTTACCATATATTCACTGATTTTTATTTTCTGATTGCGAGAAGTTGGCCTGGTATATGATGTCCACTAATTCAAGTGGGCACCTTGCACCAATCCAAACAACCCTTATGGTGATTTAAGAGGTCAAGGATAACCTTAGAAAGCTATCCAACTGGTAGCTGTGGAGAGCAGCCTTCAGGCTTAGTCTTGAAGGAATGTTAAGCAGCTTGTTTTACCAGAATGCAACCTTATTGTATTGGTTAAATGAGAGGAGAACCACACAGTAGTTATAAAAATATGTATTTATTATTATAACACACCTTAAATACCTCACAGTATCTGCTACACGCAGATAAACACAAAGCACACAATACTGTAGCACAGAAACAATTGTAAGAACTAATCCACAGTGGGTTCCAGGGGGAGACCAAACCATATCCTAAAATAGTGGTATAAGAACCAGGACTCTAGTCCAGACAGGGTCTAGAGGGTGTAGAATCACTGGGACCCCAAGGAACCACCCAAGGTGAGTAAGTAGGGACCCCACGGAGGACGGGTGCAGTCTGAGAACACGACCACGTGCTATGTACATTTCAATGGGAGAGTTGCGGTTGCAGTTTTAAAGTTTAAGGACCCTTCCCAGTGGATTACGAGGAAACCCTTCAGAACATAGAAGGTTGGAGAGCCAACCCACCCGTGGATATGAAAGTACCAGAGTTACCTATCCCAGGGAAGCCGGGTGCATAGGGCTGATGTGGCGTCGGAAACCGCTGTCGATCTCAATGGGAGTCTTCAAAGAAATGCCACTCTGGAAAGAATAAAAGTGTCCGGTGGAAACCACTGGTGGATTCTTGATGGGAGAAACCTGAAAGCAGAGGGGACATAGTCTGGGTCACTCAGGAGTGACCAGGGGCTCGGTAGACTAATGTCCACCGATGTCGGGTGCTTCAGGTGTGATGATGGAGACCTTGACAATACAGCTTCAGGGACCAGGAGATGTCGTGGATGACCAGGAGCTGGATACAAGCTGTCCCACAAAGGATGTCGAGTGCTGAGGGGTCGGTGTCCGGCGGGAGTACCAACAAGCCTTGGCAGCGGCAACCCACGAAGAAGGTTGAAGAAGGTTACGGTCTGGCCCAGCAAGGACCAGGGGACTCACCACAGCAAGCCGAGTCAGGGCAGGCCTGGAGCAACCAGGGGAGCCCAAGAAAAGCAGTGCTGTCCCTCAAAAGGGCCCACAAGTCGGAGGCACAGTAGTCGTGAGGGGACCTCTAGCAGTTTCACAAAGTAACAGCTTGCAGGACACAGAGTGCAAGGAGGCCAAAGTCCTTTGTATGAATTGTGCGCAGAGGGTTGGGCTACTTGTAGCCCAATGCACTTGTTTGGGAAACACCAACAAGCATATGCACTTTCAAAAGTACATGGTGCACATGGGTTCGGGTTATGCAGTCCCCACGAGGGATACTGGCCTCAGACTTGGTGAGAAGGCAGCTCAACCTCAATGAACATAGGAACCCACCTCCTGTGTTGCTGGAGCCTTTGGAGTCTGCAGGTGCTCCGGATCAGCAGACCAGTCAGTTGTGTTACGGTGCCTGAAAATGCAGGGGAGTGACTCCTTCACCCCAAGGGAAATAACTTCAGTTGTCCTTGATGCTACACAGGTCCTGCATGGAGCCTGTATGGTGCATGGGCACAGACGATGCTTTGGACGGAGAGGGAGACAAAGTCGGGCCCAGTCGAGGTCCAGCGAAGTCCGGACTTTCCAGACGGTCGAAGGTCAGTGGTTTCTATTTCAGAATTTTGTCCATGTCGAATCTAGGGTCCTACAGCCAGGTAAGCCCTTTTGTACCCACGGGATTCAGGGGACCCTCCCAGGGGAGGGTCATGACAGTGGGGAGGTTACTCCCATGTCCTTCGTGCCAGAGCGGGAGCCAACGGCTTCCAGGACTGGGTTGAACTGGACTATGCACAGGGACACTAAGTGTGTCCCAGATGCAGACTTTCAGGCACTTTGGAAGTGCACCCACACAGCCCCAATACACCAAATCCTCTCTGGGAGGTGGTCACACCTCCCTGTGACAGGATACCTATTTTCCTGCCTTCCCCTGCTCGAGCTTGGCTCAGCAGTAGGAGGCCAGAAATGGGTCTCTGGTCGACAGCAACCATTCTGTGCTGCCCGGATCAAGAAGGCTGGTACCGGGGACCCCACGAAGATCACTTCAGAAGGGTGGAATCACCTCCCACACTGGTTACCGGTATGGAGGTATGATTCCAAGGTGTTTGATACCAAACACGACATGTTTTGTTGCAGCCGTTTTGGAGAAAGCATTTTACGCGAGCATATATTGCACATCTACGTCTGGCTGCATCAGCGACAACCCGGGAGAATAGTCTCCGAAGGCTGCAGGGGTGCTCTGCTCATGCAGGGGCATCCTCTCACGTAAAACCCAGCACCCTGCCTCAGGACTGTCAAGGCCTGCTAGAGGGGAGACTGATAGGTTTTTAATTGTAGTGACCAATAGATATAGTAAACCTATTTCTAAAGTAAGTGGTGCATGCACCATCTTACACAGGCTGCAATGGCAGGCCTGTTATTCCATTTTGCATGACCTCCCATGGGTGGCATAATACATGCTTCAGCCCAGGGGAGGCCTCTGGGGTATCTATGCCCTGGGTACATGTGTACCATATACTAGGGACCGACAAGGGTACCCCGGTATCCAATCTGGAGTATACCTAAGTACATGGCATAACATTTTAGGGAGAAAGCAGATAGACTGGGGTCCTGATTAGCAGGATCCCAGTCAGACTAGTCAAAAACAGTGTAACATCAAGCAAAAAGTGGGGGTAACCATAAGAAGCAGATCCTACTTTCCTACACTGATTAAATTCCATTTAGATGTGTTATCAATTGTTCTTTATAGGTATATTACGGACCATTGTTTTTGTACTAGCTATAATACCCCTTGTCCCTAATGATTTACTGGTTTACACTCGTGTCATTAAAACTACCTATGTGAAATTGGAGGATTGGAAGCGTTCTGTGTTTCCGCGATTGGGTCCAGTTTCACTTTCCCCTTTTTCCTGTCAGACCTAGTAATTATGTCATATTTCACAACAACCTACTTAAGGGACTCTATCCAGAAAAGTATTAAGAAACCATTTTTGTTCACAGATAGTACAAACAATACTGCTTTATTGGTATATTAGGACCGCTGTTTTTGTACTACCTATAATACCCCTGGTCCTTAATGATTTATGGGTTTACACTTGTGTCATTAAAACTACCTATGTGCAATCGCAGGACTGCAAGGGTTCTTTGTTTCTGAGATTGGGTCTAATTTCACTTTCCCCTTTTTTCTGTCAGACCTAGTTATTATTGTAGATTTCACACCAACTTACTTAGAGGACTCGATCCAGAAAATTGTTAGGGGACCATCTTTGTTCACAGATAGTACAAACGATACTGCTACTCCTATGACCAACCTGTCTGAACAATTAGAAAAAGGCAAGAAAGAAATATGCCTGTATGCTGTTAATGATTACGATAATGACAGAGTACCTTAAGGCTGATGTCATCCCAGTTGGGCTACAAGTAAAGAACGTACCAAGGGTATTTACTGAGGATAAAATTATAAACAGGGGTTCAGCCATGGTGGGCAGAGCCAGCCGCCATGATTTAAGGGCGTAGGCGAATGAGCTCCTCACCACTTGTGGCTTCCCTGGCCTTGCCCAGCTGCCTTCGGCTCCCTGCTCATACGGGGGAGGCTCGCCGAATACCCCAGGACCTCAGCAGTACTATTGGGAGGTGCCAGCAAGGCTTATTTGAGCCCGGCAGCCTCCACGCTCTTCTGCTCCAACATCAATACTGCAGCCAAGATGGCTGCCCCACTCTGATCACAGGAGCTACCTGTTTCTACCAGTGGTCGCAGCGATGAACCTTTGAGGGGGTGTCACCCCCGCACATGGAGCAGCTTCGGGGTGCTGCCGACTCGGGAGCCCCCAGTTACTTTGTGTGGCGACCGAAGTGCGGACATCTGGGCCTGCCCTGCTTCCCGGGATTGTCCTGGCCTGCCACAATAGTAGTAGGTCTCAGTGGGCTGGTGCCCTTCTCTGGTGGTGCTGCTGCGGAAGGGGGGGGCATGAGCTGGCCGGATGGCCCCCTTTGCCTCCCTGATCTCAGTGGCCCTGGCGTTAGCGACAGTGCATTGCTGGCGGCCCGCATTGATTGGGGAGGCCTTTCTACTTGTCCCCTCAGCCACAGTGGTGCATTCCCACGAGGGAGCCACCCTCCTCTTCAGGGACTGCTGCGGGGGCCTGTGGACCTGAAAGACTCCTCACGACCTTTTTTGTGGCTAATGGCACCAGACCGCAGACTTTAAACCCCATCTGGATCTGGAACTCACTTCCTTTAACTCTCTGCAGCATTCAGGAATTTGGTCTTTTAAAAAAAAAAAAACTGAAGACCTTCCTGTTTGACTAACTTTAGCATCACTTCTCTGTATCCTTTCCTTTCCTCCTTGGGCTCGCGCCGGGACACTCCTCGGAGTATCTGTACGCGTTACAAGATTAAATAACATAACATCTGAGGACTGTTATGTTGAAAGGTTGAAATTTCGTGAATAGTTTTCTGTGCTGGGAACAACCCGTAGGACTTGCTTTTCATTTACGAGTTAACAAACTCACAAGATTTACAAAATCTCAACCTTCAAGAATAAGAAAATCTCTATTAAGAGTTGTCACCATGATCAATCGAACTGATAATCTATGCTGGAACCACCCTGCTAAAGGACTTGTTACACAGAATGACATGTTCATGTTCAGCTCCAGAGGACTCAATGGAAAACGGACTCTTGAGAAAATCGGTGCACAATTATGATATCGCAACATTATGTTTACTAAGAAGAATCCATACATAAAGCCCTGAAGAAGTCTGTAGAGCTGAAACGCGTTAGCTACATTTGAAGTGAAGAAGATAACTTTTTTTTTAAATAAGAAAAGAAGAAGAATGTGAATAAAGAAGTCTCTTCTAAACGAACTTGATAGAGCCTGTGGACTATATATAACATATGTGCTGAAATATATAACATCAGTGCTGAAATTGTCATGAATGGAGCTTGTTTTTTGCTAACTGAATTGTGGTGCTGGGACATTTGAATTTGTAAATGTTTAAGGATTTTTTCCTGATTGGAAGTTGAGGGCGGCTGATCTTCCGGTTCTGTGCACCACTTTGAGCCATTGTGAATTTATCCCACTAAGGTGTTTGGTGCGATAGTATATTACCTGAGCCTCATTGTACAAAATTATCCCCCGGGATTTAATAGATTGTTGGTGAGTCATCCATCTGGAGACTCGCATTTATTTCTATCGCTCTGGAGTACATGATCTCGACGTTCGCCTTGATCGGCGTTATACATATATGTGACTAGATGACCGGGCGGGGGGGCTGGAATACCTAGCGAAAACGTATTCTGATCATGCTCCTGTGCTGAGCAGGTTTCAAAGGTCCCCGTCCAGGCTTAAGGTTCCTACCTGGTGTTTTGACATCGCACTCTTAGACGATCAGGCCTTTTGAGTGTTATTGGGGAAACACAACTCTCAGTACTCAACGAAAAAAGCTGGTCTCCTCTGTTGGAATGGAGTGGGAGGCAATGAAGGTAGTGCTCCGAGGGTACTTTATTTCTAGTAGTGTTGGAGTTCGCACTCAAGTACTTTCCAATATCCAATGGCAGGAAGTGGTGTTAGATGGGCTCCCAGGTGGACTGGGGGAAACTCCAAATGGTAGGCCTTGTCTGCTGGAGGAGTGGGAGAGACACTGTTTGAACTTGTGGAACACATTTGTCGCTTTGATTACAAGGCACATTCGGCTAGGGCACATGCAGAGCAGGATAGGTTGGGCAGAATGTTTGCTTGGCTTGCATGAGATGGTGGAGGAGGTCCCTAATGATTTTGTACTACCTATAATACCCCTGGTCCTTAATGATTTATGGGTTTACACTTGTGTCATTAAAACTACCTATGTGCAATCGCAGGACTGCAAGGGTTCTTTGTTTCTGAGATTGGGTCTAATTTCACTTTCCCGTTTTTTTCTGTCAGACCTAGTTATTATGTCAGATTTTACACCAACTTACTTAGAGGACTCTATCCAGAAAATTGTTAGGGGACCATCTTTGTTCACAGATAGTACAAACGATAGTGCTACTCCTATGACCAACCTGTCTGAACAATTAGAAAAAGGCAAGAAAAAAATATGCCTGTATGCTGTTAATGATGACGATAATGACAGAGTACCTTAAGGCTGATATCATCCCAGTTGGGCTACAAGTAAAGAATGTACCAAGGGTATTTACTGAGGATAAAATTATAAACAAGGGTTCTGACATTGTGGGCAGAGCCAGCCGCCATGATTTAAGGGCGTAGGCGAATCAGCTCCTCACCGCTTGTGGCTTCCCCGGCCTTGCCCAGCTGCCTTCGGCTCCCTGCTCACCCGGGGAGGCTCGCCGAATACCCCAGGACCTCAGCAGTACTATTGGGAGGTGCCAGCAAGGCTTATTCGAGCCCGGCAGCCTCCACGCTCTTCTGCTCCAACATCAATACTGCAGCCAAGATTGCTGCTACACTCTGATCACAGGCGCTTCCTGTTTCTACCAGTGGTCGCAGTGATGAACCTTTGAGGGGGTGTCACCCCCCGCACATGGAGCAGCTTCGGGGGACTGCTGACTCGGGAGCCCCCGTTACTTTGTGTGGTGACCGAAGTGCGGACATCTGGGCCTGCCCTGATTCCCGGGATTGTCCTGGCCTGCCACAATAGTAGTAGGGCTCAGTGGGCTGGTGTCCTTTTCTGGTGGTGCTACTGCGGAAGGGGGGGGTATGAGCTGCCCGGCTGGCCCCCTTTGCCTCCCTGATCTCAGTGCCCCTGGCGTTAGCGACCGTGCACTGCTGGCGGACCCGCAATGATTGGGGAGGCCTTTCTACTTGTCCCCTCAGCCACAGTGGTGCATTCCCACGAGGGAGCCAGCCTCCTCTTCAGGGACTGCTGCGGGGGCCTGTGGACCTGAAAGACTCCTCACGACCTGTTTTGTGTCTAATGGCACCAGAACGCAGACTTTAAACCCCATCTGAGGACTGTTATGTTGAAAGGTTGAAATTTCGTGAATAGTTTTCTGTGCTGGGAACAACCCGTAGGACCAGATTTTCATTTACGAGTTAACAAACTCATGAGATTTACACAATTTCAACCTTCAAGAATAAGAAAATCTCTATTAAGAGTTGTCACCATGATCAATCAAACTGCTAATCTATGCTGGAACCACCCTGCTAAAGGACTTGTTACACAGAATGACATGTTCATGTTCAGCTCCAGAGGACTCAATGGAAAACTGACTCTTGAGAAAATCTGTGCACAATTATGATATCGACACATTATTTTTACTAAGAAGAATCCATACATAAAGCCCTGAAGAAGTCCAGTAGAGCTGAAACGCGTTAGCTACATTTGAAGTGAAGAAGATAACTTTTTTTTAAATAAGAGAAGAAGAATGTGAATAAAGAAGTCTCTTCTAAACAAACTTGATAGAGTCTGTGGACTATATATAACATATGTGCTGAAATATATAACATCTGTGCTGAAATTGTCATGAATGGAGCTTGTTATTTGCTAACTGAATTGTGGTGCTGGCCCATTTGAATTTGTAAATGTTTAAGGATTTTCTCCTGATTGGAAGTTGACGGCGGCTGATCTTCCGGTTCTGTGCACCACTTTGAGCCATGGTGAATTTATCCCACTAAGGTGTTAGGTGCGATAGTATATTACCTCAGCCTCATTGTACAAAATTGTCCCCCGGGATTTAATAGATTGTTGGTGAGTCAGCCATCTGGAGACTCGCATTTATTTCTATCGCTCTGGACTACACGATCTCGACGTTCGCCTTGATCGGCGTTATACATATATGTGACTATTTGACCGGGCGGGGGGGGCGGGAATACCTAGCGAAAACGTATTCTGATCGTGCTCCTGTGCTGAGCAGGTTTCAAAGGTCCCCGTCCAGGCTTAAGGTTCCTACCTGTTGTTTTGACCTCGCACTCTTAGACGATCAGGCCTTTTTAGTGTTATTGGGAAAGCACATCTCTCCGTACTCGACGAAAAAAGCTGGTCTCCTCTGTTGGAATGGAGTGGGAGGCAATGAAGGTAGTGCTCCGAGGGTACTTTATTTCTAGTAGTGTTGGAGTTCGCACTCAAGTACTTTCCAATATCCAATGGCAGGAAGTGGTGTTAGATGGGCTCCCAGGTGGACTGGGGGAAACTCCAAATGGTAGGCGTTGTCTGCTGGAGGAGTGGGGGGGACACTGTTTGAGCTTGTGGAACACATTTGTCGCTTTGATTACAAGGCACGTTCGGCTAGGGCACATGCAGAGCAGGATAGGTTGGGCAGAATGTTGGCTTGGCTTGCATGAGCTGGTGGAGGAGGTCATTCTACGCTTCAACTATGTGATCCTTCAAGACACGTTTTAAGAGGAGATTAATGCAGTGTTCGGCTAGGGCACATGCAGAGCAGGATAGGTTGGGCAGAATGTTGGCTTGGCTTGCATGAGATGGTGGAGGAGGTCATTCTACGCTTCAGCTTCGTGATCCTTCAAGACTCGTTGTAGGAGGAGATTAATGCAGTGTTCCTACAGCACTACTGTTAGCTGAATTCTTTGGGATCAGCGTCGCTGAGGTAGACATGCTGAATTATTTTATGGATGCTTCTCTGTCGGCCCTTGAGTCGACAGTGGCGGAACCGTCGGGCGGGGAGATCACTGAACGAGGTTTGAAGAGCAATCAAAGAGATGGCAAGGAGTAAGGTGCCCAGATTAGATGGGTTTCCGCTAGAATTTTTACCGAACTTCCCATCGGATCTCATGTCTAGAATAATGGTGCTCTTCAATGACTCCCGGAAGCCTAGCCAACTCCTGCCCTTGCTGCGGGAAGCTGCAGTTGTGTCGATTCTTATCACAGCCTTTCTATGTTAAATGCCAACTATAAGCTTTTGATTAAAATATTGGTGACTCTGTTGTTCCCCCACATGTGTAGCTTAATTCAACCAGATCAATTGGGCTTCTTTCCAATGCGTAGTACTATGCCCAACATTCAACAGTTATTCCTAGTGCTGGATCGTCTGGAGCATCTCCCTCTGAAGCTTTGGTTATCTCAGTAGACATTAGGACGGCGCTTGACTCGCTCCGCTGGGAATTTGTATATGTCACTGTGCTTAATATGGGCCTGGGCCTTCTGTCCGGGATTCGCACTGGTGCGCTGCTATCAGACGCCTTCATAGTCGAGCGGGGAACTCGGAAGGGTTGCCCCTTTCCCCTTTATTTTTTGCGTTGGCCATGGAGCACTTTGCCTGCACTGGGCCGGGGACTCCATTTTCAGGGTCTGACCATTGCTTCTAACTGCACATACCTATCTCTATATGTGGATGGCATGTTGCTCTATCTTAGGGGGAGGGTCGCCAACCTCTTGGGAGCAGTAACAGCGTTGTCGGAGTTCAGGTCTCACTCGGGTCAATTGGGACAAATTGTACACCTGTCCCCTCCAAGGAGATGCCCCTGAGCGCAGCCCTATCCCGTCTGCACCAACTTTGCAGTGGGATTGAAATCTAGTGTGGTACTTTGGAGTGGCGGTGTACTGCTCTCCAGGCTTGCTATATGAGGGAAACTTTGGGCGTGCACTGACAGGACTGCATCACTCCATTAACTTCTGGACCATGCTGCCACTTTCGTTTAACGGCCGCGTGGCCTTCTCCAAAATGATTTTGCTACCACGCCTACATATCTCTTTGCGGCACTCTGGTTGGAATGGCCCCAAAGACTCCTTTAGGAGCTTGATGGCCTGTTACTCTCACTTTATTGGGGCACGTCCCGTCATCTGATTGCTATCTGAAAACTGCATTTACCCACGGCTGAGGGAGGTTAGCGGCTCCCAACTTCGAATGACATTACCTGGTGGCACGCTGGCGAGCCTTTCCCTGGGAGGGCGTGGGAACTGCAGAGAGTTGCTCTCCCACCAGGGACTGCCTTCTGGGCTTTCTATTGCGTCCAACGCCTGCCTCCAGGGTGCGGACTTCGAATATCTTGATTAGGACTGCGTGCTATGTTTGGGTCCATGCTTTACCACGGACTCATACCTGACCCTGTACTCCTGTGAGCTTCCTCTTATGGTGATTAGGGGTTGGAGTCAGCCGAGGGGGCTGGCCAGGTCGCCATGAGTGGTTGTCCACAGGACTTGATGTCCTGGGTGATCTTTTTTGCGGGGGGAATTGTGCCCATTTTTAGACCTCCAGGAGACTTATGATATCCCAGCAGGCCATTTCCTACTCCATGGTGCTCTGATCCGCAAGATACAAGAGTGGTGGGGTGATAGCATTGTGGAGCCTCCAGAACATGACTGTCTGACCCATCTTTTCCTTATATCAGGCCAGACGAAGGTGGTCACATTGCTTTATAGGGCTCTGCTGGAGGTGGAGCAGCAGATACTCGCGTCCCTCCGAATCCTCTGGGAGACGAACTTCGGGATGCCTCTGTCTGATTCCTCTTAGAGTAAGATAATGAAGCTAGTATCCAGGTGTCTAGGAATGTCCACTTCAAACTTATCCAATTCTTCTATCTCCATCGAGCCTACTTGACCTCCCTGTCGTATGCATACCATGTTCCTGAACTCAGCATGCCCCCGCTGTGCTATAGAAGATGCAAAGTTTTTCCACATGGTTTAGTCATGCCCGCTTTTAATTCCTGATTGGACAACAGTTCTACAAGTAGTGCAGGGGGCCACGGACGGAGACTTTCCTTTTAGTTCCACACTATGCTTGCTGGGCCTTCATGAATGTTCTGCAGCCAAGAAGGTTTCTGATAGGTTTCCGGATCTGGCCTTGATTCTTGAACACTGGCAATTGACTATGAGCTGGAAGTCTTCTCGGGGTCCCGATGTTAACTGTTGGGGGTGGGAATTGATGCAGTGTGCGGACTGTGAAAGGGAAGCAATCGGCTGATAAGAGGTTAGGGGGATTCAAAGGGTGCAGATACTGCCAGCTTGGGGTGCCATTTTGTTAGCCTGTCTGCATGTGGAATGAGGGGGCCGGGTAATTCTGACTGAGGCCACTACTGGAAACTCCATATCGGGCTCAGAAGGTGGTGTGCCTGCCCCAACTCTGGCTGGCTGCAGGTAGTGGCGCTTATATCTCCTTGGTCTCTCTGCTCTGCTTCACCACCCCTGCTGTGAGAGGGGGTTGTCAAGGTGTATAATTTGGTACACGTGCGGGAAGTTGGCCTCTCCCAATTGCTATTGTTGTCTGTATGCCCCCTTTTACGGGATTGGCCTCGCCCAATTGCTATTGTTGTCTGTATGCCTCCCTTTGCGGGATCCCCCGCCCCTTCTGACTAAGGGAGGTCTCCTTTCGCTGTAAATATAGTCACTATTATTATTGCCCACTGTACCGCTCTCATAATAAGACATGTTCTCGGATTACAAATGACTTGTCTCTGCGTGCATGCTACCGGTGACTGTGTGTTTTTCTATACATTGGATTCAGTGATCTGTTGCAAATTTTATAGAATTTTGACAAAACAAAAACCAGGGGTTCAGCCATATTGACACCACTTGTACCCGACACTGGATGGTATTGGGTATCGATACAGAACTAGAACATTCCAAAAATCTGTCTGAGCTAGAGAAACAAATAAAAGAATCTGATACAATCTCTGATGCAAATACTGTTCTTGAGAAAATTGAGAAAACAATACAGGAATTCAATTGCATAGAGCAAGACAAAATAACAATTAAGGTTAAAAAGATATACAAAACTACAAAATCAAAAATACATATCCATTTTTTTATGATGACTACTACATTAATATAACCAATAGAAACACTGGTTACAGTCGCCCTTGGGGGCGCATCAATAGACAACGTAAATTTGTTAAATTTTTAGAAACATCAGAAGAATCAGTTGATAGTTCTGTCCCTAATGAGGGGAGGCATGGGTCTTCAAACCCATAGGGCAACATGATTTTTTAGAAAAGGGCAATTTGTGACCACTCAGCAGTGGCAGGGGATAACATGGGGTCAAAGATTAGCTGTGTACCTGGTTTTTATATCAAGGTGCACAAAAGTTCTAGTTCCTTGAAACAATTTTATATTGTATATATTATCCTATCGTTAGGTATTCCTTTCTTCCACCATCCTGAGAAGGCCCATAGTTACAAGGACTGAAATGTGTTGACACCATCTTTGGAGAAGCCATCAAACCTTAAAACTACCAAATAACAATCTGGACACATACTAAAAGAAATAGAGAACAGTATTGTCCTCAATGTGGCACCACCTAAAGGACTGCCTCCTCTGTGGACTGCCTATTAAATTAGGTGTACAGCCACACCACTTAAACCAATTGGAAGACCAAATGTTTTTCTAATTGTTACATTTATGTTATTGTAAGGAAAACTAGGCGATTTCTCTCACTATTCTTTTTCTTTCTTTTTTGTGTGTCATTCTTTGTATGCTTAAATGTTAATTTTAAAGACACACTCCAGTCGCAAGTTTAAAGAGTGAAGACTGTTACACAGCTAATGAGTGAAATAAACAATGCATTTTGAAATCAGACAAATACACCAGTGACTAATTTAAGTATTCATTGCGTATCCCACAATATACCATACTTTTTTTTACTTGTATTTTGCCCAAGTATTGTGGGGTCACTGGGGCAAACCCCCCCTAGATATTTCTATATGATACCTCCTTAACAGCATACATTTTATCAACCTAATGGAGAACATTCCCTTCTGACAGTCTGATATCTTACTCATCACACTTGACAGTGAATAACTGTATACCAACATACAGCAGGACAAGGGTATCAATGTCATAAAGACTCCTTGACATAAGAAATAGGCCACACCAGGTTCCCCCACCATTTCTTATTTCCTTACTTGAGTTGGCATTCATCTGGAACTACTTCAGTTTCAACAATTAGTTCTTTCTTCTTCGAGGGCACATGTACAGGAGTGGTCCTCACTCCCATCTTTGATATTTTCTTTATGGATAAACTGGAGACCACTAACATCTTGGCCCCTACAAACCCGTTTAGAAAACAGATCCTATTTTGGACAAGATATATTGACTATATTTGTTCGTATGGGAATGGACATATTCCTCTCTGATTCAAATCCAGAGCTGGTTTAACCCAAACTGCAATGTCCTTAAAATCCCTATGCACCACAGTCATTTTTTAATTCAGTTTATTGATTTAACTGTAAAAGTGGAAGACAATCAACTTTATACTACTCTATATTGAAAACCTACAGAAAGAAACACACTTCTTTTCTATAAAAGTTATCATCCATGTTCCCTTCGGGACTCATCGACTTACAGCCAGTTTCTGAGAATCCGTTGCAATTGTAAGAACTAGGCAGATTTCTATAGAGATGCCAAGATTCTAACTGATAAACTCCAGGTGCGAGGCTACCCTAAATGCTTGGAAAAATGCTCAGCAAAATGAGCTTGGTTTTGCCCTAGGGACACTTTATTGACACCACAGACCAAAGAGAAAAATGAGAGAGTGGTATCTGTCACTGTATTTTCCCCAACCTCAAATTTGCCTCCAAATGTATCAGAAAGCACTGGAAAGTACTGGCGACTGTGACCTTTCATTTGAGCCTCCAATATTTGTATCCAAAAAAGGTAAACATTTGAAAACCCCTTTCTCCATGCAGCCCTACCCAGAGTGGGAACCCCTATAATTGTCACTGACCACTGGGGCATTTCTCTCCTAATCAGACATTACAGAAGTAGAAATTGTGTTGTATGTTCCCTAACTTTCAAGACAAATGTGTATAGCCACAATAATTTTAATATGCCTCTCAAAAGATCCTCCAAGTGCAACACACATAATGTTGTTTGTGCAATATTTTGCCCATGTAATCTGCTTTATATCAGTCAAACTACACAAAAAATAAAAATCCTTATTCGTCAAAATGGAAGCAGGCTCAGATGCAAAGTCTTTGCTTCACCATTGGTCACACATTTAATTGAATATGGCCACACAGAGGATGACATCAGATGGCACTGGCAGGTGATTTCAACTGTCTCCGTCCTTGAAAGAGGTGATAATTTGGCACAGCTCCTGAAGAGAGAAGGATGGAGATTAATTTTTCAAAATGGACACTATGAAATCCAGATTAAACAGACAAGAAGACTGAACATCACTGATATGCTGATTGCAGTGATAACTCCAAGTGTTCACAGTTCTTCATGTGCAGTATCTACAAAGACTTATAGCTTCCATGAACTTCCAGGATTGCCCCACGGGTTGACAATATCAAACATTTTCCAATACACTTGCTTTGTGGTGGCACCCTGTTCAGCCCTAATCTGTTCCCATTGGGCCTTAAAGTCTCTTAGGCCGTTCAAAGATTTTGACATTTATCATGTTTTTTACATATATTGTTTTTCATTATTCAATATGATTGTGTTGGTTATGAATCAATTTTCCCTCCTTTTTTCCGTCTTCTCAATTCTCCCTGTTTAGCCTTTTAGGAGTATGCTTTTTGCTTTATCCTTTTTATTATGGCCCTTCTGACCGGTGTTCTGTCATTTTCAGCTCCCCATCTGCCTGTGCTCCCTCCTCGCACCATGCACATGAGTTCCATGTGCCCTATGCACTTTCTCAAACAATTAGTATTTTTAAGCTCCCCGGTGGTAGTGAGCAATATTTCGTTTTTTGTGACAGCCTCTCAACTCTATTTTGAAGCTGCCCGCAGCAGCAGTCCACATTCGAGGCCTTCTCTGAATACTTGCCTCGAGTGGTCCGGAGACCATTCACCTGGCGACGGAGCAGTACCCTGTGAGAGGAGTGTGCCACCAGAGCTCTTGGAACAGCAAGACTGCATGGGGTAAGTAAACTTGGCTCACTGCATGTGCCAGAACCCTTGAGAACATAGCTGCCATGGTTTCAGATTGGCAGGTGTGACATTTTTGTCATTGCAATGTAATTACGAGTGACATTTGAATGACTGTGAGTGACACTTTATCTGGAGCAAGATGAAGCAATGAAGACGAGGGATATATATATTTTATATATAAATAAACAATCTGACCCTAACTATAACGTCACTTTTTTAGTGAATATATATATATACTCGATATTACAACCATTTGAGCATATATCTAGGTATATATATTGCTCAAATGGTTGTAATATCGGATATATATATATATATATATATATATATATATATATATACATACATATATTATCTACTGGCGGTCACCAGTAGATAGTTATAGTTAGGACCTATTATCCATAGGAAATCCGCGACATTCTATTTGAAATAACGTTGGCGCCGGTTGACGAATCTTCGTGAAAGTTTCCAACTTGTTAGGGCGCTTCCGCTCCGACCCTGAAAGTCTCGGGTTGATTCGTCAAGCGGGGGCCGAGAAAAAGGGGGTCCCAAAACGCGTTTTCCCATTCATTTTTCCATAGGAACCTTTAGTCGCAGCTACAGCCCGAACTGCTGAACGGAATTACACCAAATTTGGCAAAGAGGTAGCCCTTGGTTCAGACTGGTGCCTTTGGCTTAAATGGTGTAAATCCGTTCAGTAGTTCCTGAGAAAATCAAAAGTAAAGTCACATATATATCTATGGCCGAGTAGGGTCCGCGTACCCTCAGCGCACCCTGCGCGCACCATCCCGATCACGAGCTGCATGCTAATTGGCTGTCAGCTGGCTGTCAACACTCCAAACCAGGAAGTGTTGGCAGCCATTTTATCTCTCGGTAGAACCGAGGCACAAAAACAAGTGCGCAAACGCACAACGAGGGCAGGGTAGAAACACCCTGACCCCTGGCCTGCTCAGGGGGTCCCAGAAGGACCCCTGGGCAGAAAAAGCATTTTTATTTTTTTAAATCGGCAGGATGCCGCCGATTTAAAAAAAAAGAAAAAAGCACTAAGAAACAAGTGCAAGAACGCACAAAGGGGGCAGGGTAGAAACACCCTGACCCCTAGGTCTGCTCAGGGGTCCCACAAGGACCCCTGAGCAGAAAGAAGCATTTTTTTTTCAAAAATCGGCGGGATGCGCTTAGGGTGCTCGGATCCCATTGATTAAAAAAACACAAGAAACAAGTGCGCAACGCACAAAGGGGGCAGGGTAGAAACACCCTGACCTCTAGGTCTGCTCAGGGGTCCCACAAGGACCCCTGGGCAGAAAAAAGCAAAAATAACCAAAAAACGGCATCGTGCCGAGGCCCCGCCCCTCCCTGCAGCAGTCTGCAAACGCGCCCTGGCGCGTTTTAAGAAGGGGGAAGTACCCCTTGAATACTGGGGGTCCCTGGGGCCAACTAGCCTACCTAGCCCACCAGGAACCTCCGGTATGCCAGAGGCTGCGCTGCAGAGAGGTGTACAGAGGCCACGCCCTTTTTACACCTCTCTGCAACGCAGCTCTGTGGCGCTTTTGGAGGTACATGGTGGGCTAGTTGGACTCCAGGGACCCTCAATATTCAAGGGACTTAATCCCCCAACTTAAAACGCGCCATCGGGCACGTTTGCACAGTGGTGAGGGAGGGGCGGGGCTTCAGGTGACATGTGTGCAAACAGGCTCCGTGGCGCATTTTAAGATGGGGAATGAAATCCCTTCATCCTGAGGGTCCCTGGGGCAAACTAGCCCACCAGGTACGTCCAGAAAGCGCCACAGAGCTGCGTTGCAAAGAGGTGCAAAAGGGGCGTGGCCTCTGAACACCTCTCTGCAACGCAGCTCCCTGGCGCATACTGGAGGTACAGGGTGGGCTAGTTGGACCCCAGGGACCCTCATGATTCAAGGGGACTTAATCCCCCAACTTAAAACGCGCCACGGGGCGCGCTTGCACAGATGTCAGCTCAGGCCCCGCCCCTCCCTTCACCATTGTGCAAATATTCCTCTAAAATCAGCCGAACTACGAATACCGATTTACTCACCTGTTATCAGGAGAGACCTCAGTCCTGCATCTTTCAGCCCAGTACTGATCCTGAAAAGTAATTTTAACCGTACTTTACCAGTAACTTGAATTTCCTTCCATAGGATATCATTGACTGATTTCACTTGGAAATTCTTCTAAGTGTGGAGTTTTGGAACTTTATAATATTCCTCTAAAATCAGCCGAAATACGAATTCTGATTTACTCACCTGTTATCAGGAGAGACCTCAGTGCTGCATCTTTCAGCCCAGTACTGATCCTGAAAAGTAATTTTAACCGTACTTTACCAGTAACTTGAATTTCCTTCCATAGGATATCATTGTCTGCTTTTTGCTGAAAAGTTTCTAAGTGTCGATTTTTGAAACATACAAATATTCCTCTAAAATCAGCCGAACTACGAATTCCGATTTACTCACCTGTTATCAGGAGAGACCTCAGTGCTGCATCTTTCAGCCCAGTACTGATCCTGAAAAGTAATTTTAACCGTACTTACCAGTAACTTGAATTTCCTTCCATAGGATATCATTGACTGGTTTCACTTGGAAATTCTTCTAAGTGTGGAGTTTTGGAACTTTATAATATTCATCTAAAATCAGCCGAAATACGAATTCCGATTTACTCACCTGTTATCAGGAGAGACCTTAGTGCTGCATCTTTCAGCCCAGTACTGATCCTGAAAAGTAATTTTAACCGTACTTACCAGTAACTTGAATTTCCTTCCATAGGATATCATTGACTGGTTTCACTTGGAAATTCTTCTATGTGTGGAGTTTTGGAACTTTATAATATTCCTCTAAAATCAGCCGAAATACGAATTCCGATTTACTCACCTGTTATCAGGAGAGACCTTAGTGCTGCATCTTTCAGCCCAGTACTGATCCTGAAAAGTAATTTTAACCGTACTTACCAGTAACTTGAATTTCCTTCCATAGGATATCATTGCCTGCTTTTTGCTGAAAAAGTTTCAAAGTGTCGATTTTTGAAACATACAAATATTCCTCTAAAATCAGCCAAAGTACGAATTCCGATTTACTCACCTGTTATCAGGAGAGACCTCAGTGCTGCATCTTTCAGCCCAGTACTGATCCTGAAAAGTAATTTTAACCGTACTTACCAGTAACTTATATTTCCTTCCATAGGAATCCATTGTCTGGTTTTCAGCAGAAAAGTTTCAAAGTGTTGATTTTCACAAACTACAAATATTCCTTAAAAATCGCCTGTATGACTTAAACGCATTCTTTCAACTGTTTACAGGAGATGCACCAGTGCTGGATCCAGGATCCACCACTGAGTAAGAAAAAGTAACGATAACACTACTTACCTGCTAAGTGAATTTCCTCCCATAGGATAACATTGGTGATTCTATGTGAAAAAGTTTCTAAGTGTCAACTTTTAAAATACAATAATATTCCTTAAAAATCACTACTGTAACCAAAACGCTTTTACTCAACTGTTTACAGGAGATGTCCCAGGACTGAATCTAGGATCCAGTCCTGTGGTTAGAAAAGTAATCCATAAAGTAACTAATTGCATTTAGGTAGAAATTCACATTGAGCTCAATGTTGCATTGTGTTTGAAATTGTGTTGCCCATTGCAACAACTGTAACTACTGTACTTAAAAGTCTATTGCCTATTTGCAAAGTATTTAAACTAAAGTAATTCATTCTGAGAAAGTATATTTTGTAATGTAATGTATAATGTAATTACAATGTAATTTAAAAAATAAAACATCTAAAAATAAATAGTTTTAAAAATGTAGTAAATCAGTATCAAAAAAATAAATATAACAATTAATACATTTAAAAATTGTCATTTACAAAACCTTTGAAATTCACTGAAAAAACCATAGGTTTCAGACATGTTATAGTTAGGAATTAGCATTTTAAAAACCTTTGAAATTCACTGAAAAACCATAGGTTTCAGGCCTGTTATAGTTAGGGTTTAGCATTTAAAAACCTTTGAAATTCACTGAAAAACCATAGGTTTTAGGGAAAGTTATAGTTAGTTGGACATTGCACTCGTACAAAACCCGTGGAAATTCTCCTGCTATAGTTAGTTCAGCTAACTATAACTCGCGCCCCGCAATGCACTGCTGATGACGTCACATATTACATCACTCATGACATGGTCAGTGACATCACTGATGACATCACTGATGACATCTCAAATGACATCACTGATGACATCATCCATGTGAGAATTTAATGCATCTTCTCACACCCTAATATAACTTTTGATACACCCACTCTAAATTACAGACTGCCATTCTCAAAACCATACACACTCCAATACCAATAAGTACATACCCACTCACTGATTCTTAGGTCTACACACACACATCTACTCACTCACCCGTACAGTCACTCATACTTACAGTCACTCAGTACAGGACTATCATATGCACTCATACACCTATATAAACACTCACACAACGCAACTCATCCATAGAGGTACTCACACACCTAGTCAGTCATGCTAATAATTAATCACACTCCCATTTACTCACCTATACAGTTATACACACCAGCTCACTTACTCATAAAAATACTAGCACATTCTTACGCTCCTATGCAATCACTGATGCAAGCACACACTCATCCATATAGCCACTCTCACAATCACACACTCTCACTTATAGCCATTTATATACTCCAACACACATATATACTGCCTTTCACATATGTAGTTACTCACACATGTACCACTGAGATATACATTCAATCACTAACACACCCATACACACACTCACCCACCCATACAGTCCATCACAGACGCACTCTTGAAACCATGCACCCAGTGAATCACCCACTCACATATCTATGCACAGAGTCACACACACCCCACCCACACAAACACTGAGGCACCCATACAGATACTCAGAGAACCAATCCATTACCCATATAGACACTCATTTAGCTAGTCAGAAACCCATGCAGCTGCTTACACAACAACAGACAGACGGATACAGACATTCACACAGTTTAGTCACTCACCCATGCATCCAGTAAGATACGTTTAATCACTCACTTATAGACTCAGTCACGCACCTACTAAATCATCCATTCAGACGCTTATACACCCACTCATTCTTCAATATGCCTTTCCCTATATATATTAAACATATTTAAACTTTACACAAACACACAGTCACTGGATGATGTCATCAGTGATGTCATTTGAGATGTCATCAGTGATGTCATCAGTGATGTCACTGACCATGTCATGAGTGATGTAATATGTGACGTCATCAGCAGTGCATTGCGGGGCGCGAGTTATAGTTAGCTGAACTAACTATAACGGGGAGTTTCACGGGTTTTGTACGAGTGCAATGTCCAACTAACTATAACTTTCCCTAAAACCTATGAGTTTTTCAGTGAATATATATATATATATATATATATATATATTCACACACACAAAAACAAAGGTTACAGGGAAGTTATAGTTAGGGTCAGATTTTACTCATACAAAACCAGAGAAATTCAGCCGTTACAGTTACCTGAGTTAACTATAATTCGTACCCCCACACTGCTTATGACCTCACATATTACATCACTCATGACATGGTCAGTGACATCACTCATGACATCACTGATGACATCTCAAATGACATCAGGAGGCACGTTTGCATAGTAGTAGAGAAAGGGGGTGGGGCCTCCGGCGAGATGCCGTCTTTTGATTTTTTTTTCTTGTAAGGAAGGGGGACTCCCTTCCCTTGACCCTTTTGGGCCCCGGGGACCACATCCTAGGGGCCTGACTCATTTTTTACATTTTAATAAAATAAAATGGGAGGGGAGCCGCGTAGTCCCTCCTCCCAGGCTGATTTTGGCCTTGGGGACCCCATCCCTAGGGGCCTGGCCATTTTAAAAAAAAAAAGGGAGTGGCCCTGGGACCCCATCCCTTGGGCCCAGCCATTTCTCTCTTTTTTTTTTTTAACGGGAGGGGGACTGTGCGGCCTCTCTCCCCATGCTGATTTCGGCCCCGGAGACCCCGTCCCCAGGGGCCCGGCAATTTTTTTTTTTTTTTAAAGGGAGGGGTGGCTGCACTGCCCCCCTCCCAGGCCATTTTTGGCCCTACGACCCCATCCCCTGGGGCATGGCCTTTTGTTGGGGACCATGAGGAGAGCCTGAAGGCCCCCACGGTCCCGGCTGGCTCCCTCCTCCTGTGGGAGCAGGCATTGCTTTTTACACCCAGGGAGCTGCTGACATGCAAAATGCTCTTGCTTGTTTAAAGCAAAGCACACTGTTTGCTAAGGGATGGCAGGAGCAGTGCTCCCGCCATCCCATAGTAAACTGCAATGTCCCGGGGGTGTGTACCCTGGGACATTGCTAGAACCGGCGATCCCCAGGGCCATTTACAGCACCCATTTTGAAAATAGCCCCAGGGAGGTGGCAGTCCCTGGGGCTGTGTGGGGGGCCAGGGCCCCCCACGCATCTTATTTGCATATAGCCCTGGGGAGGTGGCGCTCCCTGGGGCTGCATGGGGGGGCTGAAGCCCCGTCATGCATTATAATTAAAAATAGCCCCGGGGAGGTAGCGTTCCATGGGGCTGCGGGGGCCCGCGCAGCCCCTGCATTCTTATTTTATATTTTTTATTGCCCCCGGGACCTGGCCCACCTGGGGGCCTAAATTAAACGAAGCGCGAGAGCCCATGCTTTGTTTAAAAAAGAAAGAAATGTCCGGATTGGCATATCCCCCAAGAATCTCGCCTAATGTCTTTCAAAAAATGCTTTTTTTGGCCCATTGGACTCTTTGTGGGAGCCCCTGAACAGTCCAAGGAGGTCAGAGTGTTTCTACCCTGCCCCCTTTTTCTTTTTTTTAACGTTTTTGCTTGTGACTTGGTTCAACCAAGTCACAAGATGGCTGCCACCACTTCCTGGTTTGAAGTGTTGGCAGCCAATCAGATTTCAGCCACAAGATTGGGAGGGTTCGCGGATCCAACGCTGCCACAGTTGTATATCTGAGAAATCTTTACATCTCTCAGGAACTACTGATCAGATCTACACTATTTGCCAAATTTGGTGTAATTCCGTTCAGCAGTTCGGGCTGTAGCTGCGTCAAAAGTTTCCTATGAAAATTAACATGGAGAAAAAGTGTTTTGGGACCCCCTTTTTCTTGGCCCCCGCTTGACAGATCACCCTGAAATTTTCAAGATAGCAGCTGACGAGACTGACTCATTAGGTTTGAATATTTCGTGAACATTCGTCAAATGGCGCCAAAGTTATTAGCGAACCAAGAAATGCTCTTCCTATGGAAACTAGGTCCCTAACTATAACTACCTACTGGCGACTGCCAGTAGGTAATATATATACTGGCGGTCGCCAGTAGGTAGTTATAGTTAGGACCTATTATCCATAGGAAAGCATTTTTTGATTTGCCAATATCTTTGGCGCCAGTTGATGGATCTTTGCGAAATTTTCAAAACTAATGGCCCGCTCCGGTCAGCTCCTGTCTTGAAAGTTTGGGGGGATTCGTCAAGCGGGGGCCGAGAAAAAAGGGGGGTCCTAAAACGCGTTTTCTCCATGTTAATTTCCATAGGAAATTTTGGAACAGGCTACAGCCCGAACTGCTGAACGGAATTACATCAAATTTGGCAAAAAGGTAGCTCTTGGTTCAGAAAGCGACCTTTTTAAATGGTGTAAATCCATTCAGTAGTTCCAGAGAAATTCAAAAAATAAAAATATCGATATCTGAGCACCGAGGAGGATTCGCGAACCCTCCCGGGCACGAGCTTCACTCTGATTGGCTGCCAACACTCCAAACCAGAATGTGTTGGCAGCCATCTTGTGACTCGGTAACCGAGTCACAAGAAAAAAGGATAAAAAAAGAAGAAAAGGGGGCAGGGTAGAAACACCCTACCCCCTAGACCTGCTCAGGGGGTCCCCAGGGCCAAAAAAACTATTTAAAAAAAATATTTTTGGCGGAATTCGCGCTTGATGCACGAATCTGGCCGAACAAATGTAAAAAAACGAAGCGCTGGCTCCCGCGCTTCGTTTTCCTTAAGCCCCGGGTGGGCCAGGTCCCGGGGGCAATCCAAATTTATGTAGAGGGGGCCCATGGGGGCCCACGGGGCCCCCGCAGCCCCGGGGACCGCCACCTCCCTGGGGCTTTGTTATTAAGCAGCCTTGAAATCAACGACCATAACGGAAGGAAACTATGTCCAAGCCGACATTGCGTCTATCGCTTCACCTTTCTGCCAGCAGGAGTTGCACAACGTAACAAATACAACGTAAGTGTTTGTCAATGTCTCATGCACGACTTTTCAAGCGCTAGCCAAACAAACACTCCGCTATCTCTTTAGCTTCAGATCTTTCAACAATTTAAATAATACAAAACGGAAACCTCATAATACAGTGCGCCCGGTGCCAAGATAAAGCCATGCATCAGCAAAGAAAAGAATTATGCGAAATTCACACACCGCGGCAGTAAGCGAACTGGTTAAGTATTTTAAAGTGTGCAGCCCACCTGCATGACAAATTGCTGGATTTCTGCTCTTGAAGGAGGCTTCCTTGACGTACCAGTGCCTGTATTCCCAGGTCGGACGGTACTGCAGCGCCATTGCATCCATGGCTGTCGGCCTGCACAGATGGCTGCTCCCCTGCTTTTGGGAGGTGGCGGGCACTCAGGCACTGGGGGCGAGTGTGAAGTTCAGGTGATGTGCGCCTTCCTGCGTTATTAGCAAGCAATGACGGTGAGGCCCCCTGTGCCCAGGCATCCGGCATGGGATGAGGGAGCTCACCTGACCGGGGAGGTGAGGCCATTAAGGTGCAAATGAGGGCCTGCACGGCTCCAAGAAGGGGGCTGGTTTTCACAGAAGGGGCTTTGCTTTCATATTCAAATGAACACTCCGGGCCCCATCCCATGGGCCCGACAAACCATACTTTTGTGTTTACAAGGCCCTGGTGGCGTCAAATGACTGCTCAGCGTATCCTCGCTTTTTCACTCGAGTGATGCAGAATGCATCTCTGAATATACACACAATATCTCTGTGCGGGATGTAAACACATTTTACCAGCCGAGGATGCATTTTTGCCCAAGTGCTACTGGGCTGGTCCCTGTGGTTGAATGTCTGCCTCTTTCACACACCAGTGTCTCTACTGGCACGGTAACCCATTTGTTAGACTGTTTTCAAAACAGCCATGTTGCACCTCACAATGGTCCACACCAGACAGAAGCGAAAGGGATAGTGGGACGGCAGACACAAAAGCTCAACAAATTATGGCCACTCAGAGCGAAGCACAAATGCAAGAGAGCCAGTGATGTGTAAATCGAACAATGGAGGAGGGGGGTGATGGGGGTATTGAATATTTTCTGTCACGAGGCAGCGGCTAAAGCCAGGCTCTAATTCAATTAAATTCCAATCTATTTGCTCAGGACTAAACAACAGGCTGGAAAAAAAAACTTACGTTTTGCTCAACTGTTCTGAGGTACCACCTTTCGTCACCCTTGTATAAATCCGCCATCTGTGCTCACATGCGTCATCTCGCAGCAAACACCGAGGGCCTAGCAGGCAGAGAAGCCAAAAACGCAGTAGGCACACAAAAGCTCCCCAGGCTGCCCCAGGTCAACGAAGCAGCCAAAGGGGAGGGGGATAAGATCCTTTGCTCATTGCACAGGTGATATAGCCCAGTATGTCCTCTCAGCCTCGACATGCGTCAAGTAAAAGAAAGGTTAAAATGAGAAAATTCAATTTATTTGATAATTTTCCAGAATAATTAATATGGGTTCATTAATATGCAAATCTCTCTGCAGATGTTCTGCAGCAGGGCCTGTGTGAGAAAACAGCCTTTGCTTTCTCCTACGTGATTTTGGCTGTCAGTTATTGGGTATAATTACTGTAGCTAACCGAATACACACAAAACCTTTGGAATATAAAATTGTTACAGTTCTGGTTTTGCACAAGCTGCTACTTCCCTGCAATAAAAGCAAACAATTTCTTTTAGAAAATAGAGGCCTTTCTGTTCCATTTTTGGATGCAAAAAGAAGAAATTAATCAAGTGAATGGCTTATCTTTTTTTCTATGCATAATTAGGTCAGTATTATATGAACATTCCAATGAGCACTTGGACAAATGTACCTATAAAATGATAGCGCCAACCACCTGCAAAATCACATCGCATTTTTCGACTCAAAGTGGTATGCTGACCTACTAGAACTTTGCTGTGCTGAATGTATCCAGCCTTTTACTTTACGAACATGCTTCAAATGCAAAACGCTCCCCAAACTTTTATTAGGAAATTATTGGTCCACAACAAAGGCAATTGATTAATGAAACACATTTTGCATGATATGCAAAGCGTGCACTGATGTTATGACATGCACAAGTGCTAACTGATAGTTAGCTGCTGAAGACAATTTATAACTTTGTAAAGTAGTTAATCTTTGATCAATGCCATGATTTCTCAAAAATTTTCTTATGTAAATTAACCATAGTCTAAAATATATTTCCCACTTCACAAGCTGTTGGATAAATTTAATCTATTGCTCAGTGTAAGAGACATTTAAACAGTGCTTAATTTGTAAAAATAAAAATAAGTACCAGGGCTGTAGCCAGGAGGCCTCTGCAGCTTGCCCCACCCATTGCCACTGCTAGCGTTGCCAGTGACAGTACCTACACAACTACTAACCAGCACACTGCTACAAGTGTGACAACTCAGCCTATTCCAGGCCCCAAAGCTATAAAAATAGCTTGGGTGGCAGGTATTAGTTGTTTTTTTATGCATACCGAATTAATAAACAATTGTTCTTCTGCTCATCTCTAAATTATACAAACAGCGCCACCATGTGGCAGCTGTCATTAGTGTTGGTGTTGACAATTAAGTGCCGGTGCCGAGCACCGGAAACCACCGGCTCAAATTAAGCACTGATTTAAGATGAGCAGAAGCGCACCCAGGGCTTTAAGATGAGCAGAAGAGCACCCAGGTGCTGAGAACTGCCGGTTCTCAGCACCGGCAGTTCTTAAAAACAGGTGCCGAGACGGGTCCCTATCGGGCTCTCAATTTTTACCCTCAAAACCCCCCAAAAAACCAAAACCTTAACTCTGCAATAGTAGCACTGGTCACTGCTTTTGATGTAACTTCAAAGAGACTCGTTTTTCAGTCTTATATAGCACAAACTTGGAGCGCTTCACATGAGCACCAGTTACATTACACATGCACATATTCATTTTTTGATCACAGGATGTTGAGCCGACGTCAGGCTCGAACCTGCTTTCTCAGCTCGAAAGCCAGCAGCTCTAGCCTTACGCCACATCCTCGCTCACAAAAGTTGCAGCATTTTCAGTATTATATACAACGAAAAAATAGTTGGTTCTTATTTATCTTATGCATCTTACAACCATTGACAAAGCCAATAGTCCTGGCTTGTTGTTGGTGTAATGTCACTTGTATTATATATCTGGAGGCAATGACAGAAGAAGCACAATACCAGTGGGGCAGAACACTATGCTAAGTACAGATTTTTAGCTTAAGTGTTTTAAGCCACGCCCTTAATTATACCGGCCACACCCCTACGAGAGAACCCGTAGTTTTTTCATCCCACTTAAAGCCCTGAGCGCACCTCATAAGCTGTGTGTATTGTTAGGCAGTTTGCATGCATGGGTTCTAGTCCCTTCCCTGCTCTCTCGACTCTCTGGCTGGGGCAAGGGAGACGGGTGTAGATGCCTGACTCAGAAACCCAATACTTCTCGCAGGAAGGGTGATCGGAAGTGAGGCCTGAAAGTGTGGCGTCACATCTGCTGTCACAATAAACTTCAGGGCCATTTTGCTCTACCCCTCTTTGGTGATCATCGCGGCGACCGGAAAAGACTCCACATCACACTTTAAAGAAAGGAGGATGTTGCAAATTTGAAAGCGTTGGAGCTTATATGCCCTATCTGACCTCAGGCCTTCACTTGTGGGGTGGGGTGGGGGGGATATAAGGCTCTAGAATTGGGAGTGAATGCCTGAGGAAGATTGAAAGAGAAAGAAACAGTGGGCCATAATGGGTTTTGAGGGTTAGGGAAGCAAAATGGGAAAAAAGATTGTGATGAGACATATGGACTAAGTTAAGAACTAGGATAGGTGATAGGTTTCAGGGAAGTTATATTTAGGACTTAGCATTTGAAAAACCTTAGAAATTCACTGAAATAACCATAGGTTTCAGGGACGTTTTAGTTAGAAATGAGCATTTAAAAAACCTTAGAAATTCACTGGAAAAAACACAGGTTTCAGGGACGTTATAGTTAGTTGGACATTTCACTCGTACAAAACCAGAGAAATTCGGCCGTTATAGTTAGTTGAGCTAACTATAACTCGCGCCCCGCAATGCACTGCTGATGACATCACATATTACCTCACTCATGACATGGTCAGTGACATCACTGATGACATCACTGATGACATCTCAAATGACATCACTGATGACATCACTGACGACATCATCCACGTGAAAATTTGATGCACCTCCTCACACTCTAATATAACCTTTGATACACCCTCTCTAAAATAGAGACTATCATTTTTGAAACCATAGACACATCAATACCAGTTACTACATACCCACTCACTGATTCCAAGATCTACAGACACATCCACTCATTCACCCATAACAGTCACTCATACATGCAGTCACTCATCAATACAGCACTATCATATACACTGATACAGCTATACAGACACTCACACACTATCACTCACCCATAGAGGTACTCAAATACCTACTCAGTCACCCAAAGAATCAATCACACTACCATTTACTCACCTATACAGTTATACACACACCAGATCACTTACTCATACAGATACTAACACATACTTACTCTCTTATACAATCACTGACACAAGCACACACTCATTCATACAGCCACTGTCACAATCACTCACTCTCACATATAGTCATTTATATAGTCAAACAGTAACATATACTGCCTTTCAGATATGTAGTTACTCACACATGTACCACTGAGACATCTAAACACTTACCGACACGCCTATACACATACTTACCCACCAATACTGCCCTTCAGAGAAGCACTCTTGAACCCATACACTCAGTGAATCAGCCACTCACACATCTATGCATGGAGTCACACACCCTCCACCCACCCGTACAGAAACTCAGACACTCAAACAGATACTCAGACAAGAAATCAATAATCCATATAGACACTCATGTAGCTACTCACCAACCCATGGAGCCGCTTACACAACTGACAGACTGATACAAACATTCACACAGTTTAGTCACTAACAGATGCATTCAGTAAAAGACGTTTAATCACACACTTATACACTCAGTCATGCACCTACTAAATCATTCATACAGACACTAATACACCCACTCATTCTTCAATACACCTTGAAATATATATATATAAAACACATTTAAACTTTTTAGAAACACTCAGTCACTGGATGATGTCATCAGGAGGGCTAGTTGGCCCCCAGGGACCCTCAGGAGGAAAGGAGACTTCATCCCCCAACCAAGAGCATGCCAGGAGGTGCGTTTGCAGAGTGGTGGAGAAAGGTGACGTGGCCTGTGTCCACCTCTCAGCAATCCCACTGTGTGGGGCTTATTGGAGGTAAGAGGTAGGCTAGTTGGCCCCTAAAGGACCCCCAGCAGCAAAGGGGACTTCAATCCCCATCCAAGAGCGCACCAGGGAGTGCGTTTGCAGAGTGGTGGGCAAAGGGGGCGTGGCCTGCTATGAGAATTTAGCAATCCTGCTGTGTGGGACTTACTGGAGGTAACAGGAGGGGTAGTTGGCCGCCAAGGATGTCCTTGGGGGCCAACTACCCCTCCTATTACCTCCAGTAAGTCCCACACAGCAGGATTGCTAAGACATTTTCTGAGGCCATGCCCCCCTTTCTCCACCACTCTGCAAACGCGCCTCCTGGCAGGCTACGGGATGGGGGATAAAGTCCAATTTACTCCTGAGGGACTTTGGGGGCCAAGAAGCCCTCCTGGTACCTCCTGTAAGTCCTACGCAGTGGAATTCCTGAGCGCTGGTCAGAGGCCCAGCACCCTTTCTCCACCACTCTGCAAACGCGACTACTTGTTAAAGAAGTGTTTGCAATGTAATAGGTTTTGCATTTGCGAGAGTTAGAGCTATTGGTGGGATTATGTGTTATGGAGAGTAATTATGTGGTATGGTAGTCTGTGTTGTGGAGTGGTAACCTCAGGTTTAGTCTTCCTCGTTTCCATAGAAGCTCAACTATGAACTCAGTGAGACAAAAAAAGAAGGAATCACTGAGGAGCACTTGTGGACCTAGTCAGAGGTGTGAGTAGGGCCACTGGAATTATGTGACTGTTTGGCTGCACCGACTTTCGCACAATTATACATTTTCTGCGTTAGCCACATAATTCATCATCTGCTCCCTAATATGCAGATTTGAACAAAAAAAGCCTTGTTTCTAGCTCAAACGGCTCAAACGTTACCAAAAATGCAGCTACAAGTGTTACAGCGTGGTGGAAGGCCCTTTGCAAACCTAGAATGGTCACCTGTTACTTATTGCTAAATGTGGGTGTTAAATTGGTACTAATGGTGTGCAAGCCACTCTTGCTTCCTTCTGCGCCTCTCTTGCCTCTTTCTGCATTTCTGTTGCTTCTTTCTGCACATTTCTTTCTTTTTCTGCACTTCTCTTGCCTCTTTCTGCAAATCTCTTCTACTTTCTGCACCTCCCTTCCCTCTTTCTGCACGTCTGTTGCCTCTTTCTGCACCTCATTTGCTTCTTTCTGTACCCCTCTTGCCTCTTTCTGCACCCTTTTTGCCTCTTTCTGCACCTCTGTTCCTTTTTTCTGCACTTCTTTTGTTTCTTTCTGCACCTGTCTTGTTTCTTTCTGCACCCCTCTTGCCTCTCTCTCCACCCCTCTTCCTGCACTTCTGTTGCTTTTTTCTGCACTTATCTTGCTTCTTTCTGCACCTCACTTGCCTCTTTCTGCACCTCTGTTGCTTCTTTCTGCAGTTCTCTTCCTCTTTCTGCACCCCTCCTGCCTCTTTATGTACCCCTCTTGCCTCTTTGTGCACCTCTCCTACCCCTTTCTGCACCCCTCTTGCCTCGTTTTCCACCTCTGTTGGTTCTTTCTGCACCTCTTTTGCTTTGTTCTGCACTTCACTTGACTTTTTCTATACCCCTCTTGCCTCTTTCTGCACCTCTGTTGGTTCTTTCTGCACTGCTCTTGCTTCTTGCACCTCTGTTCCAAATTTCTGCATCCCTCTTGCCTTTTTCTGCACCCCTCTTCCCTCTTTCTGCACCTCTCTTGCCTCAGTCTGCCTACCTGTTCCCTCTTTCTGCACCCCTTTTGCCTGTTTCTGCAACTCTCTTGCCTCTTTCTGCAGTTCTCTTGCCTCCTTCTGCACCTCACTTGCCTCTTTTTGCACCTCTGTTGGTTCTTTTGCACTGCTCTTGCTTCTTTCTACACCTCTCTTGCAAATTTCTGCAGCCCTCTTGCCTCTTTCTGCACCCCTTTTACCTGTTTCGCCACCTCTGTTGCCTCTGTCTGCGCCTCTGTTCCCTCTTTCTGTACCTCTTTTGCCTGTTTCTTCAACTCTCTTACCTCTTTCTGCAGTTCTCTTGCCTCCTTCTGCACCTCTGTTGCTTCTTTCTGCATTTCTCTTGCCTCTTTCTGCACCCCTGTTGCTTCATTCTGCACTTTCCATGCTTCTTTCTGCATCTGTCTTGCTTCTTTCTGCACTCCTGTTGTCTCTTTCTGCACTCGTCTTCCCTCTTTCTGTACCTTTCTTGCCTGTTTCTGCATCTCACTTGCCTCTTTCTGCACTTTTCTTGCTTCTTTCTACACCTCTGTTGCTTCTTTCAGCAATTCTCTTGCCTCTTTCTGCACTTCTCTTGCCTGTTTCTGCACCCCTCTTGCCTCTTTCTGCACTTGTCTTCCCTCTTTGTGCAACTCTCTTACCTCTTTCTACACCTCTCTTCCTTCTTTCTGCACCACTGTTGCCTCTTTTTGTACCTCTGTTGCTTCTTTCTGCACTTCTCTTGCCTCTTTCTGCACCATTCGTGCCTCTGTCAGCACCTCTGTTGCTTCTTTCTGCACTTCTCTTCCTTCTTTCTGCACTCCTCGTCCCTCCTTCTGCACATCTGTTGCTTCTTTCTGCACCTCTTTTACTTCTTTCTGCACTTCTCTCTCCTCTTCCTGCACCCCTCTTGCCTCTTTCTGCACCTCTGATGCTTCTTTCTGTACTTCTATTGCCTCTTTCTGCACCTCCCTTGCTTTTTTCTGCAGATCTTGCTTCTTTCTGCACTTCACTTGCCTCTTTCTGCACTTCTCTTGCTTCTTTCTACACCTCTGTTGCTTCTTTCAGCAATTCTCTTGCTTCTTTCTGCACTTCTCTTCCTTCTTTCTGTACCCCTCCTGCCTCTTTCTGTACCTCTCTTGCCTCTTTGTGCACCCCTCCTACCTTTTTATGCACCCCTCTTGCCTCTTTTTGCACCTCTGTTGGTTCTTTCTGCACTGCTCTTGCTACTTTCTGCACCTTATTTGCCTCTTTCTGCACTTCTCTTGCTTCTTTCTACACCTCCGTTGCTTCTTTCAGCAATTCTCTTGCCTCTTTCTGCACTTCTCTTCCTTATTTCTGTACCCCTCCTGCCTTTTTCCGTCCCTCTCTTGCCTCTTTGTGCACCTCTCCTACCTCTTTCTGCACCCCTCTTGCCTCTTTTTGCACCTTTGTTGGTTCTTTCTGCACCTCACTTGCCTGTTTTGCACTTCTCTTGGTTCTTTCTAAACCTCTGTTGCTTCTTTCAGCAATTCTCTTGCCTCTTTCTGCACTACTCATGCTTGTTTCTGCTCCTCTCTTGCGTCTTTCTGCACCTCTGTTGCCTCTTTCTGCACTTCACTTGCTTCTTTCTGCATCCCTCCTGCCTCTTTCTGCACCCCTCTTCCCTCTTTGTGCAACTCTCTTGCCTCTTTCTACACCTCTCTTCCCTCTTTCTGCACCACTATTACCTCTTTCTGTACCTCTGTTGCTTCTTTCTGCACTTCTCATGCTCTTTCTGCACCCTTCACGCCTCTTTCAGCACCTCTGTTGGTTCTTTCTGCACTGCTCTTGCTTTTTTCTGCACCTCACTTGCCTCTTTGAGCACCTCTTTTGCTTCTTTCTGCACTTCTCTCTCCTCTTTCTGCACCCCTCTTGCCTCTTTCTGTACCTCTGTTGCTTCTTTCTGCACTTCTATTGCCTCTTTCTGCACCTCTCGCTTCTTTCTGCACCTCACTTCCCTCTTTCAGCACCTCTGTTGCTTTTTTCTGCAGATCTCTTGCCTCTTTCTGCACCTCACTTGCCTCTTTCTGCACTTTTCTTTGTCTTTCTGGACTTCTGTTGCCTCTTTCTGAATTTCTCTTGCTTCTTTCTGCGCCTTTCTTCCTCTTTCTGCACATGTCCTACCTCTGTAGGCATAGTTAGAAATTAGCATTTAAAAACCTTTGAAATTCACTGAAAAAACCATAGGTTTCAGGGACGTTATAGTTAGAAATTAGCATTTAAAAAACCTTAGAAATTCACTGAAAAAACCATAGGTTTCAGGGACGTTATAGTTAGAAATTAGCATTTAAAAACCTTTGAAATTCACTGAAAAAAACCATAGGTTTCAGGGACGTTATAGTTAGAAATTAGCATTTAAAAAACCTTAAAAATTCACTGATGACGTCACATATTACATCACTCATGACATGGTCAGTGACATCACTGATGACATCACTGATGACATCATCCATGTGATAATCTGATGCACCTCCTCACACCCTAATATAACCTTTGATACACCCACTCTAAATTACAGACTGCCAGTCGCAAAACCATAGACACTCCAACACCAATAACTACATACCCACTCATTGATTCTTAGGTCTACACACACATCCACTCACTCACCTGAACAGTCACTCATACTTACATTCACTCAGTACAGGACTATCATATGCACTCATACTCCTATATAGACACTCAAACACCGCCACTCATCCATAGAGGTACTCACACACCTAGTCAGTCATGCAAATAATTAAACACACTGCCATTTACTCACCTATACAGTTATACACACACCAGCTCACTTACTCATTCAAATACTAGCACATTCTTACGCTCTTATACAATCACTGATGCAAGCACACACTCATCCATACAGTCACTCTCACAATCACACACTCTCGCTTATAGCTATTTATATACTCCAACACACATATATACTGCCTTTCACATATGTAGTTACTCACACATGTACCACTGGGACATACATTCACTCACTAATACACTCTTACACACACTTACCCACCCATACAGTCTATCACAGATGCACTCTTGAAACCATCCACCCAGTGAATCACCCACTCACACATCTAAGCACAGAGTCGCACCCACCCCACCCACACAAATACTCAGGCACCCATACAGATACTCAGACAACCAATCAATAACTCATATAGACACTGATGTAGCTATTCACAAACCCATGCAGCCACTTACACAGCAACTGACAGACGGATACAGACATTCACCCAGTTTAGTCACTAACCCATGCATTCAGTAAGATACGTTTAATCACTCACTTATAGAGTTAGTCACGCACCTACTAAATCATCCATACAGACACTTATACACCCACTCATTCTTCAATACGCCTTTCCCTATATATATTAAAAATATTTAAACTTTACAGAAACACACAGTCACTGGATGATGTCATCAGTGATGTCCTTTGAGATGTCATCAGTGATGTCATCAGTGATGTCACTGACCATGTCATGAGTGATGTAATATGTGACGTCATCAGCAGTGCATTGCGAGGCGCGAGTTATAGTTAGCTGAACTAACTATAACGGGGAATTTCACGGGTTTTGTACGAGTGCAATGTCCAACTAACTATAACTGTCCCTAAAACCTATGGTTTTTTCAGTGATATATATATATATATATATATATATATATATATATATATATATATATGTATAATTTTTTTCCAGTAACCATGGAAGACTATATATCTGTCAAGGAAGAATTCACAGATAGACTACAGTTTTGGAAAGACACAGGACAAATTAAGTTGGGATGAATATCGCTTTTTGAAACAGGATTTTCCGACCATACCAACTTTTTATATGATACCGAAAGTGCATAAAGATAAAGAGAGTCCACCAGGCAGACTTATAATTGCAGCCCAAAATAGTCTTTTTGAAAACGTGTAGAAATATATTGACTATTTCTTGAATCCTATAGTCATTACTTTACCATCATATATAAAGGACACTTTAGACTTCTTGAAACATTTTTATGATGTAAAATGGGATTGTAACATGCTTCTTATGAAGTCGTCAACACTGTACACAAGTATACATCATAGGGATGGTTTAAGAGCAGTACAACACTTTCTACCATTAGGTTATGCCATGCAAAGTCAAAAGATAAAACATAAAAAAATCATCATTACTGACCATCTGGAGAAAGTTCGTAAGGTCCGGGGTCATTGTTTTTCATCAGAAAATGCATTTTTTGGACTGTATAAAAAATAATTCAAAATGTCAATTGGACCGTGCCTCATGTTGAATAACCACTTTTTAGAGCCTCACAGGGACCAAAATTGCCATTTTTACAGACTTATCCTCCTATCAAAAGGTTCCATTTTGAAGGATTTCAGGCAGGAAAATGACTCTAAACACACTTATTTTAGTTCCATTAGTGATAATTCACATGCAATAGTCATTTACAGTCAAAAGAATAAACATTCAAAAATCACCATTACTGACCATCTGGAGAAAGTTCGACAGGTCAGGGGTCATTGTTTTTCATCAGAAAATTGATTTTTTGGAATGTACAAAAAATGATTCAAAATGTCAAATGGATGGTGCCTCATTTTGAATGACCACTTTTTAAAGCCTCACAGTCACCAAATTTCCGTTTTTACAGACTGGTCCTCCTACTCACAAGCTTCCATTTTGACCGATTTCGGGCAGGAATACGACTCTAAACACACTTATTTTAGTTCAAAATGTGATAATTCACATCTAACAGTCATTTACAGTCAAAAGATTACACATTAAAAAAATCACCTTTACTGACCATCTGGAGAAAGTTTGACAGGTCCGGGGTCATCGTTTTTCATCAGAGAATTGATTTTTTGGACTGTACAAAAAATGATTCAAAATGTCAATTGGATCATGCCTCACGTTGAATACCCTCTTTAAAGCATCATAGTGACCAAAATTGCCATTTTTACAGACTTTTCCTCCTACTCAGAAGCTTCTATTTTGACCGATTATGGGCAGGAAAATGACTCTAATCACACTTATTTTAGTTCCATTAGTGATAATTCACATGCAATAGTCATTTACAGTCAAAAGAATAAACATTCAAAAATCACCATTACTGACCATCTGGGGAAAGTTCGACAGGTCAGGGGTCATTGTTTTTCATCAGAAAATTGATTTTTTGGAATGTACAAAAAATGATTCAAAATGTCAAATGGATGGTGCCTCATTTTGAATGACCACTTTTTAAAGCCTCACAGTGACCAAATTGCCGTTTTTACAGACTGGTCCTCCTACTCACAAGCTTCCATTTTGACCGATTTCGGGCAGGAATACGACTCTAAACACACGTATTTTAGTTCTAAAAGTGATAAATCACATTCAACAGTCCTTTACAGTCAAAAGATTACACATTAAAAAATCACCATTACTGACCATCTGGAGAAAGTTCGACACGTCCAAGGTCATCTTTTTTCATCAGAAAATGGATTTTATGGACTGTACAAAAAATTATTCAAAATGTCAATTGGATCATGCCTCATGTTGAATAATCACTTTATAAAGCCTCACTGTGCCCAAAATTGCCATTTTTATAGACTTTTCCTCCTACTCAGATGCTTCTATTTTGACCAATTTCGGGCAGGAAAATAAATCTAAACACACTTATTTTAGTTCCAAAAGTGATAATTCACATGCAATAGTCATTTACAGTCAAAAGATTAAACATGCAAAAATCACCATTACTAACCATCTGGAGAAAGTTCGACAGGTCATCGTTTTTCATCAGAAAATTGATTTTAAGGACTGTACAAAAAATGACTCAAAATGTCAATTGGATCGTGCTTCAGCTTGAAAAACCACTTTCTAAAGCCTCACAGTGACCCATATTGCAATTTATATAGACTTTTCCTCCTATTCAGAGGCTTCTATTTTCACCGATTTCGGGCAGGAAAATAACTGAAAACACATGTATTTTAGTTCAAAATGTGATAGTTCACATCTAACAGTCATTTACAGTCAAAAGATTACACATTAAAAAAATCACCTTTACTGACCATCTGGAGAAAGTTTGACAGGTCCGGGGTCATCGTTTTTCATCAGAGAATTGATTTTTTGGACTGTACAAAAAATGATTCAAAATGTCAATTGGATCATGCCTCATGTTGAATTCCCTCTTTAAAGCATCATAGTGACCAAAATTGCCATTTGTACAGACTTTTCCTCCTACTCAGAAGCTTCTATTTTGACCGATTATGGGCAGGAAAATGACTCTAATCACACTTATTTTAGTTCCATTAGTGATAATTCACATGCAATAGTCATTTACAGTCAAAAGAATAAACATTCAAAAATCACCATTACTGACCATCTGGGGAAAGTTCGACAGGTCAGGGGTCATTGTTTTTCATCAGAAAATTGATTTTTTGGAATGTACAAAAAATGATTCAAAATGTCAAATGGATGGTGCCTCATTTTGAATGACCACTTTTAAAGCCTCACAGTGACCAAATTGCCGTTTTTACAGACTGGTCCTCCTACTCCCAAGCTTCCATTTTGACCGATTTCGGGCAGGAATACGACTCTAAACACACGTATTTTAGTTCTAAAAGTGATAAATCACATTCAACAGTCCTTTACAGTCAAAAGATTACACATTAAAAAATCACCATTACTGACCATCTGGAGAAAGTTCGACACGTCCAAGGTCATCTTTTTTCATCAGAAAATGGATTTTATGGACTGTACAAAAAATTATTCAAAATGTCAATTGGATCATGCCTCATGTTGAATAATCACTTTATAAAGCCTCACTGTGCCCAAAATTGCCATTTTTATAGACTTTTCCTCCTACTCAGATGCTTCTATTTTGACCAATTTCGGGCAGGAAAATAAATCTAAACACACTTATTTTAGTTCCAAAAGTGATAATTCACATGCAATAGTCATTTACAGTCAAAAGATTAAACATGCAAAAATCACCATTACTAACCATCTGGAGAAAGTTCGACAGGTCATCGTTTTTCATCAGAAAATTGATTTTAAGGACTGTACAAAAAATGACTCAAAATGTCAATTGGATCGTGCCTCAGCTTGAAAAACCACTTTCTAAAGCCTCACAGTGACCCATATTGCAATTTATATAGACTTTTCCTCCTATTCAGAGGCTTCTATTTTCACCGATTTCGGGCAGGAAAATAACTGAAAACACATGTATTTTAGTTCAAAATGTGATAATTCACATCTAACAGTCATTTACAGTCAAAAGATTACACATTAAAAAAATCACCTTTACTGACCATCTGGAGAAAGTTTGACAGGTCCGGGGTCATCGTTTTTCATCAGAGAATTGATTTTTTGGACTGTACAAAAAATGATTCAAAATGTCAATTGGATCATGCCTCATGTTGAATTCCTCTTTAAAGCATCATAGTGACCAAAATTGCCATTTGTACAGACTTTTCCTCCTACTCAGAAGCTTCTATTTTGACCGATTATGGGCAGGAAAATGACTCTAATCACACTTATTTTAGTTCCATTAGTGATAATTCACATGCAATAGTCATTTACAGTCAAAAGAATAAAGATTAAAAATCACCATTACTGACCATCTGGAGAAAGTTCGTAAAGTCCGGGGTCATCGTTTTTCATCAGAAAATGCATTTTTGGACTGTACAAAAAATGATGTAAAATGTCCATTGTATTGTGCCTCATGTTAAATAGCCACTTTTTAAAGCTTCACAGTGACCAAAATTGCCATTTTTACAGACATTTCCTCCTACTCAGAAGCTTCTATTTAGACCGATTTCGGGCAGGAAAATGACTTTAAAAATACTTATTTTAGTTCCAAAAGTGATAATTCACATCCAACAGTCATTTTCGGTCAAAAGATTAAACATTCAAAAATCACCATTCCTGCGCATCTGGAGAAAGTTGGTAAGGTCTGGGGTCATCGTTTTTCATCAGCAAATGCATTTGTTTTGGACTCTACAAAAAATGATTCAAAATGTCAATTGGTTTGTGCCTCATGTTGAATAAGCACTTCTCAAAGCCTCCCAGTGAGCAAAATTACCATTTTTACAGACTTTTCTTCCTACTCAGAAGCTTCTATTTTGATTGATTTCGGGCAGGGAAATGACTTTAAACATACTTATTTTAGTTCCAAAAGTTATAATTGACAACATCCAACAGTCATTTACAGTCAAAAGATTAAACATTCAAAAATCACCATTACTGACCATCTGGAGAAAGTTCGTAAAGTCCGGGTTCATGGTTTTTCGTCAGAAAGTGCATTTTTTGGACTGTACAAAAAATGATTCAAAATGTCAATTGGATTGTGCCTCATGTTGAATAACCACTGTAGGAAGGTGGAATCTGACTACATGGTTGCCCCCATTATTTTCCTGGTGTTTTGTTGGTTTTTGACTTAGTTTGGCTGGGAACCTGCTATTCAGGTCCCCAGCCTATCTGCTTTCTCTTTAAACGACTTGGAGTGCACTCTAGGTGCACTAGTGATTGGATACTGTGGTACCTTATGAGTCCGTAGTATATGGTACCTTAGGTACCAAGGGCATAGGTACTTCACAGGCCTACCAGGGGCTGCAGCATGTATTATGCCACCCCTGGGAAGCAGGCTAAATCTGACACCACAGGCCTGCTACTGCAGCCTGGGTGAGGTGGTGCTAGCACTCCTCACTGAGATATAGGTTCCCTATTTCTCTCCTGCACACACATATAAACCTATCAGTCACCCCTAAGGCAGGCCCTATCAATCCTGAGGGCAGGTTGCTTGGCTTCTATGTGAGGGGGTGCCTCTGCCTGAGCAGGGCCCCTCTGCAGCTCTCAGAGTCCATTCTCTGGTGCTGTTTGTGGATGCGGTTAAACCATATACTTTTAAGTGCATTATATCCTCGCGGTAAAATGCTAACTTTGGAATGGCTGCATCGAAACATGTCGTGTTTGGTGTCAAACATCTTGGAATACTACCCCCCCGCCAGTCCTGGTGGTGGGGGTAGCATTCCACCCTTCTAGAGGGATAGACATGTACCTACTGTGGAAACGCGGTAGAATCCTGCAGAGCCCTGGCATCACAAAATGGATGCCACCAGTCACAGACACTGGGCTGCCCTCCTGCTGATGACCAACACTCGCAGTGGAGGAAGCCCAACAATAGATATCCTGTCCCAAGGTGGTGTGACCACCTCCCAGACAGGGTTTAGTGTATTGGGGCTGGGTGGGTGCACTCTTAGAGTGCTTTGAAGTCCTGCACTGGGGGAGCAGAAGGCTCCTCTGTGCATATGCCAGTTCAAACCGGCTCAGGGGCTACCTGCCCCTGCTCTGGCGCGAAACTGGACAAAGGGAAGTGGGTGTAGCCACCCACTCCCCTGACCCTCCCATAGGTAGGGTCATAGAGCTAGTCCCGCCCTTTCTTTTAGTATAAGAGGGGGAACCTGTGCATTGCACCCTAGATTTCCCTGGACGACGCTCTACAAGAAGAATCCCGGACCTTCGACGTTCCACTACCTTTGGAAGACTGAAGAATCTCCCTTGGAGTCAAGGAGTGACTCCCCTGCTTGGCAGGCACCAAAAACTACAAACGACGGTCGCAAACTACGCTGCTCCCGCCGGAGTCCGAAGTCCCAGCAGCCCAAGAAGTGGATTTCCTGACTTCCCAAAGGCCATCGTGAGTCCCCAGTGAAGCTGAGGCCAGTGGACCCCAAGAGTAACGAGGAACCGCGACCCCTGGGTACCGTGCACTATTGTCAAGTGCAACCCCTTCACAACGTTCCACGGACTTGTGCTTTGGACCACGTGTGGTCCCAGCCTCCAGCAGGAATCCCTCCTAAGATCAGAGGCCTACCATGTCCCCAAGTGACCGTGGGCCCCTGTGAGTGAATCCGTCCAAGGCGTCTTCGCGATCCCTTGCCAGCCGGCTTGTGGGTCCCCAGAAGACTTTCTAAAGAAACCGAAGGGCTCCCCTGGTTGCTCCAGGCCTGCCCTGACTTACCCTCGCTGGGTGAGTCCCACAGACCTTGCTGGTCTGCGCCATTGTCTCTTCACACTTTCCCCGAGACTTGCTGTTACCAAGGCTTGTTGGCTCCGATCGAGTTGCCGACACCGCAGAAAGCTGCAGACATCGTGGGACACGCCGAATCTAGCTCCTGGTCGTCGACGACGCCTCCTGGACCTCGTGGCTGAAGAGTCAAGGCAACCACGAACGACCTGAATCTTGCGACGAAGGTGGGCATCCATCTTCCTTGCCCCGAGTCACTGCCAAGTGACTTTGAACACTGTCCCCTCTGCTTTCAGGTCTTCCATCTTCCGAATCCAGGCTTGGATTCCTCCGGACACTTCTCCTGTCGCCGCAAGCAGCAAGTCTTCACTGGCTCCCATTGAAAACGACGCCGCGACCCGACACCAAAGAACACCTATGCACCCGGCTCCCCTGGGTGAGGTAACTTCAGCACTACGGTGCTCCTGTGGGTGTGGGCCCTAGAACTACTTACCCTGTAAGTGACTTGCTTGTAGCTTCCCTCGAAGTGCCCTAAAACTCTAACTTTCCAAGTGCGACTATCGCACTGACTCGTACCTGGTTCGCGTCTGTGTTAGACACACCGCGTCCAACTCCCTTGCAATACCATCTGTAACCGCGTCCTTCGACTCGTACAAGGACCGATCGGTGTGTTCGCCTCGAACACGCAAGGGACCTTTAACATTGATATCTCAATCGCGTCTGAGTACATAGACTCGTACAGGATTCGCATTGGTGCCAGGTCACTGCGTCCGTCCCCTGTGGGTCTCCTACAACTACCTGGGGTGGTTCTTGGGGGTCCCTCGATCCTAGATGCCCTAGACCTAGGTCTAGCAAACTAAGATTGTGATATTCAATTGTGCTAAACTTATCCTGATAATATTTGACTTGTACATATGTTCCTGACCTCTAATCTCATAAAGAGATTAGTAGAGAGTGTTTATTAATAAATACATATATATTTGATATATATACCTGTGTGGTGTCTTTTCATTTGGTGATTCATGAGATTGTGTGGTAAAACAAGCTGCTTTACATTCCTTCAAGACTTAGCCTGAAGGCTGCTCTCCACAGCTACCACTAGGATAGCTTTCTATAAAGGTTGTCTTAAACCTATCTACCATAAGAGTCGAATTGTTCTGGTGCAAGGTGTCCACTTTAATTAGTGAACAGCATATACCAGGCCAACTTCTCACAACCACTTTTTAAAGCCTCACAGTGACCAAAACTGCCATTTTTACAGACTTTTTCTCCTACTCAGAAGCTTCTATTTAGACCGATTTCGGGCAGGAAAATGACTTTAAAAATACTTATTATAGTTCCAAAAGTGATAATTCAAATCCAACAGTCATTTTCAGTCAAAAGATTAAACATTTAAAAATTACCATTACTGACCAACTGGAGAATGTTCGAAAGGTCCAGGGTCATCGTTTTTCCATCAGAAAACGCATTTCTTTTACTGTGCCAAAAATGATTCCACATGTCAATTGGATCGTGCCTCATGTTGAATAACCAATTTTTAAAGCCTCACAGTGACCAAAATTGCCATTTTTACAGACTTTTCCTCCTACTCAGAAGCTTCTATTTAGACCGATTTCGGGCAGGAAAATGACTCTAATCACACGTATTTTAGTTCTAAAAGTGATAATTCACATCCAGCCGTCTTTTCCAGTCAAAAGATTAAACATTAAAAAATCACCATTCCTGGGGGCGTGGCCTGCAGCCGAGGAAAATGGCCGCATACTGAGCGAGCTGCGACAGCAGATAGGGTAAAACCACCCCAAATCCGTCATAATCCGGCCATAGGGTAACGCAGACAGCGGAGCTGACCGGCGGTGAGCCGCTCGCAGGTGTAATCGCGGCGGCAGCAGGGACGGGGGAGGCTTCCAGCCCGGTGGGGCGAAACTCGGGACTCAGCGCCCGTGCGGGCGAAAATGGCGCCGGTGGCGTACGAGCGCTCGGCCTAAAGCGGAAGGTCCCGAGACGCGTGCAGGAGCCGGACTTGAGGGCGAGAGGTGCTCGGACTTTAGCGGAGCCCGGGAGTGGTGCGCATACAGCGGCTGAGAGGCGGCCTGAGGAGACCGGCGGTCGATACAGAGGTGGGTGCGGAGGTGCCCTGGGAGCGTCGCTTGGCCAGCCTGGGGCCCGGTGGTGAGCTTGCAGCGCAGGCACACAGAAGCCACGAGCGGAACCGCTGTCGCGGCGGAGGGCCGCGTTGGGCGTGCGCTACGGACAGTGCGGAGCTCCGGAGGCCGGGGAGGCGGCGCAGAGAGCCGAGATCTGGGGACTTGGCCGCACTGGTGGGGCCCGCGGAAGCGAGCAGGGCCTGCTGAGCGTTGCTGCCTCCCACCGGAGCGCCGCGAGTGGATAACTCCGGGGCCTGTGGCCCGCGCACTCTGAGGCTACTCCATTGTGGTGGGAATCCTGGACCAGTACTGAGTGGCCTGAGAGGTGCTGGGGGTGAGAACTCGTCTGCCTGCCCCTGGAGACCTGCTGCGTGGCCGTCGGCGGTTGGGCCTGCTGAGCAAGGGTGTGCGGTGGTGTCCCCCACGGCTGAAGTGGCGGAGGACCGGGGGTGGACTGGACGGTTCCTCCGGCCTGCGGTTGGACGATTGCGACAGAGACAGGGGGCCCGACGTGTGAGCCCTCCCGCCACGGCCTCATCTACGGCAATGGGTCGGCATAAGCCGCCCCTTCCGAACCAAGTCAACCAGATCGACAAGTACACGGTGGCTATGGGGAAGGGAGAGGGCCTCCGCGATGGGGGACAACAGGGTGACGACGCGGACGGAGGATCGGACCCGTCACTCAGAGACATAATGCAGGCCATCAAAGACATGCGTGGCACAATGGAGCCCAAACTGGACTCGGTCACAGAAGAGGTGAACCTCCTCCGGGCTGACTTTCGGAATATGTCGGGCAGGGTGGCCGAGACGGAGAGTGGCATTGGGAATTTACAGGCCAGAACGAAGAAGCTCGAGGAGCAGGTCGCCACGCTGGTGAGGGCCCAGGGTGACGTCGTAGCCCGCCTGGAGGATCAGGAAGGCCGGGCGCGACGCAACAACGTCCGCATCGTAGGGGTGCCGGAGGGATTGGAAGGGCCTTCCATGGATTGTTTTGTTGAGGAACTGATACTGCAACACCTTAAGCCCAAGCGTCTCTCAAAATTTTTCTCTGTTGAAAGGGCCCATCGCGCAATGGGGGGGAGGCCCAAGCCTGGGGCCCCTCCGCGCACCATCATTGCCCGGTTCCTGAACTACCGGGACCGGGATGCCATCCTGCAGGCCTCACGTACCGCCGGGGACCTAAGACTGGAGAACGCAACGATCCGCTTTTTCCCGGACTTCACTCTACAGGTCCAGCGCCAGCGCAGGTCTTTGAGGGCGTCAAGCGAGCCCTTAGGGACCAGGGTGTGCGGTACATGATGCTCTTTCCAGCACGGCTCAAGATCCTGGATGGGGAAAAGGTGTACTTTTTCGATTCTCCGGCGGAGGCGAGCGACTGGATAGAGGGATGGCGGACCGTGGGCCGCCAGGGTGTAGCACGGCACCGGACCTCCAACGACACCTCTCGTGAGGCCGGGAGGGACATAGCACCAGCCCGAGGGAGTCAGGAGTGTGAACGTCCGCCACCGGAGGACTGATGGGGACACAGGCCGCATTGAGGGCTACACATGGGGGAGGCGAGCAAAGGCACGCGCCTTTTGGGCCCTGCTGGGCTGGGGGCCACTAGTCATGCTGCACAAACATTTTGAACATCTCCGAGACTGTAGGTGACCGCGCTGGCTGACGTGGATTGCTCGTCCAAAGGGCTCTAGGCGTTGGCCCGCTGGGGTTTGGGGGAGGGGGGGAGGGTGGGTGCTAATTTCTTGCTTAAGGGGTGGAAATCCGACAGTCAGTTGTGCCAGTTTCTGCGAGTTGTGGGCTTACGTTCCCTCAGTTAGTTGAAATGGGATTATTTGGGCGACAGGCACTCTGCAAGTTTTTAAGGTGGGGGGTTGGGGGCCCACTTAGCAGGGAGGCAGGGAGGGGGGCAGACTGGGGGGTGGGATGGGGTTGAGGGGAAGTTTAAGTTTAGCTCATGTCAATATATCTATTTTAATGCTGTTGTATTGTAGGGGCACTACGCAGTGGCAGGGTGGAAATCCGTTGAGGATGTGGATTCACAGTGGGGATGGGGGATCAGGCTAAGATTAAAATATGGACATGGAATGTCAATGGGATGGGCAACAAGATCAAGAGAACTCTAGTACTACAGCACCTGAAACGCCATTCTCCAGATGTGGTGCTCTTGCAGGAAACCCACCTCCGGGGTAATAATTGCAGGGCCTTAGATAAGTTCGGGTACAAGATGGTAGCCCACTCCGGATTCACGTCCGGTTCGAGGGGGGTGGGAATATTGGTCCGTAGGAGTTTGCCAATAACTGTATTAAATTCCTGGACGGAGGACGCTGGGTGCTTCGTGGCGGTGGCGGTGAGATGGGAAGGGCGTACGGTGCTCCTGTGCTCATGTTACATCCCGCCCGGCCTGCATGCTACACTTTACCAGAAACTGGGGACACATTTGGCGAACCTCCCCAACGGCACTCTGGTCCTGGGGGGTGACACCAACGCGGTAAGGGACGTCGAACTAGACCGGTCAGGCGACAGACGGGCCAGCGGAGGGGAGACGGGCCTGCGGGGCTTCACGGACGCAATGGGTCTCTGCGACATATGGCGAACACGGTTCCCAGCCCGCAGACTCTACACCTTTTATTCGGCCAGACATGGCTCCTTCTCGAGGTTGGACTATATTTTCACGCGGGGGGATCAGTTGGGGGATTTTGTAGACCCGAGTATTATGGCGCGAGGCATATCGGACCACTCTCCGGTGGGTGTTATCCTTCGGGGGACGGTGGTAGACAGGGCCGCATTCCCGCGAATAGATCCGTGGCGGTTAACTGACACTTCGATTACTGATAAGCTTCGGGAGGGCTCCGAGAATTATTTCTCCGACAATCAGGGGTCGGTTACCTCCCAGCTAACGTTGTGGGAGGCGTACAAGGCGGTCCTGAGGGGACAGGCCCAGGCTTTGATCGGTGCCCAGAAGAAAGAGGAATCGCTGCAGATTCAACAGTTGGAGCGCGAAATCGAGTCTCTGGAGCAAGAGGCCAGTGCGTCGCCCTCGCCGGAGCGCAATCATGCTTTGGCCATGAAGCACAGGGAACTTCGCTCGTTAGCGGAGGGTGAGGCACGTGCCTACTCCCTTGCCACGCAGCATCGGATATATGATGCAGGGGACAAGAGTATGAAGCTTCTTGCGTGGCTGGAGCGTTGTGACAGGGAGCGCTCCTGGGTTACGGAGGTGCGGGATGGTTCGGGGGCCCTGGCTTCCACGAGTGCGGCCGTTGCGGAGGCTTTTGCGTCCTACTATGAAGGAGTATATACCCCAGTGTGCACTAGAACCGAGAGAGACTGTGAGGAATTCCTGCGAGACTTTGCGCTGCCTATGCTATCCCAGGAACAAAATGAGTGTCTGGATGCAGACCTCACAAGAGCGGAGCTGGGAGAAGCCCTTAATGCCCTCCAGGCCGGCAGGGCGCAGGGACCCAACGGACTCCCGGTCGAAATCTATAAGAAACTGGCGAGTGTGGTACTGGAGCCCATGCGACGCATGTTCCTTGAGGCACGGGAGGTGGGCGTGCTTCCGCACGATCAGAGAGAGGCCACGATTGTGGTTATTCATAAAGCCGGGAAACCGGAGGACTGTTGCTCGTCCTATCGGCCTATCTCCCTCCTGAACGTGGAGGCGAAGGTATTGGCCAAGGTCTTAGCGACAAGACTGCTATCCGTACTGCCTGACCTCGTGCATGTAGACCAGTCGGGTTTTATGCCCCACAGGAGCACTCGGCACAACCTGCGGAGGCTCTATGGTATTCTGCACATGACTAAGGACGTGGGACATGCGCAGACGGCATTGATGGCGCTGGACGCCTCAATGGCCTTCGATAGCATCGAATGGCCATACCTATTTATGGTACTGAATAGACTGGGATTGGGCCCCGTGTTCGGTAGCTGGGTGAGACTCCTGTACACGCAGCCGATGGCAAGGGTGAGGGTCAATGGGGTGACGTCCCGGGCTTTTGCCCTGTATAGGGGCACTAGGCAGGGCTGCCCCCTGTCACCGCTCCTGTTTGCCCTCGCCCTGGAACCGCTCGCTCATTGGATCAGAAGAGATAGGGCCTTTTGGGGCCTGGCACTCACGGATGAATGGGAGGAGCGTATTTCTTTATACGCTGACGATATTGTCCTGTACATGGCCAGACCCTACCACTCCATGGCGCGGGCTCTCCACCTTTTCGCCCTTTTCGGTAGCTACTCTGGCTACTCGATTAATTGGACCAAGTCGGTGGTTTATCCTCTGTCGGGTCCACCTCCTCGCATCCCGCGGGATTGTCCAGCATCGCTGGAGCCTGCTGGATTCCGGTACTTGGGAGTGTACGTCACCAGAGACACGGGGAGTTCTTCGCCCGAAATTTGGAGCCTCAACTGATGAGGCTGGGGGTGGACATTGGACATTGGAGGTCCCTGCCCTTGTCCTTGATGGGGCGCGTGGCGCTCTTTAAAATGCTGGCGCTGCCAAGACTTCTATATATCCTCCAAAACACACCATACCTGGTCCCGACGGCGACATTTAAGCGGATCTCCCGGGAGTTGCGGACGTTACTTTGGGATGGCGGCAACCCGAGAATTGCGTTGCAGAAGCTTACGAGGGGGTGTACGACGGGGGCTGGCCCTCCCGGACGTGCAACTCTACTACTGGGCAGCTCAGTTGCAGGTGGTCAACGACTGGGTTTACGCGCCGACCTCGGAGCCAGCTTACAGAATGGATAGGCACGCGATGGTTGGAGGAACCTGTGAGCCATATCTCTACTCCCGCGGGTGGGGTCGTGATCTGCCCGCGCACACTGGGGTGGTACTCCACTGTTGGAGGGAGGCCAACAAATTCTTGGGCTGGACGAACACCCTAACGGGACGGACCCCGCTTTGGACGGGCGATCGGCTAAAGGAGGTGGCGGGACTATCCGGCTATAGGGGTGGAAACTGATCGGCATTGAGTATCTTGGTGATGTGTGGAAGGGGGGGGCCCCGGTTCCCTTTGCGGCTCTGCAAAAAGAGTATCAACTTCATGATTCCCAACACTACCATTACCTGCGCCTTATACATGCATTGCGGGCCCACATCCGTGCTGGCACTTCTATCCCGGAGTACTCCCCTATGGAGGACAGGCTCCTTCTCGACCCCATTCTAACGAAACCCACGTCAACGATTTACCGAAAACTTATTAATAATATGCCGGACCCCCTGGGTCCCCTGCGGGCGAGATGGGAGGGAGACATTGGAACACTAGATGACGACGACTGGCTAGACGCCCTGCAAAGCCCTCGCGAGGTCGCGATCCGGCCGCGATTCCGCCTTGTGCAGTTAAAAATACTCCACAGGGTCTATTATCCCCGCACCCACCTGTTCTCCTGGGGTAGGACTCTATCACCCTTGTGTGTGAGGGGCTGTCAAAGGGAGGGCTCATTTTATCACATTCTATGGGATTGCCCACTCATAATTCCGTTTTGGACCAGGGTGACGCAAACGATGGAGGGGGTGGTGCGGTCCCCGGTCCCATTGGAGCCCAAGTGGCTCTTGCTCATGATCAAAGGAGCCACGGACTGGACACGTCATAACGAGATTTGGTTGGGGCTGGCAGCAGGGGTGGCTAAACGCAATATTGCCAGGTGCTGGGGTGCACAGGCGCCCCTTCGTGGGATCAGTGGCTCTGTGACCTGGATTGGTGTCAGAGGGCGGAGGAAACGGTCTATAGGTCCCGGGGATGTGTGAATAAATGGCGGAAGGTGTGGGGTCCCTGGCAAAGGTTTCGAGCTGTACAGGATGGGTTGGGATAGAGGATTGTTGCAATCACTCCTTTGCATTTCCATGCATGCAAAAATGTGACGAACTGTGATCCCGGTGAATATATTATGAACTGCCGATGTGTACTGCACTTGAACATGAGCAATGTTAATAAAAAGAATTAAAAAAAAAAAAATCACCATTCCTGATCATCTGGAGAAAGTTTGTAAGGTCCGGGGTCATGGTTTTTCATCAGAAAATGCTTTTTTTGGAATGTACAAAAAATGATTCAAAATGTCAATTGAATTGTGCCTCATGTTGAATAACCAATTTTTAAAGCCTCACAGTGACCAAAATTGCAATTTTTACAGACTTGTACTCCTTCTCAGAAGCTACTAATTTGACCGATTTCAGGCAGGAAAATGACTCTAAACACATTTATTTTAGTTCCAAAAGTATTAATTCACATCCAACAGTCATTTTCAGTCAATAGATTAAACATTCAAAAATCACCATTCGTGACAATCTGGTAAAGTTTGTAAGGTCTGGGGTCATCGTTTTTCATCAGAAAATGCATTTTTTGGACTGGATAAAAAATTATTCAAAATGTCAATTTCATCGTGCCTCATGTTGAATAACCACTTTTTAAAGCCTCACAGTGACCAAAATTGCCATTTTTACAGACTTTTCCTCCTACTCAGAAGCTACTAATTTGACCTATTTCGTGCAGGAAAATGACTCTAAACACATTTATTTTAGTTCCAAAAGTATTAATTCACATCCAATAGTCGTTTTCAGTCAACAGATTAAACATTCAAAAATCACCATTCGTGACCATCTGGTAAAGTTTGTAATGTCTGAGGTCATCGTTTTTCATCAGAAAATTAATTTTTTGGACTGGATAAAAAACTATTCAAAATGTCAATTTGATTGTGCCTCATGTTGAATAACCACTTTTTAAAGCCTCACAGTGACCAAAATTGTCATTTTTACAGACTTTTCCTTCTATTAGAAGCTTCTATTTTGAAGGATTTCGGGTAGGAAAATGACTCTAAACACACTTATTTTAGTACCAAAAGTGATAATTTACATCCAATAGTCATTTACAGTCAAAAGATTAAACATTAAAAAATCACCGTTACTGACCATCTGGAGAAAGTTCGTAAAGTCCGAGGTCATTGTTTTTCATCAGAAAATGCATTTTTAGACTGTACAAAAAATGATTCAAAATGCCAATTGGATCGTGCCTCTTGTTGAATAACGACTTTTAAAGCCTCACAGTGACCAAAATTGTCATTTTTACAGACTTTTCCTCCTATCAGAAGCTTCTATTTTGAAGGATTTCAGGCAGGAAAATGACTCTAAACACACTTATTTTAGTTCCACAACTGATAATTCACATCCAACAGTCATTTTCAATCAAAAGATTAAACGTTCAAAAATCACCATTCCTCGTTTTTCATCAGAAAATGAATTTTTGGGACTGTACAAAAAATGATTCAAAATGTCAATTGGATCATGCCTCATGTTGAATACCCACTTTTTAAAGCATCACCTTGACCAAAATTGACATTTTTACAGACCTTTCCTCCTAATCAGATGCTTCTATTTAGACCGATTTCAGGCGGGAAAATGACTCTAATCACACGTATTTTAGTTCCAAAATGATAATTCACATCCAACAGTCATTTCCAGTCAAAAGATTAAACATTAAAAAATCAACATTAATGACCATCTGGAGGGGCGCTAGAGGGCGCACGGCAAAATGGCCGCACTGGTGTGAGGCTCTGCCCGGCCGAGCCGACATCCGACCATAATATGCTGCCATACGGGGTAAAAGTACCCGCAAACCACTGGAGTGCCTCCCGGAACCGGAGCGGCAACATATGGCAGGATTGCTGGGCCGGCGGCGTCGTTGGGGACACGCTGGCGGCGATTGGCAGTGAGGAGGCTGCCACTGAGAAAATGGCGACCGCTGCTCGTGCATAGGCCTCCCTGGGCCGGCATACTGTGCGACCGTCCTGCAATTGTCTACTGTCCATAACGACGCTGTGCGCTGGACTCTGCGGCGGCGGCGGCCCCCCCCGGTGATGCCGAGGGCCCAGTGAGGGAACTGTGCAGTGGTGCGGCGGAACGCTGCTCGACTGCTGGGCCTGCAGCTGCGGGGACACAATCGGCAGCACAGACATTGGCTGCGACTACCTGTGGACCCGGATGCCCATCGGCGCCCATCGGCGCCGGTTGCGGTGAGTGGGGTGCGTGGCTGGGCCTGGGCTACAGCTGCGTAGGTGGGTGCGGACCCGGGCCTGGGCTGCGGCCTGCAAGCTGTGGCTGGTGCGGGGCATAGGGGATCTTGGCTGTTGCGGCTACGGAGGGGCCGCGGAGGAGATCGCTGCCTGCCTGCTGCCGCCGGGTGTTCGGCTGCGCTGGATGCTGGCATCCATGGGAGTCTGTGGCGAGTACTCCCCCCGGCTTGAGGTGTGATCTTGGGGCAACATCGCTACTCCCCCCTTGACGCACTTGGTGAGCCTGCACTGGAGGGGTCCCATATTGAGGCCCAGTGGGTGACGCTGCGACCTTTCCACCCCCCCCGCCGCTGTGTCTGCGCTCTGTGGTGGTGCTGCCTGCTCGCTCTGGGTGCCAGGAGGCGCATTTACTGGGCACACCATTGGGAAATACAACGGAACTGCAATCGGCGCACTGGGCTGAAACAGCTACTGGGGCTACATAGGCGCGGATCCCCTCAGTGAGGGGGGTGCAGGTGTAAAATGGGGAAGACGGACAAGTCCCAGCCACGCTTGACATTCGACCTGCGCAAGCCCGCGAAAACTGCACAAAAGGCGGCCTCTGACTCGGAGGCGGATGCGCAGGCGGACGGCCCTACCACACTAGAAAGCACGCTGCTAGCCATGCAGCGCTCTCTGCAGGCCATAGAAGGCATGATGGCCTCGGTCAACAACCGCCTCGATCATGTGTCCTCCCAGCTGGAGAAACAGAATGCACGCACGGGGGAGGTGGAGCAGAGGGTGTCTGACACCGAGGATGGATTGAGCACTGTGGCAGAAAAAGCGCTGAATATGGAAAAAATACTGGCAGTGATTCAAGCCAAGAATGAGGAGTTAGAGGCGAGATCGAGGCGCAGCAACATCCGCATCACAGGCCTACCGGAGTCCACAAATTAGGGGAAAATGGAGACGTATATTGAAGGCCTGGTTTCGGAGATCTTCGGGCCTGAACATCTCTCCAGAATGTTCATTGTGGAGCGAGCCCACCGCTCGCTAGCTGCCCGTCCGGCCCCGGGGGCTCCTCCCCGCCCTATAATTGCCAAGATCCTTAATTACAGAGACCGGGACACAATCTTACGGCTCGCCAGGGAGAAGGGTCCGATAGTACATCAGGGCAACGCTCTCTCCTTTTTTCCCGATTTTACGGTGGCAGTGCAGGCTGCCCGCCGTGAATTTGGCTCCGTGAAAAAGCTCCTACAGGCCAATGGGGTCCCATACGCCATGCTGTATCCAGCTCGTCTTCGCATTGGCGGGGATGGTGACTCCAAGATCTTTGCTTCTCCTAAGGCCGCGATGGAACACGCTAAACATCTGAAGCGACAGCGACGAGAGTCTGGTACAGCACCCGAGGACGAATAGAAATAAAGTGATGGGAACACTTGCTTGAACTGGCACGCACATTAAGCTTCTTATATTGGCTGGTATACGAGGGGCGCTTAACTCTATTGGAACATGTGGACGCTATACAACATGTGTTACTGGACCTCAGTGCTGGCTGGGTTATTGTCTTTAACTGGCTTCCCTCCCCTGAGCTGCTGCCTTATAATTCTTCCTATATTTAGATTCTTGGGATGTCTTGAGTTTTCCGACACTGAGTATTGGCGCTGCTTGGCCGTAGCTAGTGGGGACCTGCTGGTTGTTTGTCCGTGTGGGGTGGGCGCTGGAGTCGGGGTCATGGCACTAATACACATCTGTGACTGTAAACATGGGCGATTCCCCTGTATTGGCAATTCGTAGACCTACTCGGCCACCTCCTTTTTTGTGGGAGGTTAGTAGCACTCAGTGCCCCCGTAAATGGGTATACCCCAAAGTTGCGTTTTGTTTATTGGGATAGGGGAGGGGGAAGGGTTGAGCTATGGGATGGCTTTGGCGTGTTGGGGAAGCTAAAGTGGGTGGGGGAGGAAGGGTCCTGGGCTGGGCAGGCAGAACGTGGGGGTTTATTGTTCGAATTATCACTGTGTGGGTAGGCACGGATTCCTGGTTATCCTTGAAGAAGATTGTCCATTCTTATGTTTCTAATGTCCCACTATGGCCGGCCGGCTACAATGACTTCTCCATTTAAATTCCTGACTTGGAATGTTCGAGGCTTGAACACACCTAAAAAGATTAGATCAGTGATTGCCTATTTAGATCGGGTGGGTGTTCATGTTGCCCTACTACAGGAGACACATCTAACCCGGGAGTCAGCTGGTAAGATAGGCGCACGCTGGTCGTGCGTAAAGGTTGCCTCGTCCTACTCCAGTTACTCTAGGGGCGTGCTTATCCTGGTAAAGAGAGGTGTGCCTTTCACTGTGGTTAAATCAGAGACAGATGACTGCGGGCGAGTGGCGATGGTGCATGGATGCTTGGGGGGTGAAAGTGTGCTGATAGTTAATGTCTATGGTCCGAATGTAGATGACCCCTCATTTTATTCTGATGTGTGGCGGAGAATATCGAAGTTCCCTCCAGCCGCCATAGTGTGGGGGGGAGATTTTAATTTGTGTTTGGATGCAGCCATGGATAGGGTAAGTAGTGGTATGTTGCGGCCTAAACTTGCGACAGACATGCTGCTAGGTCTGATGGATACTGGTCAACTAAATGATGTCTGGCGCTCCCGGAATCCAGAGGCCCGTGAGAGCACTTACGCTTCGGCGGCCCATGGTTCCTGGTCCCGCATTGATTTTTGGCTAGTCTCGGCGCAGGTCTGTAATTGGACTACGGCGGTGTCGCATGAGGCACGTACTCTGTCAGACCATTCCCCTGTACTTCTGGAGCTGCAGCTCCCGACCTACCAGAGACCGCCCTTTGCGTGGAGGCTTCAACCTTCAGAGCTCAAAGACCCGGTTTTCCACCAGACCGTGGCTGAGGCAGTCGGGAATTATTTTCGGGAAAATGAAGGATCTGTAGACAGCGCGGGCACGCTCTGGGAAGCGTTTAAGGTTACCATAAGGGGAACCTGTATTGGGGCCCAGTCTGGTATCCTGCGAGATATTCGCCGTAGAATACGGAAATTGACATCTGACATATCCCAGCGGGAGCGAGAATTCGAGTCTGACCCATCCTCAGCTAAACTTGCGGCCATGAGGGAGCTTATCTTGGAACACAATGATGCGGTGGATCAGGAGCTATCACATTGCTCCAGACGTCGGATAGCGCGCTACTACGGGGAGGGGGGCAGACCGGGCCGCTCGCTCGCACAAAAAATTTCGGAACCGCGCCGTCAAGATGACATTGCGGAGCTGTTGGATGAAAATGGGATCGCCCGTCATTCAACTGCGGACCTCTGCGATACGGTTTTGCGATTCTATACAAGTCTTTATGCCACCAGAGAGTCTCCATCGGCGGTGGAGATAGATGCCTATCTCGACAAAATAGCGTTAGGAGGGTTATCTCCAGCACATCGAGAACACCTCGTACAACCATTCGGAGTGGAAGATGTCAGGGAGGCTATCACGTCTTTACCAACCTGTAAAGCTGCAGGACCTGACGGGCTACCTGGCGAATTTTACAAAACCTATGCAGCGGACTTGGCCCCTCGGCTCCTAGCTGTATATGCAGAGGCTTATGACGGTGGGACACTGCCGCACTCCCTCCGGGAGGCCCTCCTTGTCACCCTGTTGAAACCTGATAAGCCCCCAAATCAATGCGGCTCCTACCGACCTTTGTCCATCATCAATATCGACGCAAAGATTCTCGCCAAAATGATCGCCACCAGGCTGCAGCCGCTGGTTCCTCTACTGGTGTGCCTGATCAGTCCGGCTTCGTCACGGAGCGCTCTACGACACACAACTTGCGTACGCTCTTCGCCACGCTACACTACTTTGAACCTGATTTCCAGGCGGTGGCCGTGTTACTCGACGCGGCTAAGGCCTTTGACTCTTTGCAGTGGCCCTTTATGTTTGCCGTGCTGGGCCACATGGGCTTCCCACCTTTTTTTCTGCAGTGGCTTAGGGTGCTTTACAGCGGACCGGTGGCTCGCGTTCGGGTTAATGGATGGGTGTCCTCATTGTTTTGCATTGAACGGGGTACAAGGCAGGGATGCCCTCTGTCTCCTATGCTTTTCTCTTTGGCGCTGGAGCCCCTCGCCTGCATGCTGCGTCAGAAACATGCTGCGGCGGCTCTGAGGTTCAGGCTGCGACCCTTAATTGTCTCACTTTACGCAGATGACATGCTGCTGTATGTCCGCGAACCTGCTACGTACCTATCTGCGCTGCTGCGAGAATACGTAAAATGTGAAAGATTCTCGGGCCTGGGGATTAACTGGTCCAAATCCGTAGTGTTTCCATTAACTGCGCGAACAACTGAAGTCGAGGTGGACTTCCCATTGGCCTGGACATCTGACCCGGTTAAATATCTTGGAGTTTGGGTGCACAGGGATCCGACTGTCGTTGTCTCCGAGAACTATGGTCGCACGGTTTCACGTATATCTGAACAAGCCGTGCGGTGGGCACACTTACCTCTCTCATTAGCGGATAGAATTGCCGTTGTGAAGATGGTCTTTTTACCCAAGCTGTTGTATTTTTTCGTTAATATCCCTATCAAATTGAATATGGCATTGTTCCGCACATTGCAGTCTGCGCTCTTAAAGTTTGTGTGGGGTGGTAAGAAACCCCGGTGCCGATGGGATTTGCTGGTGCTACCATTTGACCACGGTGGTTTCGAGGCCCCAGACTTTCGTCTTTACTATCTATGTGCGCAGGCGCAATTCGCACATTACTGGCATTTCCCCCAGCGCTTTCAGCCCCACGTGGCGATTGAGCCGGATGCTGTTTTTCCTCTTCCAGTACAGGCAGTTGCGCTTTCGGGGGGAACAGGAGGCCCACGAAATGAGATCAACCCCACGCAGTGCACGGCGTGGGCGTGGTGAATGCTTGCACTACGGGCTCAACTTTCTTATCTATACGCTCCATCCGTACCATTAGTCTCACATCCAGATATCTCTGCGGCACGAGAGGCGACGGCCAGGAAGGAGCTCACGGCTGCGGGCATCACCACACTGGGCGACTTGTATGTGGGCGGTCAATTTAAAGACTTACGGGCGGCGCAGGGTGGCGTAAATCGACCTTTTATGTTTAATTTTACCTATGTTCGGGTCCGGCAAGCTGTCCGTGCGGCATATCCAAATTATCCAACCGAACCTACCACTCTGCGGGCGCTGCAGGTGATGCTCTCAGGTGCGTCCCGAAGGGGTCTCATTACTAGGCTGTATAACGCCTCGCTGCGGGAGCGGGAGCAAGAAGACTCCCCTCGTGTGTACGGTGGGGAACGATGTTGGGCACCCCTATTACACCGGAGACTTGGAGGGAGTGTTGTCAGCTCACGGGACGTCTCACAGCTAATTGCAACCTCAGAATTATTCATTTTAAATTCCTACATCAGGTATATTACTCTCCCCTACAACTGCATAAATATGGTCTGAGAGAGGCTGCTAACTGTGTGCGATGTGGAGCCCCGGATGCGGATTTTCTCCATGTGGCTTGGATGTGTCCTGGTGTGCTTGCGTTCTGGACTGCGGTGACGACCATGCTTACGGCGGTTGTGTCAGAACCTGTGTGCTGTACCCCTGAGATGTGCTTGCTAAGCCACGTTAAACCTCTCAAGCCGTGTAACAGGCGCCTAGTGGCACTCTCGACCCTTTTCGCAAAAAGGGCAGTAGCGCAATGCTGGGGAGCCAAGGTAGTACCCACTGTTAAGAAATGGCTTAAGGACTTACTATACTGTAGGGATCAGCTTCGGATATATGGAGAAGAACTACCTGAGTCTTCCCGCCCCAAGGACTTTTGGGCTCCCCTTACAATATATCTGATGTCCCACCCTGACCTGGCATGAATGATGGATGCCCCTAGGAGAAGGACCAGTTGGCAGGCATGGCAAATGCTGTCTCCCTATGGGACATTACTAAAGGTGTGTTCAAGTTGGCTGGCCATAGATGTGGACTGTGTAGGAGAGTTTTTATCACTGTCACCACCCACCATGCATACGTTGATTTTTTGCAATAGGCGAAGTGTTTTGGAATTCTGATAAGGATCTGCCTGGGAGGGAGGGAGGGGGGGGTATGGGAGGGAATTACCGCGAAATTATTTTTCTGATTTCATTGAATTTACTATCTGCTTGTGTATTCCGAGTTGTAATTATGCACTAAAATCAATAAAAAATAAATAAAAAAAATGACCATCTGGAGAAAGTTCATAAGGTCTGGGGTCATCATTTTTCATCAGAAAATGAATTTTTTGGACTGTAAAAAATGATTCAAAATGTCCATTGTATTGTGCCTAATGTTGAATAACCACTTTTTAAAGCCTCACAGTGACCAAAATTGCCATTTTTGCAGACTTTTCCTCCTATCAGACGCTGCTTTTTAGACCGATTTCGGGCAGGAAAATGACTCTAATCACACGTATTTTAGTTCCAAAAGTATTAATTCACATCCAACAGTCATTTTCAGTCAAAAGATTAAACATTCAAAAATCACCATTCCTGACCATCTGGAAAAGTTTGTAAGGTCTGGGGTCATCGTATTTCATCAGAAAATGCTTGTTTGGACTGGATAAAAAATAATTCAAAATGTCAAGTTGATCGTCCCTCATGTTGAATAACCACATTTTAAAGCCTCACAGTGATCCAAATTGCCATTTTACTAGACTTTTCCTCCTACTCAGAAGCTTCTATTGAGACCGATTTCGGGCAGGAAAATGACTCTAATGAGACGTATTTTAGTTCCAAAAGTGATAATTCACATCCAAAAGTCATTTCCAGTTACAAGATTAAACATAAAAAATCACCATAACTGACCATCCGGAGAAAGTTCGTAAGGTGAGGGGTCATTTTTTTTACTCCAGAAAATCCATTTCTTGTATTGTGCCAAAAATGATTCAAAATGTCAATTGGATCGTGCCTCATGTTGAATAACCACATTTTAAAGCCTCACAGTGACCCAAATTGCCATTTTACTAGACTTTTCCTCCTACTCCGAAGCTTCTATTGAGACCGATTTCGGGCAGGAAAATGACTCTAATGAGACGTATTTTAGTTCCAAAAGTGATAATTCACATCCAAAAGTCATTTCCAGTTACAAGATTAAACAATAAAAAATCACCATAACTGACCATCCGGAGAAAGTTCGTAAGGTGAGGGGTCACTTTTTTACTCCGGAAAATGCATTTCTTGTATTGTGCCAAAAATGATTCAAAATGTCAATTGGATCGTGCCTCATGTTTAATAACCCATTTTTAAAGGCTCACGGTGACCAAAATTGCCATTTTTACAGACTTTTCCTCTTACTCAGAAGCTTCTATTTTGACCGATTTTAAGCAGTAAAATGACTCTAAACACACTTATTTTAGTTCCAAAAGTGATAATTCACATCCAACTGTCATTTTCAGTCAAAAGATTAAACATAAAGAAATCACCATTCCTGACCATCTGGAGAAAGTTCGTAAGTTCCGAGGTCATCGTTTTTCATCAGAAAATAAATTTTTGGGACTGTACAAAAAATGATTCAAAATGTCAATTGGATTGTGCCTCATGTTGAATAACCACTTTTTAAAGCCTCACTGTGACCAAAATTGCCATTTTTGCAGACTTTTCCTCCTACTCAGAAGCTTCTATATAGACCGATTTAGGGCATGAAAATGACTCTAATCGCACGTATTTTAGTTCCAAAAGTGATAATGCACTTCCAACAGTCATTTACAGTCAAAAGATTAAACATTAAAAAATCACCGTTACTGACCATCTGGAGAAAGTTCCTAAAGTCCGAGGTCATCGTTTTTCATCAGAAAATGCATTTTTTGGACTGTACAAAAAATGATCCAAAATGCCAATTGGATCGTGCCTCTTGTTGAATGACGACTTTTTAAAGCCTCACTGTTACCAAAATTGTCATTTTTGCAGACTTTTCCTCCTATCAGAAGCTTCTATTTTGAAAGAGTTTGGGCAGGAAAATGACTCTAAACACACTTATTTTAGTACCAAAAGTGATAATTTACATCCAATAGTCATTTTCAATCAAAGGATTAAACATTCAAAAATCACCATTACTGATCATCTGGAGAAAGTTTGTAAGGTCCAGGGTCATAGTTTTTATCAGAAAATGCATTTTTTGGTATGTACACAAAATGATTCAAAATGTCAATTGAATCGTGCCTCATGTTGAATAACCTCTTTTTAAAGCCTCACAGTAACCAAAATTGCCATTTTTACAGACTTTTCCTCCTACATAGAAGCTTATATTTTGACCGATTTTGGGCATTAAAATGACTCTAAACACACTTATTTTAGTTCCAAAACTGATAATTCACATCCAACAGTCATTTTCAATCAAAAGATTAAACATTCTAAAATCACCATTCCTGACCATCTGGAGAAAGTTCGTAAGGTCCGAGGTCATCGTTTTTCATCAGAAAATGAATTTTAGGGACTGTACAATTTTTTTTCAAAATGTCAATTGGATCATGCCTCATGTTGAATAACCACTTTTTAAAGCCTCACCTTGACCAACAGTGACATATTAACAGACCTTTCCTCCTAATCAGATGCTTCTATTTAGACCGACTTCAGGCAGGAAAATGACTAGGCCTGGGCGGTAAATTCCGCTCCGCTCGTGGAATTTGCGGAATTTTGTCAATTCCGCGTTCCGCGGAGAACGCGGAATTGCCGAAAATTCCACGATCCGCGGCGTAGCGGAAATTTTTCCTTGTTCGCGCTTTCAATATGCGTGTTCGCACACGCGGGAGCGAGTTACCCGGATCCCTGCGTTCGCCGACGAGTTTTCCTATCCGTTCGCGTGAGCCACGAGATTTTGGTAGCCGGCCGCGCGATCCCGCGAGAGTGTGCGATTTCGAACACGTCATTTGGACGCACCATCGGCCATCCGCGTTCGCGAACAGGAAACATGCATCGCGAGCGGGCGGGACAAGTGAAACAAGATGGCCACGCCAATTGGTGACCGCATGGGCAAGTTCGCTATATATTTCCCCCCGAGCACGCAAACAGCGTCCCCGAACAGGAAAAATGCATCGCGAACAGGCGGAACAAGCAATTCCGCGTGCTCGCGTAATTCTGCGTAGCTCGCAGAGATTTTTTACCGTTTCACAGAACTTTGAGTAACGCGACTACGCAAATTCCGCCCAACCCTAAAAGTGACTCTAATCACACGTATTTTAGTTCCAAAGTGATAATTCACATCCAACAGTCATTTCCAGTCAAAAGATTAAACATTAAAAAATCACCATTAATGACCATCTGGAGAAAGTTCATGAGGTCTGGGGTCATCGTTTTTCATCAGAAAATGCATTTTTTGGACTGTAAAAAAAATGATTCAAAATGTCCATTGTATTGTGCCTAATGTTGAATAACCACTTTTTAAAGCCTCACAGTGACCAAAATTGCCATTTTTACAGACTTTTCCTCCTATCAGACGCTTCTATTTTGAAGGATTATGGGCAGGAAAATGACTCTAAACACACTTATTTTAGTTCCAAATGTGATAATTCACATCCAACAGTCATTTCCAGTCAAACGATTAAACATTAAAAAAAATCACCATTCATGACCATCTGGAGAAGTTTGTAAGGTCTGGGGTCATCGTTTTTCATCAGAAAATGCATTTTTTAGACTGTATAAAAAAAAATTCAAAATGTAAATTGGATCATGCCTCATGTTGAATAATTACTTTTTAAAGCCTCACAGTGAGAAAAATTGCCATTTTTCCAGACTTTTCCTCTTACTCAGAAGCTTCTATTTAGACCGATTTCGGGCAGGAAAATGATTCTAATCACACGTATTTTAGTTCCAAAAGTGATAATTCACATCCAAATGTAACTTCCCTGTCAAAAGATTAAGCATGAAAAAATCACCATTATTGACGATCTGGAGAAAGTTCATAAGGTGAGGGGTCATTTTTTTCATCTGAAAATGCATTTCTTGGACTGTGCCAAAAATGATTCAAAATGTCAACTGGATCGTGCCTCATGTTTAATAACCAATTTTTAAAGCCTCACAGTGACCAAAATTGCCATTTTTACCGACTTTTCCTCCTACTCAGAAGCTTCTATTCAGACTGATTTTGGGCAGGAAAATGACTTTAATCACACGTATTTTAGTTCTAAAAGTGATAATTCACATCCAACAGTCATTTTCAGTCAAACAATTAAACATTAAAAAATCACCATTCATGACCATCTGGAGAAGTTTGTGAGGTCTGGGGTCATCGTTTTTCATCAGAGAATGCATTTTTTTGACTGTACAAAAAAAGATTCAAAATGTCAATTGGATTGTGCCTCATGTTGAATAACCACTTTTTAAAGCCTCACAGTGAGCAAAATTGCCATTTTTACAGACTTTTCCTCCTACTCAGAAGTTTCTATTTAGGCCAATTTCGGGCAGGAAAATGACTCTAATCACACGTATTTTAGTTCCAAATGTGATAATTCACATCCAACAGTCATTTTCAGTCAAACGATTAAACATTAAAAAATCACCATTCATGACCATCTGGAGAAAGTTCGTAAGGTCCGGGGCCATTGTTTTTCATTAGAAAATGCATTTTTTGGACTGTACACAAAATGATTCAAAATATCAATTAGATCGTGCCTCATGTTGAATGATCACTTTTAAAGCCTCACGGTGACCAAAATTGCAATTTTTACAGACTTTTCCTCCTGTCAGAAGCTTCTCTTTTGAACAGTTTCTGACAGGAAAATTAATCTAAACACACTTATTTTAGTTCCAAAAGTGATAATTCACATCCAACAATCATTTACAGTCAAAAGATTAAACATAAAAAATCACCATTTACTGACCATCTGGAGAAAGTTCATAAGGTCCGGGTCATTGTTCTTCATCAAAAAATGCATTTTTTGGAATGTACAAAAAATGATTCAAAATGTCAATTGGATCATGCCTCATGTTTAATTACCACTTTTTAAAGCCTCACAGTGACCAAAATTGCCATTTTTGTAGACTTTTCCTCCTATTCAGAAGCTTCTATTTAGACCGATTTCGTGCAGGAAAAGGACTCTAATCACACGTATTTTAGTTCCAAAAGTGATAATTCCCATCCAAAAGTCATTTCTAGACAAAAGATTAAACATTAAAAAATCACCATTACTGACCATCTGGAGAAAGTTCATAAGTTGAGGGGTCATTGTTTTTCATCAGAAAATGCATTTCTTGGACTGTACCAAAGATGATCCAAAATGACAATTGGATCGTGCCTCATGTTGAATAACCACTTTCTGAAGACTCACAGTAACCAAAATTGCCATTTTTACAGACTTTTCCTCCTACTCAGAAGCTTCTATTTTGACTGATTTCGGGCAGGAAAATGACTCTAAACACACTGGGGCTTATTTACAAGGCCCTTGCGCCACTTTTGCGTCATTTTTAACATGGGAAAAGTGACGCAAAAGTGGCGCAAGGGGCTTGTAAATCTGCCCCACTTATTTTAGTTCCAAAAGTGATAATTCACATGCAATAGGTATTTACAGTCAAAAGATTAAACATTCAAAAATCACCATTCCTGACCATCTGGAGAAAGTTCGTAAGGTCCGGGGTCATCGTATTTCATCAGAAAATGCATTTTTTGGACTGCACAAAAAATGATTCAAAATGTCAATTAGATCGTGCCTCATGTTGAATAACCAATTTTTAAAGCCTAACAGTAACCGATATTGCCATTTTTGCAAACATTTCCTCCTATTCAGAAGCTTCTATATTTACCGATTGCAGGGAGGAAAATGACTCTAAACACAAATATTTTAGTTCCAAAAGTGATAATTCACATCCAACAGTCATTTCCAGTCAAAAGACTAAACATTCAAAAATCAACATTAATTACCATCTGGAGAAAGTTCGTAAGGTCGGGGGTCATTATTTTTCCTCAGAAATTTTATTTTTTGGTCTGTACCAAATAATGATTCAAAATATCAATTGGATCGTGCCTCATGTTGAATAACCACTTTGTAACACCTCACAGTGACCAAAATTACAATTTTTGCGGACTTTTCCTCCTACTCAGAAGCTTCTATTTAGACCGATTTCGTGCAAGAAAATAACTCTAAACACACTTATTTTAGTTCCAAAAGTGATAATTCACATGCTATAGTCATTTACAGTCAAAAGAATAAACATTCAAAAATAACCATTACTGACCATCTGGAGAAAGTTCGACAGGTCTGGGGTCCTCGTTTTTATCAAAAAATTGATTTTTGGGACTGTACAAAAAATTATTCAAAATATCAATTGGATCGTGCCTCATTTAGAATAACCTCTTTTTAAAGCCACACAGTGACCAAAATTGCCATTTTTACAGACCTTTCCTCCTACTCAGAAGGTTCTATTTTGACCAATTTTGGGCAGGAAAATAAATCTAAACACACTTATTTTAGTTCCAAAAGTGATAATTCACATGCAATAGTAATTTACAGTCAAAAGATTAAACATTAAAAAATCACCAATACTAACCATCTGGAGAAAGTTCGACAGGTCATAATTTTTCATCAGAAAATTGATTTTATGGACTGTACAACAAATGACTCAAAACGTCAATTGGATTGTGCCTCGTATTGAAAAACCACTTTTTAAAGCCTCACAGTGACCAAAATTACCATTTTTGCAGACTTTTTCTCCTACTCAGAGGCTTCTATTTTGACCGATTTTGGGCAGGAAAATAACTGAAAACACCTGTATTTCAGTTCAAAATATGATAATTCACATATAACAGTCATTTACAGTCCAAAGATTACACATTAAAAAAATCACAATTACTGAGCATATGGAGAAAGTTTGACAGGTCCAGGGTTATCGTTTTTCATCAGAAAATTGATTTTTTGGACTGTACAAAAAATTATTCAAAATGTCAATTGGATCATGCCTCATGTTGAATACCCTCTTTTTAAAGCATCATAGTGACCAAAATTGCCATTTTTACAGACTTTTCCTCCTACTCAGAAGATTCTAGTTTGACCAATTTTGGGCAGGAAAATAAATCTAAACACACTTATTTTAGTTCCAAAAGTGATAATTCACATGCAATAGTAATTTACAGTCAAAAGATTAAACATTAAAAAATCACCAATACTAACCATCTGGAGAAAGTTCGACAGGTCATAATTTTTCATCAGAAAATTGATTTTATGGACTGTACAACAAATGACTCAAAACGTCAATTGGATTGTGCCTCGTATTGAAAAAACCACTTTTTAAAGCCTCACAGTGACCAAAATTACCATTTTTGCAGACTTTTTCTCCTACTCAGAGGCTTCTATTTTGACCGATTTTGGGCAGGAAAATAACTGAAAACACCTGTATTTCAGTTCAAAATATGATAATTCACATATAACAGTCATTTACAGTCCAAAGATTACACATTAAAAAAATCACAATTACTGAGCATATGGAGAAAGTTTGACAGGTCCAGGGTTATCGTTTTTCATCAGAAAATTGATTTTTTGGACTGTACAAAAAATTATTCAAAATGTCAATTGGATCATGCCTCATGTTGAATACCCTCTTTTTAAAGCATCATAGTGACCAAAATTGCCATTTTTACAGACTTTTCCTCCTACTCAGAAGCTTCTTCTTTAACCCTTTTAGGGCAGGAAAATTACTCTAAATACACGTATTTTATTTCAAACTGATAATTCACATGCAATAGTCATGTACGGTCAACAGATTAAACATCAAAAAATCACCATTACTGACTGGAGAAAGTTCGACATCGGGGTCATCGTTTTTCATCAGAAAATTGATTTTATGGACTGTACAAAAAATGATTCAAAATGTCAAGTGGATCGTGCCTCATGTTGAATAACCCCGTTTTTAAAGCCTCACAGTGACCAAAATTGCCATTTTTACAGACTTTTCCTCCTACTCAGAAGATTCTAGTTTGACCAATTTTGGGCAGGAAAATAAATCTAAACACACTTATTTTAGGTCCAAAAGTGATAATTCACATGCAATAGTCATTTACAGTCAAAAGATTAAACATGCAAAAATCACCATTACTAACCATCTGGAGAAAGTTCGACAGGTCATTGTTTTTCATCAGAAAATTGATTTTTTGAAATGTACAAAAAATGATTCAAAATGTCAAATGGATGGTGCCTCATTTTGAATGACCACTTTTTAAAGCCTCACAGTGACCAAATTGCCGTTTTTACAGACTGGTCCTCCTACTCACAAGCTTCCATTTTGACCGATTTCGGGCAGGAATACGACTCTAAACACACGTATTTTAGTTCTAAAAGTAATAAATCACATTCAACAGTCATTTACAGTCAAAAGATTACACATTAAAAAATCACCATTACTGACCATCTGGAGAAAGTTCGACACGTCCAAGGTCATCTTTTTTCATCAGAAAATGGATTTTATGGACTGTACAAAAAATGATTCAAAATGTCAATTGGATCATGCCTCATGTTGAATAATTACTTTATAAAGCCTCACTGTGCCCAAAATTGCCATTTTTACAGACTTTTCCTCCTACTCAGATGCTTCTATTTTGACCAATTTTGGGCAGGAAAATGACTCTAAACACATTTATTTTAGTTCTAAAAGTGATAATTCACATGCAATAGTCATTTACAGTCAAAAGATTAAACATTAAAAAATCACCATTACTGACCATCCAGTGAAAGTTCGACTGGTCAGGGGTCACCGTTTTTCATCAGAAAATGGATTTTATGGACTGTACAAAAAATGATTCAAAATGTCAATTGGATCATGCCTCATGTTGAATAATCACTTTATAAGCCTCACTGTGCCCAAAATTGCCATTTTTACAGACTTTTCCACCTACTCAGAAGCTTCTAGTTTGACCAATTACTGGCAGGAAAATGACTCTAAACACACTTATTTTAGTTCCAATAGTGATAACTCACATGCAATAGTCATTTACAGTCAAAAGATTATACTTTAAAAATCACGATTACTGACCATGTGGAGAAAGTTCGACAGGTCCCGGGTCATCTTTTTTCATCAGAAAATGGATTTTATGGACTGTACAAAAAATTATTCAAAATGTTAATTGGATCGTGCCTCGTGTTGAATACACACTTCATAAAGCCTCACAGTGAGCAAAATTGCCATTTTTACAGACTTTTCCTTCTACTCAGAAGCTCCTATTTTGACCAATTGCAGGAAGGAAAAATACTCTAAACACACCTATTTTAGTTCCAAAAGTGATAATTCACATGCAATAGTCATTTACAGTCAAAAGAATAAACATTCAAAAATCACCATTACTGACCATCTAGAGAAAGTTCGACAGGTCCGGGGTCATCGTTTTTCATCAGGAAATGTATTTTATGGACTGCACAAAAAATGATTCAAAATGTCAAATGGATCGTGCCTCATATTGAATACCCACTTTCTGAAGCCTCACAGTGACCAAAATTGCCATTTAGACAGACTTTTTCTCCTACTCAGAAGCTTCTATTTTGACCAATTGCAGGAAGGAAAAATACTCTAAACACACTTATTTTAGCTCCAAAAGTTATAATTCACATGCAATAGTCATTTACAGTCAAAAGATTAACCATTCAAAAATCACCATTACTGACCATCTGGAGAAAGTTCGACAGGTCCGGGGTCATCGTTTTTCATCGGAATATTTATTTTTCGGACAGTACAAAAAATGATTTAAAATGTCAATTGGATCGTGCCTCGTGTTGAATACACACTTCATAAAGCCTCACAGTGACCAAAATTGCCATTTTTTACAGACTTTTCCTTCTACTCAGCAGCTCCTATTTTGACCAATTTAGGGCAGGAAAATGACTCTAAACACTTATTTTAGCTCCAAAAGTTATAATTCACATGCAATAGTCATTTACAGTCAAAAGATTCAATATTAAAAAATCACCATTACTGACCATCTGGAGAAAGTTTGACAGGTCCGGGGTCATCGTTTTTCATCAGAAAATTGATTTTATGGACTGTACAAAAAATGATTCAAAATGTGAATTGGATCGTGCCTCATGTTGAATAACCAGTTTTTAAAGCCTCACTGTGACCAAAATTGCCATTTTTAAAGACTTTTCCTCCTACTCAGAAAATTCTATTTTGACCAATTTCGGGTAGGAAAATGACTCTAAACACACCTATTTTAGTTTCAAAAGTGATAATTCACATGCAATAGTCATTTACAGTCAAAAGAATAAACATTCAAAAATCACCATTAATGACCATCTGGAGAAAGTTCAACAGGTCCAAGGTCATCGTTTTTCATCAGAAAATCGTTTTTTTGATCTGTACAAAAAATGATTCAAAATGTCAAATGGATCGTGCCTCATATTGAATACCCACTTTCTGAAGCCTCACAGTGACCAAAATTGCCATTTATACAGACTTTTCCTCCTACTCAGAAGCTTCTATTTTGACCAATTGCAGGAAGGAAAAATACTCTAAACACACGTATTTTAGCTCCAAAAGTTATAATTCACATGCAATAGTCATTTACAGTCAAAAGATTAAACATTCAAAAATCACCATTACTGACCATTTAGAGAAAGTTTGACATGTCCCGGGTCATCGTTTTCCATCAGAAAATTGATTTTATGGACTGTACAAAAAATTATTCAAAATGTTAATTGGATCGTGCCTCGTGTTGAATACACACTTCATAAAGCCTCACAGTGACCAAAATTGCCATTTTTACAGACTTTTCCTTCTACTCAGAAGCTCCTATTTTGACCAATTTAGGGCAGGAAACTGACTCTAAACACTTATTTTAGCTCCAAAAGTTATAATTCACATGCAATAGTCATTTACAGTCAAAAGATTAAACATTAAAAAATCACCATTACTGACCATCTGAAGAAAGTTCGACAGTTCCGGGGTCATCATTTTTCATCAGAAAATTGATTTTTTTGACTGTACATAAAATGATTCAAAATGTCAAGTGGATCGTGCCTCATGTTGAATAACCCCGTTTTTAAAGCCTCACAGTGACCAAAATTGCCATTTTTACAGACTTTTCCTCCTACTCAGAAGATTCTAGTTTGACCAATTTTGGGCAGGAAAATAAATCTAAACACACTTATTTTAGGTCCAAAAGTGATAATTCACATGCAATAGTCATTTACAGTCAAAAGATTAAACATGCAAAAATCACCATTACTAACCATCTGGAGAAAGTTCGACAGGTCATTGTTTTTCATCAGAAAATTAATTTTTGGGAATGTACAAAAAATGATTCAAAATGACAAATGGATGGTGCCTCATTTTGAATGACCACTTTTTAAAGCCTCACAGTGACCAAATTGCCGTTTTTACAGACTGGTCCTCCTACTCACAAGCTTCCATTTTGACCGATTTCGGGCAGGAATACGACTCTAAACACACGTATTTTAGTTCTAAAAGTAATAAATCACATTCAACAGTCATTTACAGTCAAAAGATTACACATTAAAAAATCACCATTACTGACCATCTGGAGAAAGTTCGACACGTCCAAGGTCATCTTTTTTCATCAGAAAATGGATTTTATGGACTGTACAAAAAATGATTCAAAATGTCAATTGGATCATGCCTCATGTTGAATAATTACTTTATAAAGCCTCACTGTGCCCAAAATTGCCATTTTTACAGACTTTTCCTCCTACTCAGATGCTTCTATTTTGACCAATTTTGGGCAGGAAAATGACTCTAAACACATTTATTTTAGTTCTAAAAGTGATAATTCACATGCAATAGTCATTTACAGTCAAAAGATTAAACATTAAAAAATCACCATTACTGACCATCCAGTGAAAGTTCGACTGGTCAGGGGTCACCGTTTTTCATCAGAAAATGGATTTTATGGACTGTACAAAAAATGATTCAAAATGTCAATTGGATCATGCCTCATGTTGAATAATCACTTTATAAGCCTCACTGTGCCCAAAATTGCCATTTTTACAGACTTTTCCACCTACTCAGAAGCTTCTAGTTTGACCAATTACTGGCAGGAAAATGACTCTAAACACACTTATTTTAGTTCCAATAGTGATAACTCACATGCAATAGTCATTTACAGTCAAAAGATTATACTTTAAAAATCACGATTACTGACCATGTGGAGAAAGTTCGACAGGTCCCGGGTCATCTTTTTTCATCAGAAAATGGATTTTATGGACTGTACAAAAAATTATTCAAAATGTTAATTGGATCGTGCCTCGTGTTGAATACACACTTCATAAAGCCTCACAGTGAGCAAAATTGCCATTTTTACAGACTTTTCCTTCTACTCAGAAGCTCCTATTTTGACCAATTGCAGGAAGGAAAAATACTCTAAACACACCTATTTTAGTTCCAAAAGTGATAATTCACATGCAATAGTCATTTACAGTCAAAAGAATAAACATTCAAAAATCACCATTACTGACCATCTAGAGAAAGTTCGACAGGTCCGGGGTCATCGTTTTTCATCAGGAAATGTATTTTATGGACTGCACAAAAAATGATTCAAAATGTCAAATGGATCGTGCCTCATATTGAATACCCACTTTCTGAAGCCTCACAGTGACCAAAATTGCCATTTAGACAGACTTTTTCTCCTACTCAGAAGCTTCTATTTTGACCAATTGCAGGAAGGAAAAATACTCTAAACACTTATTTTAGCTCCAAAAGTTATAATTCACATGCAATAGTCATTTACAGTCAAAAGATTAAATATTAAAAAATCACCATTACTGACCATCTGGAGAAAGTTTGACAGGTCCGGGGTCATCGTTTTTCATCAGAAAATTGATTTTATGGACTGTACAAAAAATGATTCAAAATGTGAATTGGATCGTGCCTCATGTTGAATAACCAGTTTTTAAAGCCTCACTGTGACCAAAATTGCCATTTTTAAAGACTTTTCCTCCTACTCAGAAAATTCTATTTTGACCAATTTCGGGTAGGAAAATGACTCTAAACACACCTATTTTAGTTTCAAAAGTGATAATTCACATGCAATAGTCATTTACAGTCAAAAGAATAAACATTCAAAAATCACCATTAATGACCATCTGGAGAAAGTTCAACAGGTCCAAGGTCATCGTTTTTCATCAGAAAATCGTTTTTTGATCTGTACAAAAAATGATTCAAAATGTCAAATGGATCGTGCCTCATATTGAATACCCACTTTCTGAAGCCTCACAGTGACCAAAATTGCCATTTATACAGACTTTTCCTCCTACTCAGAAGCTTCTATTTTGACCAATTGCAGGAAGGAAAAATACTCTAAACACACGTATTTTAGCTCCAAAAGTTATAATTCACATGCAATAGTCATTTACAGTCAAAAGATTAAACATTCAAAAATCACCATTACTGACCATTTAGAGAAAGTTTGACATGTCCCGGGTCATCGTTTTCCATCAGAAAATTGATTTTATGGACTGTACAAAAAATTATTCAAAATGTTAATTGGATCGTGCCTCGTGTTGAATACACACTTCATAAAGCCTCACAGTGACCAAAATTGCCATTTTTACAGACTTTTCCTTCTACTCAGAAGCTCCTATTTTGACCAATTTAGGGCAGGAAACTGACTCTAAACACTTATTTTAGCTCCAAAAGTTATAATTCACATGCAATAGTCATTTACAGTCAAAAGATTAAACATTAAAAAATCACCATTACTGACCATCTGAAGAAAGTTCGACAGTTCCGGGTCATCATTTTTCATCAGAAAATTGATTTTTTTGACTGTACATAAAATGATTCGAAATTTTAACTGGATCGTGCCTCATGTTGAATATCCACTTTTTACAGCCTCACAGTGACCAAAATTGCCATTTTTTACAGACTTTTCCTTCTACTCAGCAGCTCCTATTTTGACCAATTTAGGGCAGGAAAATGACTCTAAACACTTATTTTAGCTCCAAAAGTTATAATTCACATGCAATAGTCATTTACAGTCAAAAGATTAAATATTAAAAAATCACCATTACTGACCATCTGGAGAAAGTTTGACAGGTCATCGTTTTTCATCAGAAAATTGATTTTATAGACTGTACAAAAAATGATTCAAAATGTGAATTGGATCGTGCCTCAAGTTGAATAACCAGTTTTTAAAGCCTCACTGTGACCAAAATTGCCATTTTTAAAGACTTTTCCTCCTACTCAGAAAATTCTATTTTGACCAATTTCGGGTAGGAAAATGACTCTAAACACACCTATTTTAGTTCCAAAAGTGATAATTCACATGCAATAGTCATTTACAGTCAAAAGAATAAACATTCAAAAATCACCATTAATGACCATCTGGAGAAAGTTCAACAGGTCCAAGGTCATCGTTTTTCATCAGAAAATCGTTTTTTTGATCTGTACAAAAAATGATTCAAAATGTCAAATGGATCGTGCCTCATATTGAATACCCACTTTCTGAAGCCTCACAGGGACCAAAATTGCCATTTATACAGACTTTTCCTCCTACTCAGAAGCTTCTATTTTGACCAATTGCAGGAAGGAAAAATACTCTAAACACACGTATTTTAGCTCCAAAAGTTATAATTCACATGCAATAGTCATTTACAGTCAAAAGATTAAACATTCAAAAATCACCATTACTGACCATTTAGAGAAAGTTTGACATGTCCCGGGTCATCGTTTTCCATCAGAAAATTGATTTTATGGACTGTACAAAAAATTATTCAAAATGTTAATTGGATCGTGCCTCGTGTTGAATACACACTTCATAAAGCCTCACAGTGACCAAAATTGCCATTTTTACAGACTTTTCCTTCTACTCAGAAGCTCCTATTTTGACCAATTTAGGGCAGGAAACTGACTCTAAACACTTATTTTAGCTCCAAAAGTTATAATTCACATGCAATAGTCATTTACAGTCAAAAGATTAAACATTAAAAAATCACCATTACTGACCATCTGACGAAAGTTCGACAGTTCCGGGGTCATCATTTTTCATCAGAAAATTGATTTTTTTGACTGTACATAAAATGATTTGAAATTTTTACTGGATCGTGCCTCATGTTGAATATCCACTTTTTACAGCCTCACAGTGACCAAAATTGCCATTTTTACAGACTATTCCTTCTACTCAGAAGCTTCTATTTTGACAAATTTCGGGGAGGAAAATGACTCTAAAAACAGTTTTTTATTTCCAAAAGTGATAACTCACATGCAATAGTCATTTACAGTCAAAAGAATAAACATTCAAAAATCACCATTACTGACCATCTAGAGAAAGTTCGACAGGTCCGGGGTCATCGTTTTTCATCAGGAAATGTATTTTATGGACTGCACAAAAATGATTCAAAATGTCAAATGGATCGTGCCTCATATTGAATACCCACTTCCTGAAGCCTCACAGTGACCAAAATTGCCATTTATACAGACTTTTCCTCCTACTCAGAAGCTTCTATTTTGACCAATTGCAGGAAGGAAAAATACTCTAAACACACGTATTTTAGCTCCAAAAGTTATAATTCACATGCAATAGTCATTTACAGTCAAAAGATTAAACATTCAAAAATCACCATTACTGACCATTTAGAGAAAGTTTGACATGTCCCGGGTCATCGTTTTCCATCAGAAAATTGATTTTATGGACTGTACAAAAAATTATTCAAAATGTTAATTGGATCGTGCCTCGTGTTGAATACACACTTCATAAAGCCTCACAGTGACCAAAATTGCCATTTTTACAGACTTTTCCTTCTACTCAGAAGCTCCTATTTTGACCAATTTAGGGCAGGAAACTGACTCTAAACACTTATTTTAGCTCCAAAAGTTATAATTCACATGCAATAGTCATTTACAGTCAAAAGATTAAACATTAAAAAATCACCATTACTGACCATCTGAAGAAAGTTCGACAGTTCCGGGGTCATCATTTTTCATCAGAAAATTGATTTTTTTGACTGTACATAAAATGATTCGAAATTTTAACTGGATCGTGCCTCATGTTGAATATCCACTTTTTACAGCCTCACAGTGACCAAAATTGCCATTTTTACAGACTATTCCTTCTACTCAGAAGCTTCTATTTTGACAAATTTCGGGGAGGAAAATGACTCTAAAAACAGTTTTTTATTTCCAAAAGTGATAACTCACATGCAATAGTCATTTACAGTCAAAAGAATAAACATTCAAAAATCACCATTACTGACCATCTAGAGAAAGTTCGACAGGTCCGGGGTCATTGTTTTTCATCAGGAAATGTATTTTATGGACTGCACAAAAAATGATTCAAAATGTCAAATGGATCGTGCCTCATATTGAATACCCACTTCCTGAAGCCTCACAGTGACCAAAATTGCCATTTATACAGACTTTTCCTCCTACTCAGAAGCTTCTATTTTGACCAATTGCAGGAAGGAAAAATACTCTAAACACACGTATTTTAGCTCCAAAAGTTATAATTCACATGCAATAGTCATTTACAGTCAAAAGATTAAACATTCAAAAATCACCATTACTGACCATTTAGAGAAAGTTTGACATGTCCCGGGTCATCGTTTTCCATCAGAAAATTGATTTTATGGACTGTACAAAAAATTATTCAAAATGTTAATTGGATCGTGCCTCGTGTTGAATACACACTTCATAAAGCCTCACAGTGACCAAAATTGCCATTTTTACAGACTTTTTCTTCTACTCAGAAGCTCCTATTTTGACCAATTTAGGACAGGAAACTGACTCTAAACACTTAGGGGCCGATTCCGATCTCGGCCGGTAGGGCTCCGAATCGGATTCGGCTTAACCGGATCCGATTCGGAGCCCTATTTCCCGACCGATCCGTACGCGCGTCCGGGCGAGCGAGTACGATGCGTATTCGCCGACCTAGTCGTCCGGGCGTCCCGAACACTCCGACCGACTCGATCCCGGGTCTAACCGCACCGACTGACTCGCACGGACACAACTCGCACCGCGCAATGGAGACGTTCCCCGGCCGGGTAAGTACGATGCGCGCCGCGAGCAGTCCGACCGAGCCGCGCACTCCGCCTCGAAAGAGCTGTCGGAGCCGTACTTTGGGGGTCCGTGTCGGACCCCCCTGTATGCGTAGCCGCGTGAGTCGCACACAGGGGGGACCCATGGGTCCCCCCTACCTGTGCGTGTACGGCGCGAATCGCTCGCCGCGTACACGCTGTAGGGGGCGCACTTGTCCGCATCGCACCCATTGAGTCAATGGGAGCCCGCGCACGCGTTGTACGACAGGCTCCCATTGACTTCAATGGGAGTCCGACCGACTCGAGTCCGATGGCATACGTGCGCATCGTACTCGCTCGGTCGGGCTGCATGGGTCCGATTCGGTCGGAAATCTCTCCGGGTCCGGCTCGGTCGGAGAGATTTCCGGCCCGAATCGGAATCGGCCCCTTATTTTAGCTCCAAAAGTTATAATTCACATGCAATAGTCATTTACAGTCAAAAGATTAAACATTAAAAAAATCACCATTACTGACCATCTGAAGAAAGTTCGACAGTTCCGGGGTCATCATTTTTCATCAGAAAATTGATTTTTTTGACTGTACAAAAAATGATTCAAAATTTTAACTGGATCGGGCCTCATGTTGAATACCCACTTTTACAGCCTCACAGTGACCAAAATTGCCATTTTTACAGACTATTCCTTCTACTCAGAAGCTTCTATTTTGACAAATTTCAGGGAGGAAAATGACTCTAAAATCAGTTTTTTATTTCCAAAAGTGATAACTCACATGCAATAGTCATTTACACTCAAAAGATTAAACATTCAAAATTCACCATTACTGACCATCTGGAGAAAGTTCGACAGGTCCGTGGTCATCGCTTTTCATCAGAAAATTGATTTTTTGCACTGTACAAAAATGAATTAAATGCCAATTGGATCATGCCTCATGTTGAATAACCACTTTTTAAATCCTCACAGTGACCAAAATTGCCATTTTTACAGACTTTTCCTTCTACTCAGAATCTTCTATTTTGACCAATTTCGGGCAGGAAAATGACTCTAAACACACTTATTTTAGTTCCAAAAGTGATAATGCACATGCAATAGTCATTTACAGTCAAAAGATTAAACATTAAAAAATCCTCATTACTGATCATCTGGAGAAGGATCATAGTTTTTCATCAGAAAATTGATTTTTTGGACTGTACAAAAAATGATTCAAAATGCCAATTGGATCGTGCGTCATGTTGAATGACCACTTTTTAAAGCCTCACAGTGACAAAAATTGCCATTTTTACAGACTTTTCCTCCTGCTCAGAAGCTTCTATTTTGACCAATTTCAAGTAGGAAAATGACTCTAAACACACTTATTTTTGTTCCAAAAGTGATAATTCACATGCAATGACATTTTACAGTCAAAAGATTAGACATTATAAAATCACCATTACTGACCATCAGGAGAAAGTTTGACAGGACCAGGGTCATCGTTTCTAATCATAAAATTGATTTTTAGGACTGTACAAAAAATGATTAAAAATGTCAATTGGATCGGGCCTCATGTTGAACAACCACTTTTTAAAGCCTCAGAGTGAACAAAATTGCCATTTTTACAGACTTTTCCTTCTACTCAGAATCTTCTATTTTGACCAATTTCGGGCAGGAAAAGGACTCTAACACACGTATTTTTGTTCCAAAAGTCATAATTCACATGCAATAGTCATTTACAGTCAAAAGATTAAATATTAAAAAATCACCATTACTGACTATCTGGAGAAAGTGTGACAGGTCTGGGGTCATCGTTTTACATCAAAAAATTTATTTTTTGGACTGTACAAAAAATGATTCAATATGTCAACTGGATCATGCCTCATGCTGAATAACCTCTTTTTGAAGCCTCACAGTAACCAAAATTGCCATTTTTACAGATGTTTCCTCCTACTCAGAAGTTTCTATTTTGACCGATTTTGGGTAGGAAAATGACTCTAAACACTCTTATCCTAGATCCAAAATTGATAATTCACATGCAATAGTCATTTACAGTCATAACATTAAACATTGAAAAATCACCATTACTGACCATCTGGAGAAAGTTCGACAGGTCCAAGGTCATCGTTTTTCATCAGAAAATCGTTGTTTTGATCTGTACAAAAATGATTCAAAATGTCAATTGGATCGTGCCTCATGTTGAAGAACCACTTTTTAAAGCCTCACAGTGACCAAAATTGCCATTTTTAAAGACTTTTTCTCCTACTCAGAAAATTCTATTTTGACCAATTGCAGGAAGGAAAAATACTCTAAACACACCTATTTTAGTTCCAAAAGTGATAATTCACATGCTATAGTCATTTACAGTCAAAAGAATAAACATTCAAAAATCACCATTACTGACCATCTAGAGAAAGTTCGACAGGTCCGGGGTCATCGTTTTTCACAGGAAATGTATTTTATGGACTGTACAAAAAATTATTCAAAATGTTAATTGGATCGTGCCTCTTGTTGAATACACACTTCATAAAGCCTCGCAGTGACCAAAATTGCCATTTTTACAGACTTTTCCTTCTACTCAGAAGCTCCTATTTTGACCAATTTAGGGCAGGAAACTGACTCTAAACACTTATTTTAGCTCCAAAAGTTATAATTCACATGCAATAGTCATTTACAGTCAAAAGATTAAACATTAAAAAATCACCATTACTGACCATCTGAAGAAAGTTCGACAGTTCCGGGGTCATCATTTTTCATCAGAAAATTGATTTTTTGACTGTACAAAAAATGATTCGAAATTTTAACTGGATCGTGCCTCATGTTGAATAGCCACTTTTTACAGCCTCACAGTGACCAAAATTGCCATTTTTACAGACTATTCCTTCTACTCAGAAGCTTCTATTTTGACAAATTTCGGGGAGGAAAATGACTCTAAAAACAGTTTTTTATTTCCAAAAGTGATAACTCACATGCAATAGTCATTTACACTCAAAAGATTAAACATTCAAAATTCACCATTACTGACCATCTGGAGAAAGTTCGGCAGGTCCGTGGTCATCGCTTTTCATCAGAAAATTGATTTTTTGCACTGTACAAAAAATGAATTAAATGCCAATTGGATCATGCCTCATGTTGAATAACCACTTTTTAAATCCTCACAGTTACCAAAATTGCCATTTTTACAGACTTTTCCTCCTGCTCAGAAGCTTCTATTTTGACCAATTTCAAGTAGGAAAATGACTCTAAACACATTTATTTTAGTTCTAAAAGTGATAATTCACATGCGATAGTCATTACAGTCAAAAGATTAAACATTAAAAAATCACCATTACTGACCATCCAGTGAAAGTTCGACTGGTCAGGGGTCACTGTTTTTCATCAGAAAATGGATTTTATGGACTGTACAAAAAATGATTCAAAATGTCAATTGGATCATGCCTCATGTTGAATAATCACTTTATAAGCTTCACTGTGTCCAAAATTGCCATTTTTACAGACTTTTCCACCTACTCTGAAGCTTCTAGTTTGACCAATTTCTGGCAGGAAAATGACTCTAAACACACTTATTTTAGTTCCAATAGTGATAACTCACATGCAATAGTCATTTACAGTCAAAAGATTACACATTAAAAATCACGATTACTGACCATGTGGAGAAAGTTCGACAGGTCCGGGGTCATCTTTTTTCATCAGAAAATGGATTTTATGGACTGTACAAAAAATGATTCAAAATGTCAATTGGATCGTGCCTCATGTTGAATAACCACTTTTTAAAGCCTCACAGTGACCAAAATTGCCATTTTTAAAGACTTTTCCTCCTACTCAGAAAATTCTATTTTGACCAATTTTGGGTAGGAAAATGACTCTAAACACACCTATTTTAGTTCCAAAAGTGATAATTCACATGCAATAGTCATTTACAGTCAAAAGAATAAACATTCAAAAATCACCATTAATGACCATCTGGAGAAAGTTCAACAGGTCCAAGGTCATCGTTTTTCATCAGAAAATCGTTTTTTTGATCTGTAAAAAAATGATTCAAAATGTCAAATGGATCGTGCCTCATATTGAATACCCACTTTCTGAAGCCTCACAGTGACCAAAATTGCCATTTATACAGACTTTTCCTCCTACTCAGAAGCTTCTATTTTGACCAATTGCAGGAAGGAAAAATACTCTAAACACACGTATTTTAGCTCCAAAAGTTATAATTCACATGCAATAGTCATTTACAGTCAAAAGATTAAACATTCAAAAATCACCATTACTGACCATTTAGAGAAAGTTTGACATGTCCCGGGTCATCGTTTTCCATCAGAAAATTGATTTTATGGACTGTACAAAAAATTATTCAAAATGTTAATTGGATCGTGCCTCGTGTTGAATACACACTTCATAAAGCCTCACAGTGACCAAAATTGCCATTTTTACAGACTTTTCCTTCTACTCAAAAGCTCCTATTTTGACCAATTTAGGGCAGGAAACTGACTCTAAACACTTATTTTAGCTCCAAAAGTTATAATTCACATGCAATAGTCATTTACAGTCAAAAGATTAAACATTAAAAAATCACCATTACTGACCATCTGAAGAAAGTTCGACAGTTCCGGGGTCATCATTTTTCATCAGAAAATTGATTTTTTGGACTGTACATAAAATGATTCGAAATTTTAACTGGATCGTGCCTCATGTTGAATATCCACTTTTTACAACCTCACAGTGACCAAAATTGCCATTTTTACAGACTATTCCTTCTACTCAGAAGCTTCTATTTTGACAAATTTCGGGAGGAAAATGACTCTAAAAACAGTTTTTTATTTCCAAAAGTGATAACTCACATGCAATAGTCATTTACAGTCAAAAGAATAAACATTCAAAAATCACCATTACTGACCATCTAGAGAAAGTTCGACAGGTCCGGGGTCATCGTTTTTCATCAGGAAATGTATTTTATGGACTGCACAAAAAATGATTCAAAATGTCAAATGGATCGTGCCTCATATTGAATACCCACTTCCTGAAGCCTCACAGTGACCAAAATTGCCATTTATACAGACTTTTCCTCCTACTCAGAAGCTTCTATTTTGACCAATTGCAGGAAGGAAAATACTCTAAACACACGTATTTTAGCTCCAAAAGTTATAATTCACATGCAATAGTCATTTACAGTCAAAAGATTAAACATTCAAAAATCACCATTACTGACCATTTAGAGAAAGTTTGACATGTCCCGGGTCATCGTTTTCCATCAGAAAATTGATTTTATGGACTGTACAAAAAATTATTCAAAATGTTAATTGGATCGTGCCTCGTGTTGAATACACACTTCATAAAGCCTCACAGTGACCAAAATTGCCATTTTTACAGACTTTTCCTTCTACTCAGAAGCTCCTATTTTGACCAATTTAGGGCAGGAAACTGACTCTAAACACTTATTTTAGCTCCAAAAGTTATAATTCACATGCAATAGTCATTTACAGTCAAAAGATTAAACATTAAAAAATCACCATTACTGACCATCTGAAGAAAGTTCGACAGTTCCGGGGTCATCATTTTTCATCAGAAAATTGATTTTTTTGACTGTACATAAAATGATTCGAAATTTTAACTGGATCGTGCCTCATGTTGAATATCCACTTTTTACAGCCTCACAGTGACCAAAATTGCCATTTTTTACAGACTTTTCCTTCTACTCAGCAGCTCCTATTTTGACCAATTTAGGGCAGGAAAATGACTCTAAACACTTATTTTAGCTCCAAAAGTTATAATTCACATGCAATAGTCATTTACAGTCAAAAGATTAAATATTAAAAAATCACCATTACTGACCATCTGGAGAAAGTTTGACAGGTCCAGGGTCATCGTTTTTCATCAGAAAATTGATTTTATAGACTGTACAAAAAATGATTCAAAATGTGAATTGGATCGTGCCTCAAGTTGAATAACCAGTTTTTAAAGCCTCACTGTGACCAAAATTGCCATTTTTACAGACTTTTCCTTCTACTCAGAAAATTCTATTTTGACCAATTTCGGGCAGGAAACTGACTCTAAACACTTATTTTAGCTCCAAAAGTTATAATTCACATGCAATAGTCATTTACAGTCAAAAGATTAAACATTAAAAAATCACCATTACTGACCATCTGAGGAAAGTTCGACAGTTCCGGGGTCATCATTTTTCATCAGAAAATTGATTTTTTTGACTGTACATAAAATGATTCGAAATTTTAACTGGATCGTGCCTCATGTTGAATATCCACTTTTTACAGCCTCACAGTAACCAAAATTGCCATTTTTTACAGACTTTTCCTTCTACTCAGCAGCTCCTATTTTGACCAATTTAGGGCAGGAAAATGACTCTAAACACTTATTTTAGCTCCAAAAGTTATAATTCACATGCAATAGTCATTTACAGTCAAAAGATTAAATATTAAAAAATCACCATTACTGACCATCTGGAGAAAGTTTGACAGGTCCAGGGTCATCGTTTTTTCATCAGAAAATTGATTTTATAGACTGTACAAAAAATGATTCAAAATGTGAATTGGATCGTGCCTCAAGTTGAATAACCAGTTTTTAAAGCCTCACTGTGACCAAAATTGCCATTTTTACAGACTTTTCCTTCTACTCAGAAAATTCTATTTTGACCAATTTCGGGCAGGAAACTGACTCTAAACACTTATTTTAGCTCCAAAAGTTATAATTCACATGCAATAGTCATTTACAGTCAAAAGATTAAACATTAAAAAATCACCATTACTGACCATCTGAGGAAAGTTCGACAGTTCCGGGGTCATCATTTTTCATCAGAAAATTGATTTTTTTGACTGTACATAAAATGATTCGAAATTTTAACTGGATCGTGCCTCATGTTGAATATCCACTTTTTACAGCCTCACAGTGACCAAAATTGCCATTTTTTACAGACTTTTCCTTCTACTCAGCAGCTCCTATTTTGACCAATTTAGGGCAGGAAAATGACTCTAAACACTTATTTTAGCTCCAAAAGTTATAATTCACATGCAATAGTCATTTACAGTCAAAAGATTAAATATTAAAAAATCACCATTACTGACCATCTGGAGAAAGTTTGACAGGTCCAGGGTCATCGTTTTTTCATCAGAAAATTGATTTTATAGACTGTACAAAAAATGATTCAAAATGTGAATTGGATCGTGCCTCAAGTTGAATAACCAGTTTTTAAAGCCTCACTGTGACCAAAATTGCCATTTTTACAGACTTTTCCTTCTACTCAGAAAATTCTATTTTGACCAATTTCGGGCAGGAAACTGACTCTAAACACTTATTTTAGCTCCAAAAGTTATAATTCACATGCAATAGTCATTTACAGTCAAAAGATTAAACATTCAAAAATCACCATTACTGACCATCTGGAGAAAGTTCGACAGGTCCGGGGTCATCGTTTTTCATCGGAATATTTATTTTTTTGACTGTACATAAAATGATTCGAAATTTTAACTGGATCGTGCCTCATGTTGAATATCCACTTTTTACAACCTCACAGTGACCAAAATTGCCATTTTTACAGACTATTCCTTCTACTCAGAAGCTTCTATTTTGACAAATTTCGGGGAGGAAAATGACTCTAAAAACAGTTTTTTATTTCCAAAAGTGATAACTCACATGCAATAGTCATTTACAGTCAAAAGAATAAACATTCAAAAATCACCATTACTGACCATCTAGAGAAAGTTCGACAGGTCCGGGGTCATCGTTTTTCATCAGGAAATGTATTTTATGGACTGCACAAAAATGATTCAAAATGTCAAATGGATCGTGCCTCATATTGAATACCCACTTCCTGAAGCCTCACAGTGACCAAAATTGCCATTTATACAGACTTTTCCTCCTACTCAGAAGCTTCTATTTTGACCAATTGCAGGAAGGAAAAATACTCTAAACACACGTATTTTAGCTCCAAAAGTTATAATTCACATGCAATAGTCATTTACAGTCAAAAGATTAAACATTCAAAAATCACCATTACTGACCATTTAGAGAAAGTTTGACATGTCCCGGGTCATCGTTTTCCATCAGAAAATTGATTTTATGGACTGTACAAAAAATTATTCAAAATGTTAATTGGATCGTGCCTCGTGTTGAATAACCAGTTTTTAAAGCCTCACTGTGACCAAAATTGCCATTTTTACAGACTTTTCCTTCTACTCAGAAAATTCTATTTTGACCAATTTCGGGCAGGAAACTGACTCTAAACACTTATTTTAGCTCCAAAAGTTATAATTCACATGCAATAGTCATTTACAGTCAAAAGATTAAACATTAAAAAATCACCATTACTGACCATCTGAAGAAAGTTCGACAGTTCCGGGGTCATCATTTTTCATCAGAAAATTGATTTTTTTGACTGTACATAAAATGATTCGAAATTTTAACTGGATCGTGCCTCATGTTGAATATCCACTTTTACAGCCTCACAGTGACCAAAATTGCCATTTTTTACAGACTTTTCCTTCTACTCAGCAGCTCCTATTTTGACCAATTTAGGGCAGGAAAATGACTCTAAACACTTATTTTAGCTCCAAAAGTTATAATTCACATGCAATAGTCATTTACAGTCAAAAGATTAAATATTAAAAAATCACCATTACTGACCATCTGGAGAAAGTTTGACAGGTCCAGGGTCATCGTTTTTCATCAGAAAATTGATTTTATAGACTGTACAAAAAATGATTCAAAATGTGAATTGGATCGTGCCTCAAGTTGAATAACCAGTTTTTAAAGCCTCACTGTGACCAAAATTGCCATTTTTACAGACTTTTCCTTCTACTCAGAAAATTCTATTTTGACCAATTTCGGGCAGGAAACTGACTCTAAACACTTATTTTAGCTCCAAAAGTTATAATTCACATGCAATAGTCATTTACAGTCAAAAGATTAAACATTAAAAAATCACCATTACTGACCATCTGAGGAAAGTTCGACAGTTCCGGGGTCATCATTTTTCATCAGAAAATTGATTTTTTTGACTGTACATAAAATGATTCGAAATTTTAACTGGATCGTGCCTCATGTTGAATATCCACTTTTTACAGCCTCACAGTGACCAAAATTGCCATTTTTTACAGACTTTTCCTTCTACTCAGCAGCTCCTATTTTGACCAATTTAGGGCAGGAAAATGACTCTAAACACTTATTTTAGCTCCAAAAGTTATAATTCACATGCAATAGTCATTTACAGTCAAAAGATTAAACATTCAAAAATCACCATTACTGACCATCTGGAGAAAGTTCGACAGGTCCGGGGTCATCGTTTTTCATCGGAATATTTATTTTTCGGACAGTACAAAAAATGATTTAAAATGTCAATTGGATCGTGCCTCGTGATGAATACACACTTCATAAAGCCTCACAGTGACCAAAATTGCCATTTTTTACAGACTTTTCCTTCTACTCAGCAGCTCCTATTTTGACCAATTTAGGGCAGGAAAATGACTCTAAACACTTATTTTAGCTCCAAAAGTTATAATTCACATGCAATAGTCATTTACAGTCAAAAGATTAAATATTAAAAAATCACCATTACTGACCATCTGGAGAAAGTTTGACAGGTCCGGGGTCATCGTTTTTCATCAGAAAATTTATTTTATAGACTGTACAAAAAATGATTCAAAATGTGAATTGGATCGTGCCTCAAGTTGAATAACCAGTTTTTAAAGCCTCACTGTGACCAAAATTGCCATTTTTAAAGACTTTTCCTCCTACTCAGAAAATTCTATTTTGACCAATTTCGGGTAGGAAAATGACTCTAAACACACCTATTTTAGTTCCAAAAGTGATAATTCACATGCAATAGTCATTTACAGTCAAAAGAATAAACATTCAAAAATCACCATTAATGACCATCTGGAGAAAGTTCAACAGGTCCAAGGTCATCGTTTTTCATCAGAAAATCGTTTTTTTGATCTGTACAAAAAATGATTCAAAATGTCAAATGGATCGTGCCTCATATTGAATACCCACTTTCTGAAGCCTCACAGGGACCAAAATTGCCATTTATACAGACTTTTCCTCCTACTCAGAAGCTTCTATTTTGACCAATTGCAGGAAGGAAAAATACTCTAAACACACGTATTTTAGCTCCAAAAGTTATAATTCACATGCAATAGTCATTTACAGTCAAAAGATTAAACATTCAAAAATCACCATTACTGACCATTTAGGGAAAGTTTGACATGTCCCGGGTCATCGTTTTCCATCAGAAAATTGATTTTATGGACTGTACAAAAAATTATTCAAAATGTTAATTGGATCGTGCCTCGTGTTGAATACACACTTCATAAAGCCTCACAGTGACCAAAATTGCCATTTTTACAGACTTTTCCTTCTACTCAGAAGCTCCTATTTTGACCAATTTAGGGCAGGAAACTGACTCTAAACACTTATTTTAGCTCCAAAAGTTATAATTCACATGCAATAGTCATTTACAGTCAAAAGATTAAACATTAAAAATCACCATTACTGACCATCTGAAGAAAGTTCGACAGTTCCGGGGTCATCATTTTTCATCAGAAAATTGATTTTTTTGACTGTACATAAAATGATTCGAAATTTTTACTGGATCGTGCCTCATGTTGAATATCCACTTTTTACAGCCTCACAGTGACCAAAATTGCCATTTTTACAGACTATTCCTTCTACTCAGAAGCTTCTATTTTGACAAATTTCGGGGAGGAAAATGACTCTAAAAACTGTTTTTTATTTCCAAAAGTGATAACTCACATGCAATAGTCATTTACAGTCAAAAGAATAAACATTCAAAAATCACCATTACTGACCATCTAGAGAAAGTTCGACAGGTCCGGGGTCATCGTTTTTCATCAGGAAATGTATTTTATGGACTGCACAAAAAATGATTCAAAATGTCAAATGGATCGTGGCTCATATTGAATACCCACTTCCTGAAGCCTCACAGTGACCAAAATTGCCATTTATACAGACTTTTCCTCCTACTCAGAAGCTTCTATTTTGACCAATTGCAGGAAGGAAAAATACTCTAAACACACGTATTTTAGCTCCAAAAGTTATAATTCACATGCAATAGTCATTTACAGTCAAAAGATTAAACATTCAAAAATCACCATTACTGACCATTTAGAGAAAGTTTGACATGTCCCGGGTCATCGTTTTCCATCAGAAAATTGATTTTATGGACTGTACAAAAAATTATTCAAAATGTTAATTGGATCGTGCCTCGTGTTGAATACACACTTCATAAAGCCTCACAGTGACCAAAATTGCCATTTTTACAGACTTTTTCTTCTACTCAGAAGCTCCTATTTTGACCAATTTAGGACAGGAAACTGACTCTAAACACTTAGGGGCCGATTCCGATCTCGGCCGGTAGGGCTCCGAATCGGATTCGGCTTAACCGGATCCGATTCGGAGCCCTATTTCCCGACCGATCCGTACGCGCGTCCGGGCGAGCGAGTACGATGCGTGATTCGCCGACCTAGTCGTCCGGGCGTCCCGAACACTCCGACCGACTCGATCCCGGGTCTAACCGCACCGACTGACTCGCACGGATACAACTCGCACCGCGCAATGGAGACGTTCCCCGGCCGGGTAAGTACGATGCGCGCCGCGAGCAGTCCGACCGAGCCGCGCACTCCGGCTCGAAAGAGCTGTCGGAGCCGTACTTTGGGGGTCCGTGTCGGACCCCCTGTATGCGTAGCCGCGTGAGTCGCACACAGGGGGACCCATGGGTCCCCCTACCTGTGCGTGTACGGCGCGAATCGCTCGCCGCGTACACGCTGTAGGGGGCGCACTTGTCCGCATCGCACCCATTGAGTCAATGGGCGCCCGCGTACGCGTTGTACGACAGGCTCCCATTGACTTCAATGGGAGTCCGACCGACTCGAGTCCGATGGCATACGTGCGCATCGTACTCGTTCGGTCGGGCTGCATGGGTCCGATTCGGTCGGAAATCTCTCCGGGTCCGGCTCGGTCGGAGAGATTTCCGGCCCGAATCGGAATCGGCCCCTTATTTTAGCTCCAAAAGTTATAATTCACATGCAATAGTCATTTACAGTCAAAAGATTAAACATTAAAAAAATCACCATTACTGACCATCTGAAGAAAGTTCGACAGTTCCGGGGTCATCATTTTTCATCAGAAAATTGATTTTTTTGACTGTACAAAAAATGATTCGAAATTTTTACTGGATCGTGCCTCATGTTGAATATCCACTTTTTACAGCCTCACAGTGACCAAAATTGCCATTTTTACAGACTATTCCTTCTACTCAGAAGCTTCTATTTTGACAAATTTCGGGGAGGAAAATGACTCTAAAAACAGTTTTTTATTTCCAAAAGTGATAACTCACATGCAATAGTCATTTACAGTCAAAAGAATAAACATTCAAAAATCACCATTACTGACCATCTAGAGAAAGTTCGACAGGTCCGGGGTCATCGTTTTTCATCAGGAAATGTATTTTATGGACTGCACAAAAAATGATTCAAAATGTCAAATGGATCGTGCCTCATATTGAATACCCACTTCCTGAAGCCTCACAGTGACCAAAATTGCCATTTATACAGACTTTTCCTCCTATTCAGAAGCTTCTATTTTGACCAATTGCAGGAAGGAAAAATACTCTAAACACACGTATTTTAGCTCCAAAAGTTATAATTCACATGCAATAGTCATTTACAGTCAAAAGATTAAACATTCAAAAATCACCATTACTGACCATTTAGAGAAAGTTTGACATGTCCCGGGTCATCGTTTTCCATCAGAAAATTGATTTTATGGACTGTACAAAAAATTATTCAAAATGTTAATTGATTCGTGCCTTGTGTTGAATACACACTTCATAAAGCCTCACAGTGACCAAAATTGCCATTTTTACAGACTTTTCCTTCTACTCAGAAGCTCCTATTTTGACCAATTTAGGGCAGGAAACTGACTCTAAACACTTATTTTAGCTCCAAAAGTTATAATTCACATGCAATAGTCATTTACAGTCAAAAGATTAAACATTAAAAAATCACCATTACTGACCATCTGAAGAAAGTTCGACAGTTCCGGGGTCATCATTTTTCATCAGAAAATTGATTTTTTTGACTGTACATAAAATGATTCGAAATTTTAACTGGATCGTGCCTCATGTTGAATATCCACTTTTTACAGCCTCACAGTGACCAAAATTGCCATTTTTACAGACTATTCCTTCTACTCAGAAGCTTCTATTTTGACAAATTTCGGGAGGAAAATGACTCTAAAAACAGTTTTTTATTTCCAAAAGTGATAACTCACATGCAATAGTCATTTACAGTCAAAAGAATAAACATTCAAAAATCACCATTACTGACCATCTAGAGAAAGTTCGACAGGTCCGGGGTCATCGTTTTTCATCAGGAAATGTATTTTATGGACTGCACAAAAAATGATTCAAAATGTCAAATGGATCGTGCCTCATATTGAATACCCACTTCCTGAAGCCTCACAGTGACCAAAATTGCCATTTATACAGACTTTTCCTCCTACTCAGAAGCTTCTATTTTGACCAATTGCAGGAAGGAAAAATACTCTAAACACACGTATTTTAGCTCCAAAAGTTATAATTCACATGCAATAGTCATTTACAGTCAAAAGATTAAACATTCAAAAATCACCATTACTGACCATTTAGAGAAAGTTTGACATGTCCCGGGTCATCGTTTTCCATCAGAAAATTGATTTTATGGACTGTACAAAAAATTATTCAAAATGTTAATTGGATCGTGCCTCGTGTTGAATACACACTTCATAAAGCCTCACAGTGACCAAAATTGCCATTTTTACAGACTTTTCTTCTACTCAGAAGCTCCTATTTTGACCAATTTAGGACAGGAAACTGACTCTAAACACTTAGGGGCCGATTCCGATCTCGGCCGGTAGGGCTCCGAATCGGATTCGGCTTAACCGGATCCGATTCGGAGCCCTATTTCCCGACCGATCCGTACGCGCGTCCGGGCGAGCGAGTACGATGCGTATTCGCCGACCTAGTCGTCCGGGCGTCCCGAACACTCCGACCGACTCGATCCCGGGTCTAACCGCACCGACTGACTCGCACGGATACAACTCGCACCGCGCAATGGAGACGTTCCCCGGCCGGGTAAGTACGATGCGCGCCGCGAGCAGTCCGACCGAGCCGCGCACTCCGGCTCGAAAGAGCTGTCGGAGCCGTACTTTGGGGGTCTGTGTCGGACCCCCCTGTATGCGTAGCCGCGTGAGTCGCACACAGGGGGGACCCATGGGTCCCCCTACCTGTGCGTGTACGGCGCGAATCGCTTCGCCGCGTACACGCTGTAGGGGCGCACTTGTCCGCATCGCACCCATTGAGTCAATGGGAGCCCGCGTACGCGTTGTACGACAGGCTCCCATTGACTTCAATGGGAGTCCGACCGACTCGAGTCCGATGGCATACGTGCGCATCGTACTCGTTCGGTCGGGCTGCATGGGTCCGATTCGGTCGGAAATCTCTCCGGGTCCGGCTCGGTCGGAGAGATTTCCGGCTCGAATCGGAATCGGCCCCTTATTTTAGCTCCAAAAGTTATAATTCACATGCAATAGTCATTTACAGTCAAAAGATTAAACATTAAAAAAATCACCATTACTGACCATCTGAAGAAAGTTCGACAGTTCCGGGGTCATCATTTTTCATCAGAAAATTGATTTTTTTGACTGTACAAAAAATGATTCAAAATTTTAACTGGATTGGGCCTCATGTTGAATACCCACTTTTACAGCCTCACAGTGACCAAAATTGCCATTTTTACAGACTATTCCTTCTACTCAGAAGCTTCTATTTTGACAAATTTCAGGGAGGAAAATGACTCTAAAATCAGTTTTTTATTTCCAAAAGTGATAACTCACATGCAATAGTCATTTACACTCAAAAGATTAAACATTCAAAATTCACCATTACTGACCATCTGGAGAAAGTTCGACAGGTCCGTGGTCATCGCTTTTCATCAGAAAATTGATTTTTTGCACTGTACAAAAAATGAATTAAATGCCAATTGGATCATGCCTCATGTTGAATAACCACTTTTTAAATCCTCACAGTGACCAAAATTGCCATTTTTACAGACTTTTCCTTCTACTCAGAATCTTCTATTTTGACCAATTTCGGGCAGGAAAATGACTCTAAACACACTTATTTTAGTTCCAAAAGTGATAATGCACATGCAATAGTCATTTACAGTCAAAAGATTAAACATTAAAAAATCCTCATTACTGATCATCTGGAGAAGGATCATAGTTTTTCATCAGAAAATTGATTTTTTGGACTGTACAAAAAATGATTCAAAATGCCAATTGGATCGTGCGTCATGTTGAATGACCACTTTTTAAAGCCTCACAGTGACAAAAATTGCCATTTTTACAGACTTTTCCTCCTGCTCAGAAGCTTCTATTTTGACCAATTTCAAGTAGGAAAATGACTCTAAACACACTTATTTTTGTTCCAAAAGTGATAATTCACATGCAATGACATTTTACAGTCAAAAGATTAGACATTATAAAATCACCATTACTGACCATCAGGAGAAAGTTTGACAGGACCAGGGTCATCGTTTCTAATCATAAAATTGATTTTTAGGACTGTACAAAAAATGATTCAAAATGTCAATTGGATCGGGCCTCATGTTGAACAACCACTTTTTAAAGCCTCAGAGTGAACAAAATTGCCATTTTTACAGACTTTTCCTTCTACTCAGAATCTTCTATTTTGACCAATTTCGGGCAGGAAAAGGACTCTAACACACGTATTTTTGTTCCAAAAGTCATAATTCACATGCAATAGTCATTTACAGTCAAAAGATTAAATATTAAAAAATCACCATTACTGACTATCTGGAGAAAGTGTGACAGGTCTGGGGTCATCGTTTTACATCAAAAAATTTATTTTTTGGACTGTACAAAAAATGATTCAATATGTCAACTGGATCATGCCTCATGCTGAATAACCTCTTTTTGAAGCCTCACAGTAACCAAAATTGCCATTTTTACAGATGTTTCCTCCTACTCAGAAGTTTCTATTTTGACCGATTTTGGGTAGGAAAATGACTCTAAACACTCTTATCCTAGATCCAAAATTGATAATTCACATGCAATAGTCATTTACAGTCATAACATTAAACATTGAAAAATCACCATTACTGACCATCTGGAGAAAGTTCGACAGGTCCAAGGTCATCGTTTTTCATCAGAAAATCGTTGTTTTGATCTGTACAAAAAATGATTCAAAATGTCAATTGGATCGTGCCTCATGTTGAAGAACCACTTTTTAAAGCCTCACAGTGACCAAAATTGCCATTTTTAAAGACTTTTTCTCCTACTCAGAAAATTCTATTTTGACCAATTGCAGGAAGGAAAAATACTCTAAACACACCTATTTTAGTTCCAAAAGTGATAATTCACATGCTATAGTCATTTACAGTCAAAAGAATAAACATTCAAAAATCACCATTACTGACCATCTAGAGAAAGTTCGACAGGTCCGGGGTCATCGTTTTTCACAGGAAATGTATTTTATGGACTGTACAAAAAATTATTCAAAATGTTAATTGGATCGTGCCTCTTGTTGAATACACACTTCATAAAGCCTCACAGTGACCAAAATTGCCATTTTTACAGACTTTTCCTTCTACTCAGAAGCTCCTATTTTGACCAATTTAGGGCAGGAAACTGACTCTAAACACTTATTTTAGCTCCAAAAGTTATAATTCACATGCAATAGTCATTTACAGTCAAAAGATTAAACATTAAAAAATCACCATTACTGACCATCTGAAGAAAGTTCGACAGTTCCGGGGTCATCATTTTTCATCAGAAAATTGATTTTTTTGACTGTACAAAAAATGATTCGAAATTTTAACTGGATCGTGCCTCATGTTGAATAGCCACTTTTTACAGCCTCACAGTGACCAAAATTGCCATTTTTACAGACTATTCCTTCTACTCAGAAGCTTCTATTTTGACAAATTTCAGGGAGGAAAATGACTCTAAAAACAGTTTTTTATTTCCAAAAGTGATAACTCACATGCAATAGTCATTTACACTCAAAAGATTAAACATTCAAAATTCACCATTACTGACCATCTGGAGAAAGTTCGGCAGGTCCGTGGTCATCGCTTTTCATCAGAAAATTGATTTTTTGCACTGTACAAAAAATGAATTAAATGCCAATTGGATCATGCCTCATGTTGAATAACCACTTTTTAAATCCTCACAGTTACCAAAATTGCCATTTTTACAGACTTTTCCTCCTGCTCAGAAGCTTCTATTTTGACCAATTTCAAGTAGGAAAATGACTCTAAACACATTTATTTTAGTTCTAAAAGTGATAATTCACATGCAATAGTCATTTACAGTCAAAAGATTAAACATTAAAAAATCACCATTACTGACCATCCAGTGAAAGTTCGACTGGTCAGGGGTCACTGTTTTTCATCAGAAAATGGATTTTATGGACTGTACAAAAAATGATTCAAAATGTCAATTGGATCATGCCTCATGTTGAATAATCACTTTATAGGCTTCACTGTGTCCAAAATTGCCATTTTTACAGACTTTTCCACCTACTCTGAAGCTTCTAGTTTGACCAATTTCTGGCAGGAAAATGACTCTAAACACACTTATTTTAGTTCCAATAGTGATAACTCACATGCAATAGTCATTTACAGTCAAAAGATTACACATTAAAAATCACGATTACTGACCATGTGGAGAAAGTTCGACAGGTCCGGGGTCATCGTTTTTCATCAGAAAATTGATTTTATAGACTGTACAAAAAATGATTCAAAATGTGAATTGGATCGTGCCTCAAGTTGAATAACCAGTTTTTAAAGCCTCACTGTGACCAAAATTGCCATTTTTAAAGACTTTTCCTCCTACTCAGAAAATTCTATTTTGACCACTTTCGGGTAGGAAAATGACTCTAAACACACCTATTTTAGTTCCAAAAGTGATAATTCACATGCAATAGTCATTTACAGTCAAAAGAATAAACATTCAAAAATCACCATTAATGACCATCTGGAGAAAGTTCAACAGGTCCAAGGTCATCGTTTTTCATCAGAAAATCGATTTTTTGATCTGTAAAAAAATGATTCAAAATGTCAAATGGATCGTGCCTCATATTGAATACCCACTTTCTGAAGCCTCACAGTGACCAAAATTGCCATTTATACAGACTTTTCCTCCTACTCAGAAGCTTCTATTTTGACCAATTGCAGGAAGGAAAAATACTCTAAACACACGTATTTTAGCTCCAAAAGTTATAATTCACATGCAATAGTCATTTACAGTCAAAAGATTAAACATTCAAAAATCACCATTACTGACCATTTAGAGAAAGTTTGACATGTCCTGGGTCATCGTTTTCCATCAGAAAATTGATTTTATGGACTGTACAAAAAATTATTCAAAATGTTAATTGGATCGTGCCTCGTGTTGAATACACACTTCATAAAGCCTCACAGTGACCAAAATTGCCATTTTTACAGACTTTTCCTTCTACTCAAAAGCTCCTATTTTGACCAATTTAGGGCAGGAAACTGACTCTAAACACTTATTTTAGCTCCAAAAGTTATAATTCACATGCAATAGTCATTTACAGTCAAAAGATTAAACATTAAAAAATCACCATTACTGACCATCTGAAGAAAGTTCGACAGTTCCGGGGTCATCATTTTTCATCAGAAAATTGATTTTTTTGACTGTACATAAAATGATTCGAAATTTTAACTGGATCGTGCCTCATGTTGAATATCCACTTTTTACAACCTCACAGTGACCAAAATTGCCATTTTTACAGACTAATCCTTCTACTCAGAAGCTTCTATTTTGACAAATTTCGGGGAGGAAAATGACTCTAAAAACAGTTTTTTATTTCCAAAAGTGATAACTCACATGCAATAGTCATTTACAGTCAAAAGAATAAACATTCAAAAATCACCATTACTGACCATCTAGAGAAAGTTCGACAGGTCCGGGGTCATCGTTTTTCATCAGGAAATGTATTTTATGGACTGCACAAAAAATGATTCAAAATGTCAAATGGATCGTGCCTCATATTGAATACCCACTTCCTGAAGCCTCACAGTGACCAAAATTGCCATTTATACAGACTTTTCCTCCTACTCAGAAGCTTCTATTTTGACCAATTGCAGGAAGGAAAAATACTCTAAACACACATATTTTAGCTCCAAAAGTTATAATTCACATGCAATAGTCATTTACAGTCAAAAGATTAAACATTCAAAAATCACCATTACTGACCATTTAGAGAAAGTTTGACATGTCCCGGGTCATCGTTTTCCATCAGAAAATTGATTTTATGGACTGTACAAAAAATTATTCAAAATGTTAATTGGATCGTGCCTTGTGTTGAATACACACTTCATAAAGCCTCACAGTGACCAAAATTGCCATTTTTACAGACTTTTCCTTCTACTCAGAAGCTCCTATTTTGACCAATTTAGGGCAGGAAACTGACTCTAAACACTTATTTTAGCTCCAAAAGTTATAATTCACATGCAATAGTCATTTACAGTCAAAAGATTAAACATTAAAAAATCACCATTACTGACCATCTGAAGAAAGTTCGACAGTTCCGGGGTCATCATTTTTCATCAGAAAATTGATTTTTTGGACTGTACATAAAATGATTCGAAATTTTAACTGGATCGTGCCTCATGTTGAATATCCACTTTTTACAGCCTCACAGTGACCAAAATTGCCATTTTTACAGACTTTTCCTTCTACTCAGCAGCTCCTATTTTGACCAATTTAGGGCAGGAAAATGACTCTAAACACTTATTTTAGCTCCAAAAGTTATAATTCACATGCAATAGTCATTTACAGTCAAAAGATTAAATATTAAAAAATCACCATTACTGACCATCTGGAGAAAGTTTGACAGGTCCAGGGTCATCGTTTTTCATCAGAAAATTGATTTTATAGACTGTACAAAAAATGATTCAAAATGTGAATTGGATCGTGCCTCAAGTTGAATAACCAGCTTTTAAAGCCTCACTGTGACCAAAATTGCCATTTTTACAGACTTTTCCTTCTACTCAGAAAATTCTATTTTGACCAATTTCGGGCAGGAAACTGACTCTAAAACACTTATTTTAGCTCCAAAAGTTATAATTCACATGCAATAGTCATTTACAGTCAATAGATTAAACCTTATAAAATAACCATTACTGACCATCTGCGGACAGTTCGACAGTTCCGGGGTCATCATTTTTCATCAGAAAATTGATTTTTTTGACTGTACATAAAATGATTCGAAATTTTAACTGGATCGTGCCTCATGTTGAATATCCACTTTTTACAGCCTCACAGTGACCAAAATTGCCATTTTTACAGACTTTTCCTTCTACTCAGCAGCTCCTATTTTGACCAATTTAGGGCAGGAAAATGACTCTAAACACTTATTTTAGCTCCAAAAGTTATAATTCACATGCAATAGTCATTTACAGTCAAAAGATTAAATATTAAAAAATCACCATTACTGACCATCTGGAGAAAGTTTGACAGGTCCAGGGTCATCGTTTTTTCATCAGAAAATTGATTTTATAGACTGTACAAAAAATGATTCAAAATGTGAATTGGATCGTGCCTCAAGTTGAATAACCAGTTTTTAAAGCCTCACTGTGACCAAAATTGCCATTTTTACAGACTTTTCCTTCTACTCAGAAAATTCTATTTTGACCAATTTCGGGCAGGAAACTGACTCTAAACACACTTATTTTAGCTCCAAAAGTTATAATTCACATGGAATAGTCATTTACAGTCAAAAGATTAAACATTCAAAAATCACCATTACTGACCATCTGGAGAAAGTTCGACAGGTCCGGGGTCATCGTTTTTCATCGGAATATTTATTTTTTGGACTGTACATAAAATGATTCAAAATTTTAACTGGATCGTGCCTCATGTTGAATATCCACTTTTTACAACCTCACAGTGACCAAAATTGCCATTTTTACAGACTATTCCTTCTACTCAGAAGCTTCTATTTTGACAAATTTCGGGAGGAAAATGACTCTAAAAACAGTTTTTTATTTCCAAAAGTGATAACTCACATGCAATAGTCATTTACAGTCAAAAGAATAAACATTCAAAAATCACCATTACTGACCATCTAGAGAAAGTTCGACAGGTCCGGGGTCATCGTTTTTCATCAGGAAATGTGATTTTATGGACTGCACAAAAAATGATTCAAAATGTCAAATGGATCGTGCCTCATATTGAATACCCACTTCCTGAAGCCTCACAGTGACCAAAATTGCCATTTATACAGACTTTTCCTCCTACTCAGAAGCTTCTATTTTGACCAATTGCAGGAAGGAAAAATACTCTAAACACACGTATTTTAGCTCCAAAAGTTATAATTCACATGCAATAGTCATTTACAGTCAAAAGATTAAACATTCAAAAATCACCATTACTGACCATTTAGAGAAAGTTTGACATGTCCCGGGTCATCGTTTTCCATCAGAAAATTGATTTTATGGACTGTACAAAAAATTATTCAAAATGTTAATTGGATCGTGCCTCGTGTTGAATACACACTTCATAAAGCCTCACAGTGACCAAAATTGCCATTTTTACAGACTTTTCCTCCTACTCAGAAGCTTCTATTTTGACCAATTGCAGGAAGGAAAAATACTCTAAACACACGTATTTTAGCTCCAAAAGTTATAATTCACATGCAATAGTCATTTACAGTCAAAAGATTAAACATTCAAAAATCACCATTACTGACCATTTAGAGAAAGTTTGACATGTCCCGGGTCATCGTTTTCCATCAGAAAATTGATTTTATGGACTGTACAAAAAATTATTCAAAATGTTAATTGGATCGTGCCTCGTGTTGAATACACACTTCATAAAGCCTCACAGTGACCAAAATTGCCATTTTTACAGACTTTTCCTTCTACTCAAAAGCTCCTATTTTGACCAATTTAGGGCAGGAAACTGACTCTAAACACTTATTTTAGCTCCAAAAGTTATAATTCACATGCAATAGTCATTTACAGTCAAAAGATTAAACATTAAAAAATCACCATTACTGACCATCTGAAGAAAGTTCGACAGTTCCGGGGTCATCATTTTTCATCAGAAAATTGATTTTTTTGACTGTACATAAAATGATTCGAAATTTTAACTGGATCGTGCCTCATGTTGAATATCCACTTTTACAACCTCACAGTGACCAAAATTGCCATTTTTACAGACTAATCCTTCTACTCAGAAGCTTCTATTTTGACAAATTTCGGGGAGGAAAATGACTCTAAAAACAGTTTTTTATTTCCAAAAGTGATAACTCACATGCAATAGTCATTTACAGTCAAAAGAATAAACATTCAAAAATCACCATTACTGACCATCTAGAGAAAGTTCGACAGGTCCGGGGTCATCGTTTTTCATCAGGAAATGTATTTTATGGACTGCACAAAAAATGATTCAAAATGTCAAATGGATCGTGCCTCATATTGAATACCCACTTCCTGAAGCCTCACAGTGACCAAAATTGCCATTTATACAGACTTTTCCTCCTACTCAGAAGCTTCTATTTTGACCAATTGCAGGAAGGAAAAATACTCTAAACACACATATTTTAGCTCCAAAAGTTATAATTCACATGCAATAGTCATTTACAGTCAAAAGATTAAACATTCAAAAATCACCATTACTGACCATTTAGAGAAAGTTTGACATGTCCCGGGTCATCGTTTTCCATCAGAAAATTGATTTTATGGACTGTACAAAAAATTATTCAAAATGTTAATTGGATCGTGCCTCGTGTTGAATAACACACTTTATAAAGCCTCACAGTGACCAAAATTGCCATTTTTACAGACTTTTCCTTCTACTCAGAAGCTCCTATTTTGACCAATTTAGGGCAGGAAACTGACTCTAAAACACTTATTTTAGCTCCAAAAGTTATAATTCACATGCAATAGTCATTTACAGTCAAAAGATTAAACATTAAAAAATCACCATTACTGACCATCTGAAGAAAGTTCGACAGTTCCGGGGTCATCATTTTTCATCAGAAAATTGATTTTTTGGACTGTACATAAAATGATTCGAAATTTTAACTGGATCGTGCCTCATGTTGAATATCCACTTTTTACAGCCTCACAGTGACCAAAATTGCCATTTTTACAGACTTTTCCTTCTACTCAGCAGCTCCTATTTTGACCAATTTAGGGCAGGAAAATGACTCTAAACACTTATTTTAGCTCCAAAAGTTATAATTCACATGCAATAGTCATTTACAGTCAAAAGATTAAATATTAAAAAATCACCATTACTGACCATCTGGAGAAAGTTTGACAGGTCCAGGGTCATCGTTTTTCATCAGAAAATTGATTTTATAGACTGTACAAAAAATGATTCAAAATGTGAATTGGATCGTGCCTCAAGTTGAATAACCAGTTTTTAAAGCCTCACTGTGACCAAAATTGCCATTTTTACAGACTTTTCCTTCTACTCAGAAAATTCTATTTTGACCAATTTCGGGCAGGAAACTGACTCTAAACACTTATTTTAGCTCCAAAAGTTATAATTCACATGCAATAGTCATTTACAGTCAATAGATTAAACCTTATAAAATAACCATTACTGACCATCTGCGGACAGTTCGACAGTTCCGGGGTCATCATTTTTCATCAGAAAATTGATTTTTTGGACTGTACATAAAATGATTCGAAATTTCAACTGGATCGTGCCTCATGTTGAATATCCACTTTTTACAAGCCTCACAGTGACCAAAATTGCCATTTTTTACAGACTTTTCCTTCTACTCAGCAGCTCCTATTTTGACCAATTTCAGGGCAGGAAAATGACTCTAAACACATTATTTTAGCTCCAAAAGTGATAATTCACATGCAATAGTCATTTACAGTCAAAAGATTAAACATTAAAAAATCACCATTACTGACCATCTGGAGAAAGTTTGACAGGTCCAGGGTCATCGTTTTTCATCAGAAAATTGATTTTATAGACTGTACAAAAAATGATTCAAAATGTCAATTGGATCGTGCCTCATGTTGAATAACCGCTTTTTAAAGCCTCACAGTGACCAAAATTGCCATTTTTACAGACTTTTAGTTCTACTCAGAAGCTTTTATTTTGACCAATTTCGGGCAGGAAAATAACTCTAAACACACTTATTTTAGCTCCACAAGTTATAATTCACATGCAATAGTCATTAACAGTCAAAAGATTAAACATTAAAAAATCACCATTACTGACCATCTGGAGAAAGTTCGACAGGTCCGGGGTCATCGTTTTTCATCAGAATATTTATTTTTTTGACTGTACATAAAATGATTCAAAATTTCAACTGGATCGTGCCTCATGTTGAATAACCACTTTTTACAAGCCTCACAGTGACCAAAATTGCCATTTTTACAGACTATTCCTCCTACTCAGAAGCTTCTATTTTGACAAATTTCGGGAGGAAAATGACTCTAAACACACTTATTTTAGTTCCAAAAGTGATAATTCACATGCAATAGTCAATTACAGTCAAAAGAGTAAACATTAAAAAATCACAATTTCTGACCATCTGGAGAAAGTTCGATAGCTCTGGGGTCATCGTTTTTCATCAGAAAATTGTATTTTATGGACTGTACAAAAAATGATTCAAAATGTCAAATGGATCGTGCCTCATGTTGAATAACCACTTCCTGAAGCCTCACAGTGACCAAAATTGCCATTTATACAGACTTTTCCTCCTACTCAGAAGCTTCTATTTTGACCAATTGCAGGAAGGAAAATACTCTAAACACACGTATTTTAGCTCCAAAAGTGATAATTCACATGCAATAGTCATTTACAGTCAAAAGATTAAACATTCAAAAATCACCATTACTGACCATCTAGAGAAAGTTTGACATGTCCCGGGTCATCGTTTTCCATCAGAAAATTGATTTTATGGACTGTACAAAAAATTATTCAAAATGTTAATTGGATCGTGCCTCGTGTTGAATACACACTTCATAAAGCCTCACAGTGACCAAAATTGCCATTTTTACAGACTTTTCCTTCTACTCAGAAGCTCCTATTTTGACCAATTTAGGGCAGGAAACTGACTCTAAACACTTATTTTAGCTCCAAAAGTTATAATTCACATGCAATAGTCATTTACAGTCAAAAGATTAAACATTAAAAAATCACCATTACTGACCATCTGAAGAAAGTTCGACAGTTCCGGGGTCATCATTTTTCATCAGAAAATTGATTTTTTTGACTGTACATAAAATGATTCGAAATTTTAACTGGATCGTGCCTCATGTTGAATATCCACTTTTTACAGCCTCACAGTGACCAAAATTGCCATTTTTACAGACGTTTCCTTCTACTCAGCAGCTTCTATTTTGACCAATTTAGGGCAGGAAAATGACTCTAAACACATTATTTTAGTTCCAAAAGTTATAATTCACATGCAATAGTTATTTACAGTCAAAAGATTAAACATTAAAAAATCACCATTACTGACCATCTGGAGAAAGTTCGACAGGTCCAGGGTCATCGTTTTTCATCAGAAAATTGATTTTTTAGACTGTACAAAAAATGATTCAAAATGTCAATTGGATCGTGCCTCATGTTGAATAACCAGTTTTTAAAGCCTCACTGTGACCAAAATTGCCATTTTTACAGACTTTTCCTTCTACTCAGAAGCTTCTATTTTGACCAATTTCGGGCAGGAAACTGACTCTAAACACACTTATTTTAGCTCCAAAAGTTATAATTCACATGCAATAGTTATTTACAGTCAAAAGATTAAACATTAAAAAATCACCATTACTGACCATCTGGAGAAAGTTCGACAGGTCCGGGGTCATCGTTTTTCATCAGAAAATTGATTTTTTGGACTGTACATAAAATGATTCAAAATGTCAATTGGATCGTGCCTCATGTTGAATAACCACTTTTTACAGCCTCACAGTGACCAAAATTGCCATTTTTACAGACTTTTCCTCCTACTCAGAAGCTTCTATTTTGACCAATTTCGGGCAGGAAAATGACTCTAAACACACTTATTTTAGTTCCAAAAGTGATAATTCACATGCAATAGTCATTTACAGTCAAAAGATTAAATATTAAAAAATCACCATTACTGACCATCTGGAGAAAGTTTGACAGGTCCAGGGTCATCGTTTTTCATCAGAAAATTGATTTTATAGACTGTACAAAAAATGATTCAAAATGTGAATTGGATCGTGCCTCAAGTTGAATAACCAGTTTTTAAAGCCTCACTGTGACCAAAATTGCCATTTTTACAGACTTTTCCTTCTACTCAGAAAATTCTATTTTGACCAATTTCGGGCAGGAAACTAACTCTAAACACTTATTTTAGCTCCAAAAGTTATAATTCACATGCAATAGTCATTTACAGTCAAAAGATTAAACATTCAAAAATCACCATTACTGACCATCTGGAGAAAGTTCGACAGGTCCGGGGTCATCGTTTTTCATCGGAATATTTATTTTTCGGACAGTACAAAAAATGATTTAAAATGTCAATTGGATCGTGCCTCGTGATGAATAACACACTTCATAAAGCCTCACAGTGACCAAAATTGCCATTTTTTACAGACTTTTCCTTCTACTCAGCAGCTCCTATTTTGACCAATTTAGGGCAGGAAAATGACTCTAAACACTTATTTTAGCTCCAAAAGTTATAATTCACATGCAATAGTCATTTACAGTCAAAAGATTAAATATTAAAAAATCACCATTACTGACCATCTGGAGAAAGTTTGACAGGTCCGGGGTCATCGTTTTTCATCAGAAAATTGATTTTATGGACTGTACAAAAAATGATTCAAAATGTGAATTGGATCGTGCCTCATGTTGAATAACCAGTTTTTAAAGCCTCACTGTGACCAAAATTGCCATTTTTAAAGACTTTTCCTCCTACTCAGAAAATTCTATTTTGACCAATTTCGGGTAGGAAAATGACTCTAAACACACCTATTTTAGTTTCAAAAGTGATAATTCACATGCAATAGTCATTTACAGTCAAAAGAATAAACATTCAAAAATCACCATTAATGACCATCTGGAGAAAGTTCAACAGGTCCAAGGTCATCGTTTTTCATCAGAAAATCGTTTTTTGATCTGTACAAAAAATGATTCAAAATGTCAAATGGATCGTGCCTCATATTGAATACCCACTTTCTGAAGCCTCACAGTGACCAAAATTGCCATTTATACAGACTTTTCCTCCTACTCAGAAGCTTCTATTTTGACCAATTGCAGGAAGGAAAATACTCTAAACACACGTATTTTAGCTCCAAAAGTTATAATTCACATGCAATAGTCATTTACAGTCAAAAGATTAAACATTCAAAAATCACCATTACTGACCATTTAGAGAAAGTTTGACATGTCCCGGGTCATCGTTTTCCATCAGAAAATTGATTTTATGGACTGTACAAAAAATTATTCAAAATGTTAATTGGATCGTGCCTCGTGTTGAATACACACTTCATAAAGCCTCACAGTGACCAAAATTGCCATTTTTACAGACTTTTCCTTCTACTCAGAAGCTCCTATTTTGACCAATTTAGGGCAGGAAACTGACTCTAAAACACTTATTTTAGCTCCAAAAGTTATAATTCACATGCAATAGTCATTTACAGTCAAAAGATTAAACATTAAAAAATCACCATTACTGACCATCTGAAGAAAGTTCGACAGTTCCGGGGTCATCATTTTTCATCAGAAAATTGATTTTTTTGACTGTACATAAAATGATTCGAAATTTTAACTGGATCGTGCCTCATGTTGAATATCCACTTTTTACAGCCTCACAGTGACCAAAATTGCCATTTTTTACAGACTTTTCCTTCTACTCAGCAGCTCCTATTTTGACCAATTTAGGGCAGGAAAATGACTCTAAACACTTATTTTAGCTCCAAAAGTTATAATTCACATGCAATAGTCATTTACAGTCAAAAGATTAAATATTAAAAAATCACCATTACTGACCATCTGGAGAAAGTTTGACAGGTCCGGGGTCATCGTTTTTCATCAGAAAATTGATTTTATAGACTGTACAAAAAATGATTCAAAATGTGAATTGGATCGTGCCTCAAGTTGAATAACCAGTTTTTAAAGCCTCACTGTGACCAAAATTGCCATTTTTAAAGACTTTTCCTCCTACTCAGAAAATTCTATTTTGACCAATTTCGGGTAGGAAAATGACTCTAAACACACCTATTTTAGTTCCAAAAGTGATAATTCACATGCAATAGTCATTTACAGTCAAAAGAATAAACATTCAAAAATCACCATTAATGACCATCTGGAGAAAGTTCAACAGGTCCAAGGTCATCGTTTTTCATCAGAAAATCGTTTTTTTGATCTGTAAAAAAATGATTCAAAATGTCAAATGGATCGTGCCTCATATTGAATACCCACTTTCTGAAGCCTCACAGTGACCAAAATTGCCATTTATACAGACTTTTCCTCCTACTCAGAAGCTTCTATTTTGACCAATTGCAGGAAGGAAAAATACTCTAAACACACGTATTTTAGCTCCAAAAGTTATAATTCACATGCAATAGTCATTTACAGTCAAAAGATTAAACATTCAAAAATCACCATTACTGACCATTTAGAGAAAGTTTGACATGTCCCGGGTCATCGTTTTCCATCAGAAAATTGATTTTATGGACTGTACAAAAAATTATTCAAAATGTTAATTGGATCGTGCCTCGTGTTGAATACACACTTCATAAAGCCTCACAGTGACCAAAATTGCCATTTTTACAGACTTTTCCTTCTACTCAAAAGCTCCTATTTTGACCAATTTAGGGCAGGAAACTGACTCTAAACACTTATTTTAGCTCCAAAAGTTATAATTCACATGCAATAGTCATTTACAGTCAAAAGATTAAACATTAAAAAATCACCATTACTGACCATCTGAAGAAAGTTCGACAGTTCCGGGGTCATCATTTTTCATCAGAAAATTGATTTTTTTGACTGTACATAAAATGATTCGAAATTTTAACTGGATCGTGCCTCATGTTGAATATCCACTTTTTACAGCCTCACAGTGACCAAAATTGCCATTTTTACAGACTATTCCTTCTACTCAGAAGCTTCTATTTTGACAAATTTCGGGAGGAAAATGACTCTAAAAACAGTTTTTTATTTCCAAAAGTGATAACTCACATGCAATAGTCATTTACAGTCAAAAGAATAAACATTCAAAAATCACCATTACTGACCATCTAGAGTAAGTTCGACAGGTCCGGGGTCATCGTTTTTCATCAGGAAATGTATTTTATGGACTGCACAAAAAATGATTCAAAATGTCAAATGGATCGTGCCTCATATTGAATACCCACTTCCTGAAGCCTCACAGTGACCAAAATTGCCATTTATACAGACTTTTCCTCCTACTCAGAAGCTTCTATTTTGACCAATTGCAGGAAGGAAAAATACTCTAAACACACGTATTTTAGCTCCAAAAGTTATAATTCACATGCAATAGTCATTTACAGTCAAAAGATTAAACATTCAAAAATCACCATTACTGACAATTTAGAGAAAGTTTGACATGTCCCGGGTCATCGTTTTCCATCAGGAAATTGATTTTATGGACTGTACAAAAAATTATTCAAAATGTTAATTGGATCGTGCCTCGTGTTGAATACACACTTCATAAAGCCTCACAGTGACCAAAATTGCCATTTTTACAGACTTTTTCTTCTACTCAGAAGCTCCTATTTTGACCAATTTAGGACAGGAAACTGACTCTAAACACTTAGGGGCCGATTCCGATCTCGGCCGGTAGGGCTCCGAATCGGATTCGGCTTAACCGGATCCGATTCGGAGCCCTATTTCCCGACCGATCCGTACGCGCGTCCGGGCGAGCGAGTACGATGCGTATTCGCCGACCGAGTCGTCCGGGCGTCCCGAACACTCCGACCGACTCGATCCCGGGTCTAACCACACCGACCGACTCGCACGGACACGACTCGCACCGCGCAATGGAGACGTTCCCCGGCCGGGTAAGTACGATGCGCGCCGCGAGCAGTCCGACCGAGCCGCGCACTCCGGCTCGAAAGAGCTGTCGGAGGCGTACTTTGGGAGTCCGTGTCGGACCCCCCTGTATGCGTAGCCGCGTGAGTCGCACACAGGGGGGACCCATGGGTCCCCCCTACCTGTGCGTGTACGGCGCGAATCGCTTTGCCGCGTACATGCTGTAGGGGGCGCACTTGTCCGCATCGCACCCATTGAGTCAATGGGAGCCCGCGTACGCGTTGTACGACAGGCTCCCATTGACTTCAATGGGAGTCCGACCGACTCGAGTCCGATGGTATACGTGCGCATCGTACTCGTTCGGTCGGGCTGCATGGGTCTGATTCGGTCGGAAATCTCTCCGAGTCCGGCTTGGTCGGAGAGATTTCCGGCCCGAATCGGAATCGGCCCCTTCCTTTAGCTCCAAAAGTTATAATTCACATGCAATAGTCATTTACAGTCAAAAGATTAAACATTAAAAAAATCACCATTACTGACCATCTGAAGAAAGTTCGACAGTTCCGGGGTCATCATTTTTCATCAGAAAATTGATTTTTTGACTGTACAAAAAATGATTCAAAATTTTAACTGGATCGGGCCTCATGTTGAATACCCACTTTTTACAGCCTCACAGTGACCAAAATTGCCATTTTTACAGACTATTCCTTCTACTCAGAAGCTTCTATTTTGACAAATTTCAGGGAGGAAAATGACTCTAAAATCAGTTTTTTATTTCCAAAAGTGATAACTCACATGCAATAGTCATTTACACTCAAAAGATTAAACATTCAAAATTCACCATTACTGACCATCTGGAGAAAGTTCGACAGGTCCGTGGTCATCGCTTTTCATCAGAAAATTGATTTTTTGCACTGTACAAAAAATGAATTAAATGCCAATTGGATCATGCCTCATGTTGAATAACCACTTTTTAAATCCTCACAGTGACCAAATTGCCATTTTTACAGACTTTTCCTTCTACTCAGAATCTTCTATTTTGACCAATTTCGGGCAGGAAAATGACTCTAAACACACTTATTTTAGTTCCAAAAGTGATAATGTACATGCAATAGTCATTTACAGTCAAAAGATTAAACATTAAAAAATCCTCATTACTGATCATCTGGAGAAGGATCATAGTTTTTCATCAGAAAATTGATTTTTTGGACTGTACAAAAAATGATTCAAAATGCCAATTGGATCGTGCGTCATGTTGAATAACCACTTTTTAAAGCCTCACAGTGACAAAAATTGCCATTTTTACAGACTTTTCCTCCTGCTCAGAAGCTTCTATTTTGACCAATTTCAAGTAGGAAAATGACTCTAAACACACTTATTTTTGTTCCAAAAGTGATAATTCACATGCAATGACGTTTTACAGTCAAAAGATTAGACATTATAAAATCACCATTACTGACCATCAGGAGAAAGTTTGACACGACCAGGGTCATCGTTTCTAATCATAAAATTGATTTTTAGGACTGTACAAAAAATGATTCAAAATGTCAATTGGATCGGGCCTCATGTTGAACAACCACTTTTTAAAGCCTCAGAGTGAACAAAATTGCCATTTTTACAGACTTTTCCTTCTACTCAGAATCTTCTATTTTGACCAATTTCGGGCAGGAAAAGGACTCTAACACACGTATTTTTGTTCCAAAAGTCATAATTCACATGCAATAGTCATTTACAGTCAAAAGATTAAATATTAAAAAATCACCATTACTGACTATCTGGAGAAAGTGTGACAGGTCTGGGGTCATCGTTTTACATCAAAAAATTTATTTTTTGGACTGTACAAAAAATGATTCAATATGTCAACTGGATCATGCCTCATGCTGAATAACCTCTTTTTGAAGCCTCACAGTAACCAAAATTGCCATTTTTACAGATGTTTCCTCCTACTCAGAAGTTTCTATTTTGACCGATTTTGGGTAGGAAAATGACTCTAAACACTCTTATCCTAGATCCAAAAGTGATAATTCACATGCAATAGTCATTTACAGTCATAACATTAAACATTGAAAAATCACCATTACTGACCATCTGGAGAAAGTTCGACAGGTCCAAGGTCATCGTTTTTCATCAGAAAATCGTTGTTTTGATCTGTACAAAAAATGATTCAAAATGTCAATTGGATCGTGCCTCATGTTGAAGAACCACTTTTTAAAGCCTCACAGTGACCAAAATTGCCATTTTTAAAGACTTTTTCTCCTACTCAGAAAATTCTATTTTGACCAATTGCAGGAAGGAAAAATACTCTAAACACACCTATTTTAGTTCCAAAAGTGATAATTCACATGCTATAGTCATTTACAGTCAAAAGAATAAACATTCAAAAATCACCATTACTGACCATCTAGAGAAAGTTCGACAGGTCCGGGGTCATCGTTTTTCACAGGAAATGTATTTTATGGACTGTACAAAAAATTATTCAAAATGTTAATTGGATCGTGCCTCTTGTTGAATACACACTTCATAAAGCCTCACAGTGACCAAAATTGCCATTTTTACAGACTTTTCCTTCTACTCAGAAGCTCCTATTTTGACCAATTTAGGGCAGGAAACTGACTCTAAACACTTATTTTAGCTCCAAAAGTTATAATTCACATGCAATAGTCATTTACAGTCAAAAGATTAAACATTAAAAAATCACCATTACTGACCATCTGAAGAAAGTTCGACAGTTCCGGGGTCATCATTTTTCATCAGAAAATTGATTTTTTTGACTGTACAAAAAATGATTCGAAATTTTAACTGGATCGTGCCTCATGTTGAATAGCCACTTTTTACAGCCTCACAGTGACCAAAATTGCCATTTTTACAGACTATTCCTTCTACTCAGAAGCTTCTATTTTGACAAATTTCGGGAGGAAAATGACTCTAAAAACAGTTTTTTATTTCCAAAAGTGATAACTCACATGCAATAGTCATTAACACTCAAAAGATTAAACATTCAAAATTCACCATTACTGACCATCTGGAGAAAGTTCGGCAGGTCCGTGGTCATCGCTTTTCATCAGAAAATTGATTTTTTGCACTGTACAAAAAATGAATTAAATGCCAATTGGATCATGCCTCATGTTGAATAACCACTTTTTAAATCCTCACAGTTACCAAAATTGCCATTTTTACAGACTTTTCCTCCTGCTCAGAAGCTTCTATTTTGACCAATTTCAAGTAGGAAAATGACTCTAAACACATTTATTTTAGTTCTAAAAGTGATAATTCACATGCAATAGTCATTTACAGTCAAAAGATTAAACATTAAAAAATCACCATTACTGACCATCCAGTGAAAGTTCGACTGGTCAGGGGTCACCGTTTTTCATCAGAAAATGGATTTTATGGACTGTACAAAAAATGATTCAAAATGTCAATTGGATCATGCCTCATGTTGAATAATCACTTTATAAGCTTCACTGTGCCCAAAATTGCCATTTTTACAGACTTTTCCACCTACTCTGAAGCTTCTAGTTTGACCAATTTCTGGCAGGAAAATGACTCTAAACACACCTATTTTGGTTCCAAAAGTGATAATTCACATGCAATAGTCATTTACAGTCAAAAGATTAAATATTAAAAAATCACCATTACTGACCATCTGGAGAAAGTTTGACAGGTCCAGGGTCATCGTTTTTTCATCAGAAAATTGATTTTATAGACTGTACAAAAAATGATTCAAAATGTGAATTGGATCGTGCCTCAAGTTGAATAACCAGTTTTTAAAGCCTCACTGTGACCAAAATTGCCATTTTTACAGACTTTTCCTTCTACTCAGAAAATTCTATTTTGACCAATTTCGGGCAGGAAACTAACTCTAAACACTTATTTTAGCTCCAAAAGTTATAATTCACATGCAATAGTCATTTACAGTCAAAAGATTAAACATTCAAAAATCACCATTACTGACCATCTGGAGAAAGTTCGACAGGTCCGGGGTCATCGTTTTTCATCGGAATATTTATTTTTCGGACAGTGCAAAAAATGATTTAAAATGTCAATTGGATCGTGCCTCGTGATGAATACACACTTCATAAAGCCTCACAGTGACCAAAATTGCCATTTTTTACAGACTTTTCCTTCTACTCAGCAGCTCCTATTTTGACCAATTTAGGGCAGGAAAATGACTCTAAACACTTATTTTAGCTCCAAAAGTTATAATTCACATGCAATAGTCATTTACAGTCAAAAGATTAAATATTAAAAAATCACCATTACTGACCATCTGGAGAAAGTTTGACAGGTCCGGGGTCATCGTTTTTCATCAGAAAATTGATTTTATGGACTGTACAAAAAATGATTCAAAATGTGAATTGGATCGTGCCTCATGTTGAATAACCAGTTTTTAAAGCCTCACTGTGACCAAAATTGCCATTTTTAAAGACTTTTCCTCCTACTCAGAAAATTCTATTTTGACCAATTTCGGGTAGGAAAATGACTCTAAACACACCTATTTTAGTTTCAAAAGTGATAATTCACATGCAATAGTCATTTACAGTCAAAAGAATAAACATTCAAAAATCACCATTAATGACCATCTGGAGAAAGTTCAACAGGTCCAAAGTCATCGTTTTTCATCAGAAAATCTTTTTTGATCTGTACAAAAAATGATTCAAAATGTCAAATGGATCGTGCCTCATATTGAATACCCACTTTCTGAAGCCTCACAGTGACCAAAATTGCATTTATACAGACTTTTCCTCCTACTCAGAAGCTTCTATTTTGACCAACTGCAGGAAGGAAAAATACTCTAAACACACGTATTTTAGCTCCAAAAGTTATAATTCACATGCAATAGTCATTTACAGTCAAAAGATTAAACATTCAAAAATCACCATTACTGACCATTTAGAGAAAGTTTGACATGTCCCGGGTCATCGTTTTCCATCAGAAAATTGATTTTATGGACTGTACAAAAAATTATTCAAAATGTTAATTGGATCGTGCCTCGTGTTGAATACACACTTCATAAAGCCTCACAGTGACCAAAATTGCCATTTTTACAGACTTTTCCTTCTACTCAGAAGCTCCTATTTTGACCAATTTAGGGCAGGAAACTGACTCTAAACACTTATTTTAGCTCCAAAAGTTATAATTCACATGCAATAGTCATTTACAGTCAAAAGATTAAACATAAAAAAATCACCATTACTGACCATCTGAAGAAAGTTCGACAGTTCCGGGGTCATCATTTTTCATCAGAAAATTGATTTTTTTGACTGTACATAAAATGATTCGAAATTTTAACTGGATCGTGCCTCATGTTGAATATCCACTTTTTACAGCCTCACAGTGACCAAAATTGCCATTTTTTACAGACTTTTCCTTCTACTCAGAAGCTCCTATTTTGACCAATTTAGGGCAGGAAACTGACTCTAAACACTTATTTTAGCTCCAAAAGTTATAATTCACATGCAATAGTCATTTACAGTCAAAAGATTAAATATTAAAAAATCACCATTACTGACCATCTGGAGAAAGTTTGACAGGTCCGGGGTCATCGTTTTTCATCAGAAAATTGATTTTATAGACTGTACAAAAAATGATTCAAAATGTGAATTGGATCGTGCCTCAAGTTGAATAACCAGTTTTTAAAGCCTCACTGTGACCAAAATTGCCATTTTTAAAGACTTTTCCTCCTACTCAGAAAATTCTATTTTGACCAATTTCGGGTAGGAAAATGACTCTAAACACACCTATTTTAGTTCCAAAAGTGATAATTCACATGCAATAGTCATTTACAGTCAAAAGAATAAACATTCAAAAATCACCATTAATGACCATCTGGAGAAAGTTCAACAGGTCCAAGGTCATCGTTTTTCATCAGATAATCGTTTTTTTGATCTGTAAAAAAAATGATTCAAAATGTCAAATTGATCGTGCCTCATATTGAATACCCACTTTCTGAAGCCTCACAGTGACCAAAATTGCCATTTATACAGACTTTTCCTCCTACTCAGAAGCTTCTATTTTGACCAATTGCAGGAAGGAAAAATACTCTAAACACACGTATTTTAGCTCCAAAAGTTATAATTCACATGCAATAGTCATTTACAGTCAAAAGATTAAACATTCAAAAATCACCATTACTGACCATTTAGAGAAAGTTTGACATGTCCCGGGTCATCGTTTTCCATCAGAAAATTGATTTTATGGACTGTACAAAAAATTATTCAAAATGTTAATTGGATCGTGCCTCGTGTTGAATACACACTTCATAAAGCCTCACAGTGACCAAAATTGCCATTTTTACAGACTTTTCCTTCTACTCAAAAGCTCCTATTTTGACCAATTTAGGGCAGGAAACTGACTCTAAACACTTATTTTAGCTCCAAAAGTTATAATTCACATGCAATAGTCATTTACAGTCAAAAGATTAAACATTAAAAAATCACCATTACTGACCATCTGAAGAAAGTTCGACAGTTCCGGGGTCATCATTTTTCATCAGAAAATTGATTTTTTTGACTGTACATAAAATGATTCGAAATTTTAACTGGATCGTGCCTCATGTTGAATATCCACTTTTTACAGCCTCACAGTGACCAAAATTGCCATTTTTACAGACTATTCCTTCTACTCAGAAGCTTCTATTTTGACAAATTTCGGGGAGGAAAATGACTCTAAAAACAGTTTTTTATTTCCAAAAGTGATAACTCACATGCAATAGTCATTTACAGTCAAAAGAATAAACATTCAAAAATCACCATTACTGACCATCTAGAGAAAGTTCGACAGGTCCGGGGTCATCGTTTTTCATCAGGAAATGTATTTTATGGACTGCACAAAAAATGATTCAAAATGTCAAATGGATCGTGCCTCATATTGAATACCCACTTCCTGAAGCCTCACAGTGACCAAAATTGCCATTTATACAGACTTTTCCTCCTACTCAGAAGCTTCTATTTTGACCAATTGCAGGAAGGAAAAATACTCTAAACACACGTATTTTAGCTCCAAAAGTTATAATTCACATGCAATAGTCATTTACAGTCAAAAGATTAAACATTCAAAAATCACCATTACTGACAATTTAGAGAAAGTTTGACATGTCCCGGGTCATCGTTTTCCATCAGAAAATTGATTTTATGGACTGTACAAAAAATTATTCAAAATGTTAATTGGATCGTGCCTCGTGTTGAATACACACTTCATAAAGCCTCACAGTGACCAAAATTGCCATTTTTACAGACTTTTTCTTCTACTCAGAAGCTCCTATTTTGACCAATTTAGGACAGGAAACTGACTCTAAACACTTAGGGGCCGATTCCGATCTCGGCCGTAGGGCTCCGAATCGGATTCGGCTTAACCGGATCCGATTCGGAGCCCTATTTCCCGACCGATCCGTACGCGCGTCCGGGCGAGCGAGTACGATGCGTATTCGCCGACCGAGTCGTCCGGGCGTCCCGAACACTCCGACCGACTCGATCCCGGGTCTAACCGCACCGACCGACTCGCACGGACACGACTCGCACCGCGCAATGGAGACGTTCCCCGGCCGGGTAAGTACGATGCGCGCCGCGAGCAGTCCGACCGAGCCGCGCACTCCGGCTCGAAAGAGCTGTCGGAGGCGTACTTTGGGGGTCCGTGTCGGACCCCCCTGTATGCGTAGCCGCGTGAGTCGCACACAGGGGGGACCCATGGGTCCCCCCTACCTGTGCGTGTACGGCGCGAATCGCTTTGCCGCGTACATGCTGTAGGGAGCGCACTTGTCCGCATCGCACCCATTGAGTCAATGGGAGCCCGCGTACGCGTTGTACGACAGGCTCCCATTGACTTCAATGGGAGTCCGACCGACTCGAGTCCGATGGTATACGTGCGCATCGTACTCGTTCGGTCGGGCTGCATGGGTCTGATTCGGTCGGAAATCTCTCCGAGTCCGGCTCGGTCGGAGAGATTTCCGGCCCGAATCGGAATCGGCCCCTTCCTTTAGCTCCAAAAGTTATAATTCACATGCAATAGTCATTTACAGTCAAAAGATTAAACATTAAAAAAATCACCATTACTGACCATCTGAAGAAAGTTCGACAGTTCCGGGGTCATCATTTTTCATCAGAAAATTGATTTTTTGACTGTACAAAAAATGATTCAAAATTTTAACTGGATCGGGCCTCATGTTGAATACCCACTTTTTACAGCCTCACAGTGACCAAAATTGCCATTTTTACAGACTATTCCTTCTACTCAGAAGCTTCTATTTTGACAAATTTCAGGGAGGAAAATGACTCTAAAATCAGTTTTTTATTTCCAAAAGTGATAACTCACATGCAATAGTCATTTACACTCAAAAGATTAAACATTCAAAATTCACCATTACTGACCATCTGGAGAAAGTTCGACAGGTCCGTGGTCATCGCTTTTCATCAGAAAATTGATTTTTTGCACTGTACAAAAAATGAATTAAATGCCAATTGGATCATGCCTCATGTTGAATAACCACTTTTTAAATCCTCACAGTGACCAAATTGCCATTTTTACAGACTTTTCCTTCTACTCAGAATCTTCTATTTTGACCAATTTCGGGCAGGAAAATGACTCTAAACACACTTATTTTAGTTCCAAAAGTGATAATGCACATGCAATAGTCATTTACAGTCAAAAGATTAAACATTAAAAAATCCTCATTACTGATCATCTGGAGAAGGATCATAGTTTTTCATCAGAAAATTGATTTTTGGACTGTACAAAAAATGATTCAAAATGCCAATTGGATCGTGCGTCATGTTGAATAACCACTTTTTAAAGCCTCACAGTGACAAAAATTGCCATTTTTACAGACTTTTCCTCCTGCTCAGAAGCTTCTATTTTGACCAATTTCAAGTAGGAAAATGACTCTAAACACACTTATTTTTGTTCCAAAAGTGATAATTCACATGCAATGACGTTTTACAGTCAAAAGATTAGACATTATAAAATCACCATTACTGACCATCAGGAGAAAGTTTGACACGACCAGGGTCATCGTTTCTAATCATAAAATTGATTTTTAGGACTGTACAAAAAATGATTCAAAATGTCAATTGGATCGGGCCTCATGTTGAACAACCACTTTTTAAAGCCTCAGAGTGAACAAAATTGCCATTTTTACAGACTTTTCCTTCTACTCAGAATCTTCTATTTTGACCAATTTCGGGCAGGAAAAGGACTCTAACACACGTATTTTTGTTCCAAAAGTCATAATTCACATGCAATAGTCATTTACAGTCAAAAGATTAAATATTAAAAAATCACCATTACTGACTATCTGGAGAAAGTGTGACAGGTCTGGGGTCATCGTTTTACATCAAAAAATTTATTTTTTGGACTGTACAAAAAATGATTCAATATGTCAACTGGATCATGCCTCATGCTGAATAACCTCTTTTTGAAGCCTCACAGTAACCAAAATTGCCATTTTTACAGATGTTTCCTCCTACTCAGAAGTTTCTATTTTGACCGATTTTGGGTAGGAAAATGACTCTAAACACTCTTATCCTAGATCCAAAATTGATAATTCACATGCAATAGTCATTTACAGTCATAACATTAAACATTGAAAAATCACCATTACTGACCATCTGGAGAAAGTTCGACAGGTCCAAGGTCATCGTTTTTCATCAGAAAATCGTTGTTTTGATCTGTACAAAAAATGATTCAAAATGTCAATTGGATCGTGCCTCATGTTGAAGAACCACTTTTTAAAGCCTCACAGTGACCAAAATTGCCATTTTTAAAGACTTTTTCTCCTACTCAGAAAATTCTATTTTGACCAATTGCAGGAAGGAAAAATACTCTAAACACACCTATTTTAGTTCCAAAAGTGATAATTCACATGCTATAGTCATTTACAGTCAAAAGAATAAACATTCAAAAATCACCATTACTGACCATCTAGAGAAAGTTCGACAGGTCCGGGGTCATCGTTTTTCACAGGAAATGTATTTTATGGACTGTACAAAAAATTATTCAAAATGTTAATTGGATCGTGCCTCTTGTTGAATACACACTTCATAAAGCCTCACAGTGACCAAAATTGCCATTTTTACAGACTTTTCCTTCTACTCAGAAGCTCCTATTTTGACCAATTTAGGGCAGGAAACTGACTCTAAACACTTATTTTAGCTCCAAAAGTTATAATTCACATGCAATAGTCATTTACAGTCAAAAGATTAAACATTAAAAAATCACCATTACTGACCATCTGAAGAAAGTTCGACAGTTCCGGGGTCATCATTTTTCATCAGAAAATTGATTTTTTTGACTGTACAAAAAATGATTCGAAATTTTAACTGGATCGTGCCTCATGTTGAATAGCCACTTTTTACAGCCTCACAGTGACCAAAATTGCCATTTTTACAGACTATTCCTTCTACTCAGAAGCTTCTATTTTGACAAATTTCGGGAGGAAAATGACTCTAAAAACAGTTTTTTATTTCCAAAAGTGATAACTCACATGCAATAGTCATTAACACTCAAAAGATTAAACATTCAAAATTCACCATTACTGACCATCTGGAGAAAGTTCGGCAGGTCCGTGGTCATCGCTTTTCATCAGAAAATTGATTTTTTGCACTGTACAAAAAATGAATTAAATGCCAATTGGATCATGCCTCATGTTGAATAACCACTTTTTAAATCCTCACAGTTACCAAAATTGCCATTTTTACAGACTTTTCCTCCTGCTCAGAAGCTTCTATTTTGACCAATTTCAAGTAGGAAAATGACTCTAAACACATTTATTTTAGTTCTAAAAGTGATAATTCACATGCAATAGTCATTTACAGTCAAAAGATTAAACATTAAAAAATCACCATTACTGACCATCCAGTGAAAGTTCGACTGGTCAGGGGTCACCGTTTTTCATCAGAAAATGGATTTTATGGACTGTACAAAAAATGATTCAAAATGTCAATTGGATCATGCCTCATGTTGAATAATCACTTTATAAGCTTCACTGTGCCCAAAATTGCCATTTTTACAGACTTTTCCACCTACTCTGAAGCTTCTAGTTTGACCAATTTCTGGCAGGAAAATGACTCTAAACACACCTATTTTGGTTCCAAAAGTGATAATTCACATGCAATAGTCATTTACAGTCAAAAGATTAAATATTAAAAAATCACCATTACTGACCATCTGGAGAAAGTTTGACAGGTCCAGGGTCATCGTTTTTTCATCAGAAAATTGATTTTATAGACTGTACAAAAAATGATTCAAAATGTGAATTGGATCGTGCCTCAAGTTGAATAACCAGTTTTTAAAGCCTCACTGTGACCAAAATTGCCATTTTTACAGACTTTTCCTTCTACTCAGAAAATTCTATTTTGACCAATTTCGGGCAGGAAACTAACTCTAAACACTTATTTTAGCTCCAAAAGTTATAATTCACATGCAATAGTCATTTACAGTCAAAAGATTAAACATTCAAAAATCACCATTACTGACCATCTGGAGAAAGTTCGACAGGTCCGGGGTCATCGTTTTTCATCGGAATATTTATTTTTCGGACAGTGCAAAAAATGATTTAAAATGTCAATTGGATCGTGCCTCGTGATGAATACACACTTCATAAAGCCTCACAGTGACCAAAATTGCCATTTTTTACAGACTTTTCCTTCTACTCAGCAGCTCCTATTTTGACCAATTTAGGGCAGGAAAATGACTCTAAACACTTATTTTAGCTCCAAAAGTTATAATTCACATGCAATAGTCATTTACAGTCAAAAGATTAAATATTAAAAAATCACCATTACTGACCATCTGGAGAAAGTTTGACAGGTCCGGGGTCATCGTTTTTCATCAGAAAATTGATTTTATGGACTGTACAAAAAATGATTCAAAATGTGAATTGGATCGTGCCTCATGTTGAATAACCAGTTTTTAAAGCCTCACTGTGACCAAAATTGCCATTTTTAAAGACTTTTCCTCCTACTCAGAAAATTCTATTTTGACCAATTTCGGGTAGGAAAATGACTCTAAACACACCTATTTTAGTTTCAAAAGTGATAATTCACATGCAATAGTCATTTACAGTCAAAAGAATAAACATTCAAAAATCACCATTAATGACCATCTGGAGAAAGTTCAACAGGTCCAAAGTCATCGTTTTTCATCAGAAAATCTTTTTTGATCTGTACAAAAAATGATTCAAAATGTCAAATGGATCGTGCCTCATATTGAATACCCACTTTCTGAAGCCTCACAGTGACCAAAATTGCATTTATACAGACTTTTCCTCCTACTCAGAAGCTTCTATTTTGACCAACTGCAGGAAGGAAAAATACTCTAAACACACGTATTTTAGCTCCAAAAGTTATAATTCACATGCAATAGTCATTTACAGTCAAAAGATTAAACATTCAAAAATCACCATTACTGACCATTTAGAGAAAGTTTGACATGTCCCGGGTCATCGTTTTCCATCAGAAAATTGATTTTATGGACTGTACAAAAAATTATTCAAAATGTTAATTGGATCGTGCCTCGTGTTGAATACACACTTCATAAAGCCTCACAGTGACCAAAATTGCCATTTTTACAGACTTTTCCTTCTACTCAGAAGCTCCTATTTTGACCAATTTAGGGCAGGAAACTGACTCTAAACACTTATTTTAGCTCCAAAAGTTATAATTCACATGCAATAGTCATTTACAGTCAAAAGATTAAACATAAAAAAATCACCATTACTGACCATCTGAAGAAAGTTCGACAGTTCCGGGGTCATCATTTTTCATCAGAAAATTGATTTTTTTGACTGTACATAAAATGATTCGAAATTTTAACTGGATCGTGCCTCATGTTGAATATCCACTTTTTACAGCCTCACAGTGACCAAAATTGCCATTTTTTACAGACTTTTCCTTCTACTCAGAAGCTCCTATTTTGACCAATTTAGGGCAGGAAACTGACTCTAAACACTTATTTTAGCTCCAAAAGTTATAATTCACATGCAATAGTCATTTACAGTCAAAAGATTAAATATTAAAAAATCACCATTACTGACCATCTGGAGAAAGTTTGACAGGTCCGGGGTCATCGTTTTTCATCAGAAAATTGATTTTATAGACTGTACAAAAAATGATTCAAAATGTGAATTGGATCGTGCCTCAAGTTGAATAACCAGTTTTTAAAGCCTCACTGTGACCAAAATTGCCATTTTTAAAGACTTTTCCTCCTACTCAGAAAATTCTATTTTGACCAATTTCGGGTAGGAAAATGACTCTAAACACACCTATTTTAGTTCCAAAAGTGATAATTCACATGCAATAGTCATTTACAGTCAAAAGAATAAACATTCAAAAATCACCATTAATGACCATCTGGAGAAAGTTCAACAGGTCCAAGGTCATCGTTTTTCATCAGATAATCGTTTTTTGATCTGTAAAAAAATGATTCAAAATGTCAAATTGATCGTGCCTCATATTGAATACCCACTTTCTGAAGCCTCACAGTGACCAAAATTGCCATTTATACAGACTTTTCCTCCTACTCAGAAGCTTCTATTTTGACCAATTGCAGGAAGGAAAAATACTCTAAACACACGTATTTTAGCTCCAAAAGTTATAATTCACATGCAATAGTCATTTACAGTCAAAAGATTAAACATTCAAAAATCACCATTACTGACCATTTAGAGAAAGTTTGACATGTCCCGGGTCATCGTTTTCCATCAGAAAATTGATTTTATGGACTGTACAAAAAATTATTCAAAATGTTAATTGGATCGTGCCTCGTGTTGAATACACACTTCATAAAGCCTCACAGTGACCAAAATTGCCATTTTTACAGACTTTTCCTTCTACTCAAAAGCTCCTATTTTGACCAATTTAGGGCAGGAAACTGACTCTAAACACTTATTTTAGCTCCAAAAGTTATAATTCACATGCAATAGTCATTTACAGTCAAAAGATTAAACATTAAAAAATCACCATTACTGACCATCTGAAGAAAGTTCGACAGTTCCGGGGTCATCATTTTTCATCAGAAAATTGATTTTTTTGACTGTACATAAAATGATTCGAAATTTTAACTGGATCGTGCCTCATGTTGAATATCCACTTTTTACAGCCTCACAGTGACCAAAATTGCCATTTTTACAGACTATTCCTTCTACTCAGAAGCTTCTATTTTGACAAATTTCGGGGAGGAAAATGACTCTAAAAACAGTTTTTTATTTCCAAAAGTGATAACTCACATGCAATAGTCATTTACAGTCAAAAGAATAAACATTCAAAAATCACCATTACTGACCATCTAGAGAAAGTTCGACAGGTCCGGGGTCATCGTTTTTCATCAGGAAATGTATTTTATGGACTGCACAAAAAATGATTCAAAATGTCAAATGGATCGTGCCTCATATTGAATACCCACTTCCTGAAGCCTCACAGTGACCAAAATTGCCATTTATACAGACTTTTCCTCCTACTCAGAAGCTTCTATTTTGACCAATTGCAGGAAGGAAAAATACTCTAAACACACGTATTTTAGCTCCAAAAGTTATAATTCACATGCAATAGTCATTTACAGTCAAAAGATTAAACATTCAAAAATCACCATTACTGACAATTTAGAGAAAGTTTGACATGTCCCGGGTCATCGTTTTCCATCAGAAAATTGATTTTATGGACTGTACAAAAAATTATTCAAAATGTTAATTGGATCGTGCCTCGTGTTGAATACACACTTCATAAAGCCTCACAGTGACCAAAATTGCCATTTTTACAGACTTTTTCTTCTACTCAGAAGCTCCTATTTTGACCAATTTAGGACAGGAAACTGACTCTAAACACTTAGGGGCCGATTCCGATCTCGGCCGGTAGGGCTCGAATCGGATTCGGCTTAACCGGATCCGATTCGGAGCCCTATTTCCCGACCGATCCGTACGCGCGTCCGGGCGAGCGAGTACGATGCGTATTCGCCGACCGAGTCGTCCGGGCGTCCCGAACACTCCGACCGACTCGATCCCGGGTCTAACCGCACCGACCGACTCGCACGGACACGACTCGCACCGCGCAATGGAGACGTTCCCCGGCCGGGTAAGTACGATGCGCGCCGCGAGCAGTCCGACCGAGCCGCGCACTCCGGCTCGAAAGAGCTGTCGGAGGCGTACTTTGGGGTCCGTGTCGGACCCCCCTGTATGCGTAGCCGCGTGAGTCGCACACAGGGGGGACCCATGGGTCCCCCCTACCTGTGCGTGTACGGCGCGAATCGCTTTGCCGCGTACATGCTGTAGGGAGCGCACTTGTCCGCATCGCACCCATTGAGTCAATGGGAGCCCGCGTACGCGTTGTACGACAGGCTCCCATTGACTTCAATGGGAGTCCGACCGACTCGAGTCCGATGGTATACGTGCGCATCGTACTCGTTCGGTCGGGCTGCATGGGTCTGATTCGGTCGGAAATCTCTCCGAGTCCGGCTCGGTCGGAGAGATTTCCGGCCCGAATCGGAATCGGCCCCTTCCTTTAGCTCCAAAAGTTATAATTCACATGCAATAGTCATTTACAGTCAAAAGATTAAACATTAAAAAAATCACCATTACTGACCATCTGAAGAAAGTTCGACAGTTCCGGGGTCATCATTTTTCATCAGAAAATTGATTTTTTGACTGTACAAAAAATGATTCAAAATTTTAACTGGATCGGGCCTCATGTTGAATACCCACTTTTTACAGCCTCACAGTGACCAAAATTGCCATTTTTACAGACTATTCCTTCTACTCAGAAGCTTCTATTTTGACAAATTTCAGGGAGGAAAATGACTCTAAAATCAGTTTTTTATTTCCAAAAGTGATAACTCACATGCAATAGTCATTTACACTCAAAAGATTAAACATTCAAAATTCACCATTACTGACCATCTGGAGAAAGTTCGACAGGTCCGTGGTCATCGCTTTTCATCAGAAAATTGATTTTTTGCACTGTACAAAAAATGAATTAAATGCCAATTGGATCATGCCTCATGTTGAATAACCACTTTTTAAATCCTCACAGTGACCAAATTGCCATTTTTACAGACTTTTCCTTCTACTCAGAATCTTCTATTTTGACCAATTTCGGGCAGGAAAATGACTCTAAACACACTTATTTTAGTTCCAAAAGTGATAATGCACATGCAATAGTCATTTACAGTCAAAAGATTAAACATTAAAAAATCCTCATTACTGATCATCTGGAGAAGGATCATAGTTTTTCATCAGAAAATTGATTTTTTGGACTGTACAAAAAATGATTCAAAATGCCAATTGGATCGTGCGTCATGTTGAATAACCACCTTTTAAAGCCTCACAGTGACAAAAATTGCCATTTTTACAGACTTTTCCTCCTGCTCAGAAGCTTCTATTTTGACCAATTTCAAGTAGGAAAATGACTCTAAACACACTTATTTTTGTTCCAAAAGTGATAATTCACATGCAATGACGTTTTACAGTCAAAAGATTAGACATTATAAAATCACCATTACTGACCATCAGGAGAAAGTTTGACACGACCAGGGTCATCGTTTCTAATCATAAAATTGATTTTTAGGACTGTACAAAAAATGATTCAAAATGTCAATTGGATCGGGCCTCATGTTGAACAACCACTTTTTAAAGCCTCAGAGTGAACAAAATTGCCATTTTTACAGACTTTTCCTTCTACTCAGAATCTTCTATTTTGACCAATTTCGGGCAGGAAAAGGACTCTAACACACGTATTTTTGTTCCAAAAGTCATAATTCACATGCAATAGTCATTTACAGTCAAAAGATTAAATATTAAAAAATCACCATTACTGACTATCTGGAGAAAGTGTGACAGGTCTGGGGTCATCGTTTTACATCAAAAATTTATTTTTTGGACTGTACAAAAAATGATTCAATATGTCAACTGGATCATGCCTCATGCTGAATAACCTCTTTTTGAAGCCTCACAGTAACCAAAATTGCCATTTTTACAGATGTTTCCTCCTACTCAGAAGTTTCTATTTTGACCGATTTTGGGTAGGAAAATGACTCTAAACACTCTTATCCTAGATCCAAAATTGATAATTCACATGCAATAGTCATTTACAGTCATAACATTAAACATTGAAAAATCACCATTACTGACCATCTGGAGAAAGTTCGACAGGTCCAAGGTCATCGTTTTTCATCAGAAAATCGTTGTTTTGATCTGTACAAAAAATGATTCAAAATGTCAATTGGATCGTGCCTCATGTTGAAGAACCACTTTTTAAAGCCTCACAGTGACCAAAATTGCCATTTTTAAAGACTTTTTCTCCTACTCAGAAAATTCTATTTTGACCAATTGCAGGAAGGAAAAATACTCTAAACACACCTATTTTAGTTCCAAAAGTGATAATTCACATGCTATAGTCATTTACAGTCAAAAGAATAAACATTCAAAAATCACCATTACTGACCATCTAGAGAAAGTTCGACAGGTCCGGGGTCATCGTTTTTCACAGGAAATGTATTTTATGGACTGTACAAAAAATTATTCAAAATGTTAATTGGATCGTGCCTCTTGTTGAATACACACTTCATAAAGCCTCACAGTGACCAAAATTGCCATTTTTACAGACTTTTCCTTCTACTCAGAAGCTCCTATTTTGACCAATTTAGGGCAGGAAACTGACTCTAAACACTTATTTTAGCTCCAAAAGTTATAATTCACATGCAATAGTCATTTACAGTCAAAAGATTAAACATTAAAAAATCACCATTACTGACCATCTGAAGAAAGTTCGACAGTTCCGGGGTCATCATTTTTCATCAGAAAATTGATTTTTTTGACTGTACAAAAAATGATTCGAAATTTTAACTGGATCGTGCCTCATGTTGAATAGCCACTTTTTACAGCCTCACAGTGACCAAAATTGCCATTTTTACAGACTATTCCTTCTACTCAGAAGCTTCTATTTTGACAAATTTCGGGAGGAAAATGACTCTAAAAACAGTTTTTTATTTCCAAAAGTGATAACTCACATGCAATAGTCATTAACACTCAAAAGATTAAACATTCAAAATTCACCATTACTGACCATCTGGAGAAAGTTCGGCAGGTCCGTGGTCATCGCTTTTCATCAGAAAATTGATTTTTTGCACTGTACAAAAAATGAATTAAATGCCAATTGGATCATGCCTCATGTTGAATAACCACTTTTTAAATCCTCACAGTTACCAAAATTGCCATTTTTACAGACTTTTCCTCCTGCTCAGAAGCTTCTATTTTGACCAATTTCAAGTAGGAAAATGACTCTAAACACATTTATTTTAGTTCTAAAAGTGATAATTCACATGCAATAGTCATTTACAGTCAAAAGATTAAACATTAAAAAATCACCATTACTGACCATCCAGTGAAAGTTCGACTGGTCAGGGGTCACCGTTTTTCATCAGAAAATGGATTTTATGGACTGTACAAAAAATGATTCAAAATGTCAATTGGATCATGCCTCATGTTGAATAATCACTTTATAAGCTTCACTGTGCCCAAAATTGCCATTTTTACAGACTTTTCCACCTACTCTGAAGCTTCTAGTTTGACCAATTTCTGGCAGGAAAATGACTCTAAACACACCTATTTTGGTTCCAAAAGTGATAATTCACATGCAATAGTCATTTACAGTCAAAAGAATAAACATTCAAAAATCACCATTACTGACCATCTAGAGAAAGTTCGACAGGTCCGGGGTCATCGTTTTTCATCAGGAAATGTATTTTATGGACTTCACAAAAAATGATTCAAAATGTCAAATGGATCGTGCCTCATATTGAATACCCACTTTCTGAAGCCTCACAATGACCAAAATTGCCATTTATACAGACTTTTCCTCCTACTCAGAAGCTTCTATTTTGACCAATTGCAGGAAGGAAAATACTCTAAACACACGTATTTTAGCTCCAAAAGTTATAATTCACATGCAATAGTCATTTACAGTCAAAAGATTAAACATTCAAAAATCACCATTACTGACCATTTAGAGAAAGTTTGACATGTCCCGGGTCATCGTTTTCCATCAGAAAATTGATTTTATGGACTGTACAAAAAATTATTCAAAATGTTAATTGGATCGTGCCTCGTGTTGAATACACACTTCATATAGCCTCACAGTGACCAAAATTGCCATTTTTACAGACTTTTCCTTCTACTCAGAAGCTCCTATTTTGACCAATTTAGGGCAGGAAACTGACTCTAAACACACGTATTTTAGTTCCAAAAGTGATAATGCACATGCAATAGTCATTTACAGTCAAAAGATTAAACATTAACAAATCCTCATTACTGATCATCTGGAGAAGGATCATAGTTTTTCATCAGAAAATTGATTTTATGGACTGTACAAAAAATGATTCAAAATGTCAATTGGATCATGCCTCATGTTGAATAATCACTTTATAAGCCTCACTGTGCCCAAAATTGCCATTTTTACAGACTTTTCCACCTACTCTGAAGCTTCTAGTTTGACCAATTTCTGGCAGGGAAATGACTCTAAACACACTTATTTTAGTTCCAATAGTGATAACTCACATGCAATAGTCATTTACAGTCAAAAGATTACACATTAAAAATCACGATTACTGACCATGTGGAGAAAGTTCGACAGGTCCGGGGTCATTGTTTTTCATCAGAAATCGGATTTTATGGACTGTACAAAAAATGATTCAAAATGTCAATTGGATCGTGCCTCATGTTGAATAACCACTTTTTACCATTTTTACAGACTTTTCCTCCTACTCTGAAGCATTTATTTTGACGAATTTCAGGCAGGAAAATGACTCCAGACACACTTATTTTAGTTCCAAAAGTGATAATTCACATTCAATACTCATTTACAGTCGAAAGATTAAACATTAAAAAAATCACATTTACTGACCATCTGGAGAAAGTTCGACAGGTCCAGAGTCATCGTTTTTCGTCAGAACTTTGATTTTATGGACTGTACAAAAAATGATTCAAAATGTCAATTGGATCCTAACTCATATTGAATTACCACCTTTTTAAAGCCTCACAGTGACCAAAATGGCCATTTTTACAGAATTTTTCTCCTACTCAGTAGCTTTTATTTTGACCAATTTCGGGCAGGAATATGACTCTAAACACACGTATTTTAGTTCAAAATGTGATAATTCACATTCAAAAATCACCATTACTGACTATCTGGAGACAGTTCGACAGGTCTGGGGTCATCGCTTTTCATCAGAAAATTGATTTTATGGACTGTACAAAAAATGATTCAAAACGTCAATTGGATCGTGCCTCATATTGAATAACCACTTTTGAAAACCTCAATGACCAAAATTGCCATTTTTACAGACTTTTACTCCTTCTCAGAAGCTTCTATTTTGACAAAATTTGGGCAGGAAAATGACTCTAAACACACTTATTTTAGCTCTAAAAGTGATCATTCACATGCAATAGTCATTACAGTCAAAAGATTAAACATTAAAAAATCACCATTACTGACTATCTGGAGAAAGTTCGATAGGTCCGGGGTCATCGTTTTTCATCAGAAAATTGATTGTATAGACTGTACAAAAAATGATTCAAAATGTCAATTGGTTCGTGCCTCATGTTGAAAAACCACTTTTTAAAGGATCACTGTGACCAAAATTGCCATTTTTACAGACTTTTCCTCCTACTCAGAAGATTCTATTTTCACCAATTTCGGGCAGGACAATGACACTAAACACACTTATTTTAGTTCCAAAATGATAATTCACATGCAATAGTCATTTACAGTCAAAAGAATAAACATTGAAAAATCACCATTACTGACCATCTGGAGAAAGTTCGATAGGTCAGGGGTCATAGTTTATCATCAGAAAATTGATTTCTTGGTCTGTACAAAAATTTATTTAAAATGTCATTTGGATCGTGCCTCTTGTTGAATGACCACATTTTAAAGCCTCGAAGTGACCAAAATTGCCATTTTTACAGATGTTTTGCTTTACTCAGAAGATTCTAGTTTGATCAATTTTAGGCAGGAAAATGACTCAAAACACACTTATTTTAGTTCCAAAAGTGATAATTCACATGCATTAGTTATTTACAGTCAAAAGATTAAACATACAAAAATCCCCATTACTAATCATCTGAAGAAAGTTCGACAGGTCATCGTTTTTCATCAGTAAATTGATTTTATGGACTGTACAAAAAATGATTCAAAATGTCAATTGGATCGTGCCTCATGTTGAATAACCCCGTTTTTAATACCTGACAGTGACCAAAATTGCCATTTTTACAGACTTTTCCTTCTACTCAGAAGAATCTAGTTTGACCAATTTTGGGCAGGAAAATAAATCTAAACACACTTATTTTAGTTCCAAAAGTGATAAATCACATGCAATAGTCACTTACAGTCAAAAGATTAAACATTCAAAAATCACCATTACTAACCATCTGGAGAAAGTTCGACAGGTCATCGTTTTTCATCAGAAAATTGATTTTATGGACTGTACAAAAAATGACTCAAAATGTCAATTGGATCGTGCCTCGTCTTGAAAAACCACTTTTTAAAGCCTCACTGTGACCTAAATTGCAATTTTAACAGACTTTTCCACCTATTCAGAGGCTTCTATTTTGACCGATTTCGGGCAGGAAAATAACTGAAAACACATGTATTTTAGTTGAAAATGTGATAATTCACATCTAACAGTCATTTACAGTCAAAAGATTGCACATTCAAAAATCACCATTATTGACTGTCTGGAGAAAGTTCGACAGGTCCAGGGTTATCGTTTTTCATCAGAAAATTGATTTTGTGGACTGTACAAAAAATGATTAAAAATGTCAATTGGATCATGCCTCATGTTGAATACCCTCTTTTTAAAGCATCATAGTGACCAAAATTGCCATTTTTACAGACTTTTCCTCCTACCCAGAAACTTCTATTTTGACCCTTTTTGGGCAGGAAAATGACTCTAAATACACGTATTTTAGTTCAAAATGTGATAATTCACATGCAATAGTCATTTACAGTCAAAAGATTAAACATTAAAAATTTACCATTACTGACCATGTGGAGAAAGTTCGACACGTCCAAGGTCATCATTTTTCTTCAGAAAATTTATTTTTTGGACTGTACAATTTTTTTTCAAAATGCCAATTGGATCACGCCTCATGTTGAATAACCACTTTTTAAAGCTTCACAGTGACCAAAATTGCCATTTTTACAGACTTTTCCTCCTACTCAGAAACTACTATTTTGACGAATTTCAGGTAGGAAAATGACTCTAAGCACACTTATTTTAGTTGTAAAAGTGATAATTCACATGCAATAGTCATTTACATTCAAAAGACTAACCATTCAAAAATCACGATTACTGACCATCTGGAGACAGTTCGACAGGTCCAGGGGTCATCGTTTTTCATCAGAAAATTTATTTTATGGACTGTACAAAAAATGATTAAAATGTCAATTTGATCGTGCCTCATGTTGAATACCCACTTTTTTAAGGCCGCACAGTGACCAAAATGGCCATTTTTACAGACTTTTCCTCCTACTGAGAAGTTTCTATTTTGAACAATTTTGGGCAGGAAAATGACTCTAAACACACTTATTTTAGTTGTAAAAGTGATTATTCACATCCAACTGTAATTTACAATCAAAAGATTAAACATTAAAAAATTTCCATTACTGACCATGTGGAGAAAGTTCGACAGGACCGGGGTCATCGTTTTTCATCAGAAAATTGATTTTATGGACTGTACAAAAAATGATTAAAAATGTCAATTGATTCATGCCTCATGTTGAATAACCACTTTTTAAAGCCTCACTGTGACCAAAATTTCCATTTTTACAGACTTTTCCTCCTACTCAGAAGCTTTGACCAATTTCGGGCAGGAAAATGACTCTAAACACACTTATTTGAGCTCCAAAAGTTATAATTCACATGCAATTGTCATTTACAGTCAAAAGATTAAACATTCAAAAATCACCATTACTGACCATCTAGAGAGAGTTCGACAGGTCCAGGGTCATCGTTTTTCATCAGAAAATCTATTTTATGGACTGTACAAAAAATGATTCAAAATGTCAATTGGAATGTGCCTCATATTGAATGACCACTTTTTAAAGCCTCATAGTGACCAAAATTGCAATTTTTACAGACTTTTCCTCCTACTCAGAAGCTTCTATTTTGACTGATTTCGGGAAGGAAAATGACGCTAAACACACTTATTTTAGCTCCAAAAGTTATAATTCACATGCAATAGTCATTTACAGTCAAAAGATTAAACATTCAAAAATCACCATTACTGACCATCTGAAGAAAATTTGACATGTCCCAAGGTCATCGTTTTTCATCAGAAAATTGATTTTTGGACTGTACAAAAAATTATTCAAAATGGCAAATCGATCGTGCCTCTTGTTGAATAACCTCTTTTTAAAGCCTCACAGTGACAAAAATTGGCATTTTTAAAGATGTTTCCTCAGAGTCAGAAGCTTCTATTTTGACCGATTTCAGGCAGGAAAATGACTCTAAACACACTTATTTTAGTTGCAAAAGTGATAAATCACATCCATCAGTCATTTACAGTCAAAAGATTAAACATTAAAAAATTACCATTACTGACCATGTGGAGAAAGTTCGACAGGTCCGAGGTCATCGTTTTTCATCAGAAAATATATTTTATGGACTGTACAAAAAATGATTCAAAATGAAAATTGGATCGTGCCTGATATTGAATAACCCCTTTTTATAACCTCACAGTGACCAAAATTGCCATTTTACAGAGTTTTCCTTCTACTCAGAAGCTTCTATTTTGACCTATTACGGGAAGGAAAATGACTCTAAACACACCTATTTTAGTTCCAAAAGTGATAATTCACATGCAATAATCCTTTACAGTCAAATGATGAAACATTATAAAATCACCATTACTGACCATCTGGAGAAAGTTCGACAGGTCTGGGGTCATGTTTTTAAATAGAAATATTTTTTTTGGACTGTACAAAAAATGATTCAAAATGTCAATTGGATCGTGCCTCATATTGAATACCCACCTTCTAAAGTCTCACAGTGACCAAAATTGCCATTTATACAGACTTTTCCTCCTACTCAGAAGCTTCTATTTTGACCAATTGCAGGCAGGAAAAAGACTCTAAACACACTTATTTTAGCTCCAAAAGTTATAATTTACATGCAATAGTCATTTACAGTCAAAAGATTAAACATTCAAAAATCACCATTACTGACCATTTAGAGAAAGTTTGACAGGTCCGGGGTCATCATTTTTCATCAGAAAATTGATTTTATGGACTGTACAAAAAATGATTCAAAATGTCAATTGGATCGTGCCTCATGTTGAATAACCACTGTGTTCCACCAGATTCTTTTGCAGCGCCTAGAGGACATTGGCATCTGTGGCCCGGCCTTGGGGTGGCTCTCTTCGTTTCTTTCAGAAAGATCCTTTCTAATGATCGCCCCTTTCTGCTCTCAGACACACAGTGTGCGCCAATGGGTCCAGCAGGGCTCTGCCTTGAGCCCGACCCTTTTAACATCTACATTCGATCTTTGGCAGCTATGGCAAAGGATAGGGGGTTTGACTGTGGTCTCCTATGCAGATGACACACAGTTATTAATCGCCCTATCCGATAACCCCATACGGGATGCCTCTATATTCAAAGAGGACTTAACAGCGGTCAGGGACTGGATGACATTGAACTGCCTCCAACTAAACGCCACCAAAGCGGAAATCCTGGTGGTGGGGACAAACACTCATCTGTGGAGTGAGTAATGGTGGCCTTCCACCCTAGGCTCTCCACCTACACCTAAGCAGATGGTCAAAAATCTGGGTGTTTGGATGGACACGGCACTCTCCTTCCAACCCTAAACCAAGGCAGTGGCAGGAGTCTGTTTCGGGCGCCTTCGTGGTCTCAAACCTTTGTTGGGCTTCTTTGAGGCTAATACCCGGCAGGTTTACAACCAGGCCACCATATTATCTAGGTTGGATTACGCTAGTGCCCTGTACTTAGGGGTTAACAGAGAAGAGACACAGTGCCTCCAAAGAATACAGAATGCGGCCGTCCTACTACTGTTTGGGCTCCCCAGGACCTGCCGCACTTCGGAGTTCATTAATAGACTTCATTGGCTCCCAGTTGAGAAGCGTGTTCTTTTTAAAGCGCTGTGCATTGCCCACTGAATCCTAAACGCTCAATCCCCTGAAATCCTAGCAGACCTCCTCATACCTTATACTCCCACTCGTCTCTTGCGCTCTTTCAACCAGCATCTGGCGGCCATCCCGGGGTTTAAGAGAGCCAGAGCCGGAGGACGCTCTTTCCGAGCGTTAGCTCCCAAACTCTGGAACTCCCTTCCGGTGAACATCAGAAGCATTCAAAATCATGCTGCTTTGCGCAAGGCCATAAAAACGTATCAGTTCTCTAAATAATTATTTGCGGCGTTCTTGGGCCCTGTCACCTATCTTCTGTCTGAGCTTAGCGCTGCGACGCCCTTGGCTGGGGCAGCCATGCACTCTATAAATAATATAACATAACATAACATAACATTAAAGCCTCACAGTGACGAAAATGGCCATTTTTACAGACTTTTTCTCCTCCTCAGAAGCTTCTACTTTGACCAATTTTGGGCAGGAATATGACTCTAAACACACATATTTTAGTTCAAAATGTGATCATTCAAATCCAAAAGTCATTTACAGTCAAAAGATTACACATTAAAAAATCACCATTACTGACCATCTGGAGAAAGTTCGACAGGTCCTGGGTCATCGTTTTTCATCTGAATATTTATTTTTCGGACAGTACAAAAAATGATTTAAAATGTCAATTGGATCGTGCCTCGTGTTGAATACACACTTCATAAAGCCTCACAGTGACCAAAATTGCCATTTTTTACAGACTTTTCCTTCTACTCAGCAGCTCCTATTTTGACCAATTTAGGGCAGGAAAATGACTCTAAACACTTATTTTAGCTCCAAAAGTTATAATTCACATGCAATAGTCATTTACAGTCAAAAGATTAAATATTAAAAAATCACCATTACTGACCATCTGGAGAAAGTTTGACAGGTCCGGGGTCATCGTTTTTCATCAGAAAATTGATTTTATGGACTATACAAAAAATGATTCAAAATGTCAAATGGATCGTGCCTCATATTGAATACCCACTTTCTGAAGCCTCACAGTGACCAAAATTGCCATTTATACAGACTTTTCCTCCTACTCAGAAGCTTCTATTTTGACCAATTGCAGGAAGGAAAAATACTCTAAACACACGTATTTTAGCTCCAAAAGTTATAATTCACATGCAATAGTCATTTACAGTCAAAAGATTAAACATTCAAAAATCACCATTCCGACCATTTAGAGAAAGTTTGACATTTCCCGGGTCATCGTTTTCCATCAGAAAATTGATTTTATGGACTGTACAAAAAATTATTCAAAATGTTAATTGGATCGTGCCTCGTGTTGAATACACACTTCATAAAGCCTCACAGTGACCAAGATTGCCATTTTTACAGACTTTTCCTTCTACTCAGAAGCTCCTATTTTGACCAATTTAGGGCAGGAAACTGACTCTAAACACTTAATTTAGCTCCAAAAGTTATAATTCACATGCAATAGTCATTTACAGTCAAAAGATTAAACATTAAAAAATCACCATTACTGACCATCTGAAGAAAGTTCGACAGTTCCGGGGTCATCATTTTTCATCAGAAAATTGATTTTTTTTGACTGTACATAAAATGATTCGAAATTTTAACTGGATCGTGCCTCATGTTGAATATCCACTTTTTACAGCCTCACAGTGACCAAAATTGCCATTTTTACAGACTATTCCTTCTACTCAGAAGCTTCTATTTTGACAAATTTCAAGGAGGAAAATGACTCTAAAAACAGTTTTTTATTTCCAAAAGTGATAACTCACATGCAATAGTCATTTACACTCAAAAGATTAAACATTCAAAATTCACCATTACTGACCATCTGGAGAAAGTTCGACAGGTCCGAGGTCATCGTTTTTCATCAGAAAATATATTTTATGGACTGTACAAAAAATGAATTAAATGCCAATTGGATCATGCCTCATGTTGAATAACCACTTTTTAAATCCTCACTGTGACCAAAATTGCCATTTTTGAAGACTTTTCCTCCTACTCAGAATCTTCTATTTTGACCGGTTTCGGGCAGGAAAATGAATCTAAACACACTTATTTTAGTCCCAAAAGTGATAAATCACATCCATCAGTCATTTACAGTCAAAAGATTAAACATTAAAAAATAACCATTACTGACCATGTGGAGAAAGTTCGACAGGTCCGAGGTCATCGTTTTTCATCAGAAAATATATTTTATGGACTGTACAAAAAATGATTCAAAATGAAATTTGGATCGTGCCTGATATTGAATAACCCCTTTTTATAGCCTCACAGTGACCAAAATTGCCATTTTACAGAGTTTTCCTTCTACTCAGAAGCTTCTATTTTGACCAATTACGGGAAGGAAAATGACTCTAAACACACCTATTTTAGTTCCAAAAGTGATAATTCACATGCAATAATCCTTTACAGTCAAATGATGAAACATTATAAAATCACCATTACTGACCATCTGGAGAAAGTTCGACAGGTCTGGGGTCATGTTTTTCAATAGAAATATTTTTTTTGGACTGTACAAAAATGATTCAAAATGTCAATTGGATCGTGCCTCATATTGAATACCCACCTTCTAAAGTCTCACAGTGACCAAAATTGCCATTTATACAGACTTTTCCTCCTACTCAGAAGCTTCTATTTTGACCAATTGCAGGCAGGAAAAAGACTCTAAACACACTTATTTTAGCTCCAAAAGTTATAATTTACATGCAATTGTCATTTACAGTCAAAAGATTAAACATTCAAAAATCACCATTACTGACCATTTAGAGAAAGTTTGACAGGTCCGGGGTCATCATTTTTCATCAGAAAATTGATTTTATGGACTGTACAAAAAATGATTCAAAATGTCAATTGGATCGTGCCTCATGAAGAATAACCACTGTGTTCCACCAGATTCTTTTGCAGCGCCTAGAGGACATTGGCATCTGTGGCCCGGCCTTGGGGTGGTTCTCTTCGTTTCTTTCAGAAAGATCCTTTCTAATGATCGCCCCCCTTTCTGCTCTCAGACACACAGTGTGCGCCAATGGGTCCAGCAGGGCTCTGCCTTGAGCCCGACCCTTTTTAACATCTACATTCGATCTTTGGCAGCTATGGCAAAGGATAGGGGTTTGACTGTGGTCTCCTATGCAGATGACACACAGTTATTAATCGCCCTATCCGATAACCCCATACGGGATGCCTCTATATTCAAAGAGGACTTAACAGCGGTCAGGTACTGGATGACATTGAACTGCCTCCAACTAAACGCCACCAAAGCGGAAATCCTGCTGGTGGGGAAAAACACTCATCTGTGGAGTGAGTAATGGTGGCCTTCCACCCTAGGCTCTCCACCTACACCCAAGCAGATGGTCAAAAATCTGGGCGTTTGGATGGACACGGCACTCTCCTTCCAACCCTAAACCAAGGCAGTGGCAGCAGTCTGTTTCAGGCGCCTTCGTGGTCTCAAACCTTTGTTGGGCTTCTTTGAGGCTAATACCCGGCAGGTTATCATCCAGGCCACCATATTATCTAGGTTGGATTACGCTAGTGCCCTGTACTTAGGGGTTAACAGAGAAGAGACACAGTGCCTCCAAAGAATACAGAATGCGGCCGTCCTACTACTGTTTGGGCTCCCCAGGACCTGCCGCACTTCGGAGTTCATTAATAGACTTCATTGGCTCCCAGTTGAGAAGCGTGTTCTAAAGCGCTGTGCATTGCCCACTGAATCCTAAACGCTCAATCCCCTGAAATCCTAGCCGACATCCTCATACCTTATACTCCCACTCGTCTCTTGCGCTCTTTCAACCAACATCTGGCGGCCATCCCGGGGTTTAAGAGAGCCAGAGCCGGAGGACGCTCTTTCCGAGCGTTAGCTCCCAAACTCTGGAACTCCCTTCCGGTGAACATCAGAAGCATTCAAAATCATGCTGCTTTGCGCAAGGCCATAAAAACGTATCAGTTCTCTAAATAATCATTTGCGGCGTTCTTGGGCCCTGTCACCTATCTTCTGTCTGAGCTTAGCGCTGCGACGCCCCTTGGCTGGGGCAGCCATGCGCTCTATAAATAATATAACATAACATAACATAACATTAAAGCCTCACAGTGACGAAAATGGCCATTTTTACAGACTTTTTCTCCTCCTCAGAAGCTTCTACTTTGACCAATTTTGGGCAGGAATATGACTCTAAACACACATATTTTAGTTCAAAATGTGATCATTCAAATCCAAACGTCATTTACAGTCAAAAGATTACACATTAAAAAATCACCATTACTGACCATCTGGAGAAAGTTCGACAGGTCCAGGGTCATCGTTTTTCATCTGAATATTTATTTTTCGGACAGTACAAAAAATGATTTAAAATGTCAATTGGATCGTGCCTCGTGTTGAATACACACTTCATAAAGCCTCACAGTGACCAAAATTGCCATTTTTTACATACTTTTCCTTCTACTCAGCAGCTCCTATTTTGACCAATTTAGGGCAGGAAAATGACTCTAAACACTTATTTTAGCTCCAAAAGTTATAATTCACATGCAATAGTCATTTACAGTCAAAAGATTTAATATTAAAAAATCACCATTACTGACCATCTGGAGAAAGTTTGACAGGTCCAAGGTCATCGTTTTTCATCAGAAAATTGATTTTATGGACTATACAAAAAATGATTCAAAATGTCAATTGGATCGTGCCTCATGTTGAATAACCAGTTTTTAAAGCCTCACTGTGACCAAAATTGCCATTTTTAAAGACTTTTCCTCCTACTCAGAAAATTCTATTTTGACCAATTTCGGGTAGGAAAATGACTCTAAACACACCTATTTTAGTTCCAAAAGTGATAATTCACATGCAATAGTCATTTACAGTCAAAAGAATAAACATTCAAAAATCACCATTAATGACCATCTGGAGAAAGTTCAACAGGTCCAAGGTCATCGTTTTTCATCAGAAAATCGTTTTTTGATCTGTACAAAAAATGATTCAAAATGTCAAATGGATCGTGCCTCATATTGAATACCCACTTTCTGAAGCCTCACAGTGACCAAAATTGCCATTTATACAGACTTTTCCTCCTACTCAGAAGCTTCTATTTTGACCAATTGCAGGAAGGAAAATTACTCTAAACACACGTATTTTAGCTCCAAAAGTTATAATTCACATGCATTAGTCATTTACAGTCAAAAGATTAAACATTCAAAAATCACCATTACTGACCATTTAGAGAAAGTTTGACATGTCCCGGGTCATCGTTTTCCATCAGAAAATTTATTTTATGGACTGTACAAAAAATGATTAAAATGTCAATTTGATCGTGCCTCATGTTGAATACCCACTTTTTTAAAGCCGCACAGTGACCAAAATGGCCATTTTTACAGACTTTTCCTCCTACTGAGGAGTTTCTATTTTGAACAATTTTGGGCAGGAAAATGACTCTAAACACACTTATTTTATTTGTAACAGTGATTATTCACATCCAACTGTAATTTACAATCAAAAGATTAAACATTAAAAAATTACCATTGCTGACCATGTGGAGAAAGTTCGACAGGACCGGGGTCATCGTTTTTCATCAGAAAATTGATTTTATGGACTGTACAAAAAATGATTCAAAATGTCAATTGGATCCTGACTCATATTGAATAACCACCTTTTTAAAGCCTCACAGTGACCAAAATGGCAATTTTTACAGAATTTTTCTCCTACTCAGAAGATTCTAGTTTGACCAATTTTGGGCAGGAAAATAAATCTAAACACACTTATTTTAGTTCCAAAAGTGATAATTCCCATGCAATAGTCATTTACAGTCAAAAGATTAAACATTCGAAAATCACCATTACTAACCATCTGGAGAAAGTTCGACAGGTCATCGTTTTTCATCAGAAAATTGATTTTATGGACTGTACAAAAAATGACTCAAAATGTCAATTGGATCGTGCATTGTCTTGAAAAAACACTTTTTAAAGACTCACTGTGACCCAAATTGCAATTTTTATAGACTTTTCCACCTATTCAGAGGCTTCTATTTTGACCCTTTTCGGGCAGGAAATTGACTCTAAATACACGTATTTTAGTTCAAAATGTGATAATTCACATGCAATAGTCATGTACAGTCAAAAGATTAAACATCAAAAAATCACCATTACTGACTGTCTGGAGAAAGTTCGACAGGTCCGGGGTTATCGTTTTTCATCAGAAAATTGATTTTATGGACTGTTTAAAAAATGATTCAAAAAGACAATTGGATCGTGCCTCATGTTGAATAATCACTTTTTGAAGCCTCACAGTGACCAAAATTGCCATTTTTCCAGACTTTTCCTCTTACTCAGAAGCTTCTATTTTGACCGATTATGGGCAGGTAAATGACTGTAATCACACTTATTTTAGTTCCATTAGTGATCATTCACATGCAATAGTCATTTACAGTCAAAAGATTAAACATTAAAAATTTACCATTACTGACCATGTGGAGAAAGTTCGACACGTCCAAGGTCATCATTTTTCATCAGAAAATGTATTTTTGGGACTGTACAAAAAATTATTCAAAATGCCAATTGGATCATGCCTCATGTTGAATAACCACTTTTTAAAGCTTCACAGTGACCAAAATTGCCATTTTTACAGACTTTTCCTCCTACTCAGAAGCTACTATTTTGACGAATTTCAGGCAGGAAAATGACTCTAAGCACACTTATTTTAGTTGTAAAAGTGATAATTCACATGCAATAGTCATTTACATTCAAAAGACTAACCATTCAAAAATCACGATTACTGACCATCTGGAGACAGTTCGACAGGTCAGGGGTCACCGTTTTTCATCAGAAAATGGATTTTATGGACTGTACAAAAAATGATTCAAAATGTCAATTGGATAATGCCTCATGTTGAATAACCACTTTTTAAAGCCTCACAGTGACCAAAATTACCATTTTTACAGACTTTTCCTCCTACTCTGAAGCAAAAATTTACGAATTTCAGGCAGGAAAATGACTCTAAACACACTTATTTTAGTTCCAAAAGTGATAATTCACATTCAATACTCATTTACAGTCGAAAGATTAAACATTAAAAAATCACATTTACTGACCATCTGGAGAAAGTTCGACAGGTCCGGGGTCATCGTTTTTCATCAGAAAATTTATTTTATGGACTGTACAAAAAATGATTAAAAATGTCAATTTGATCGTGCCTCATGTTGAATACCCACTTTTTAAAGCTGCACATTGACCAAAATGGCCATTTTTACAGACTTTTCCTCCTAATGAGAAGTTTCTATTTTGAACAATTTTGGGCAGGAAAATGACTCTAAACACACTTATTTTAGTTGTAAAAGTGATTATTCACATCGAACTGTAATTTACAATCAAAAGATTAAACATTAAAAAATTACCATTGCTGACCATGTGGAGAAAGTTCGACAGGTCCGGGGTCATCATTTTTAATCAGAAAATCGATTTTATAGACTGTACAAAAAATGATTAAAAATGTCAATTGATTCATGCCTCATGTTGAATAACCACTTTTTAAAGCCTCACTGTGACCAAAATTTCCATTTTTACAGACTTTTCCTCCTACTCAGAAGCTTCTATTTTGACCAATTTCGGGCAGGAAAATGACTCTAAACACACTTATTTGAGCTCCAAAAGTTATAATTCACATGCAATTGTCATTTACAGTCAAAAGATTAAACATTCAAAAATCACCATTACTGACCATCTAGAGAGAGTTCGACAGGTCCAGGGTCATCGTTTTTCATCAGAAAATCTATTTTATGGACTGTACAAAAAATGATTCAAAATGTCAATTGGAATGTGCCTCATATTGAATGTCCACTTTTTAAAGCCTCATAGTGACCAAAATTGCAATTTTTACAGACTTTTCCTCCTACTCAGAAGCTTCTATTTTGACTGATTTCGGGAAGGAAAATGACGCTAAACACACTTATTTTAGCTCCAAAAGTTATAATTCACATGCAATAGTCATTTACAGTCAAAAGATTAAACATTCAAAAATCACCATTACTGACCATCTGAAGAAAATTTGACATGTCCCAAGGTCATCGTTTTTCATCAGAAAATTGATTTTTGGACTGTACAAAAAATTATTCAAAATGGCAAATGGATCGTGCCTCATGTTGAATAACCTCTTTTTAAAGCCTCACAGTGACAAAAATTGACATTTTTAAAGATGTTTCCTCCTAGTCAGAAGCTTCTATTTTGACCGATTTCAGGCAGGAAAATGACTCTAAACACACTTATTTTAGTTGCAAAAGTGATAATTCACATGCAATAATCCTTTACAGTCAAATGATGAAACATTATAAAATCACCATTACTGACCATCTGGAGAAAGTTCGACAGGTCTGGGGTCATGTTTTTCAATAGAAATATTTTTTTTGGACTGTTCAAAAAATGATTCAAAATGTCAATTGGATCGTGCCTCATATTGAATACCCACCTTCTAAAGTCTCACAGTGACCAAAATTGCCATTTATACAGACTTTTCCTCCTACTCAGAAGCTTCTATTTTGACCAATTGCAGGCAGGAAAAAGACTCTAAACACACTTATTTTAGCTCCAAAAGTTATAATTTACATGCAATAGTCATTTACAGTCAAAAGATTAAACATTCAAAAATCACCATTACTGACAATTTAGAGAAAGTTTGACAGGTCCGGGGTCATCATTTTTCATCAGAAAATTGATTTTATGGACTGTACAAAAAATGATTCAAAATGTCAATTGGATCGTGCCTCATGTTGAATAACCACTGTGTTCCACCAGATTCTTTTGCAGCGCCTAGAGGACTTTGGCATCTGTGGCCCGGCCTTGGGGTGGCTCTCTTCGTTTCTTTCCGAAAGATCCTTTCTAATGATCGCCCCCCTTTCTGCTCTCAGACACACAGTGTGCGCCAATGGGTCCAGCAGGGCTCTGCCTTGAGCCCGACCCTTTTTAACATCTACATTCGATCTTTGGCAGCTATGGCAAAGGATAGGGGTTTGACTGTGGTCTCCTATGCAGATGACACACAGTTATTAATCGCCCTATCCGATAACCCCATACGGGATGCCTCTATATTCAAAGAGGACTTAACAGCGGTCAGGGACTGGATGACATTGAACTGCCTCCAACTAAACGCCACCAAAGCGGAAATCCTGCTGGTGGGGAAAACACTCATCTGTGGAGTGAGTAATGGTGGCCTTCCACCCTAGGCTCTCCACCTACACCCAAGCAGATGGTCAAAAATCTGGGCGTTTGGATGGACACCGCACTCTCCTTCCAACCCTAAACCAAGGCAGTGGCAGGAGTCTGTTTCAGGCGCCTTCGTGGTCTCAAACCTTTGTTGGGCTTCTTTGAGGCTAATACCCGGCAGGTTATCATCCAGGCCACCATATTATCTAGGTTGGATTACGCTAGTGCCCTGTACTTAGGGGTTAACAGAGAAGAGACACAGTGCCTCCAAAGAATACAGAATGCGGCCGTCCTACTACTGTTTGGGCTCCCCAGGACCTGCCGCACTTCGGAGTTCGTTAATAGACTTCATTGGCTCCCAGTTGAGAAGCGTGTTCTTTTTAAAACGCTGTGCATTGCCCACTGAATCCTAAACGCTCAATCCCCTGAAATCCTAGCAGACATCCTCATACCTTATACTCCCACTCGTCTCTTGCGCTCTTTCAACCAACATCTGGCGGCCATCCCGGGGTTTAAGAGAGCCAGAGCCGGAGGACGCTCTTTCCGAGCGTTAGCTCCCAAACTCTGGAACTCCCTTCCGGTGAACATCAGAAGCATTCAAAATCATGCTGCTTTGCGCAAGGCCATAAAAACGTATCAGTTCTCTAAATAATCATTTGCGGCGTTCTTGGGCCCTGTCACCTATCTTCTGTATGAGCTTAGCGCTGCGACGCCCCTTGGCTGGGGCAGCCATGCGCTCTATAAATAATATAACATAACATAACATAACATTAAAGCCTCACAGTGACGAAAATGGCCATTTTTACAGACTTTTTCTCCTCCTCAGAAGCTTCTACTTTGACCAATTTTGGGCAGGAATATGACTCTAAACACACATATTTTAGTTCAAAATGTGATCATTCAAATCCAAAAGTCATTTACAGTCAAAAGATTACACATTAAAAAATCACCATTACTGACCATCTGGAGAAAGTTCGACAGGTCCGGGGTCATCGTTTTTCATCTGAATATTTATTTTTCGGACAGTACAAAAAATGATTTAAAATGTCAATTGGATCGTGCCTCGTGTTGAATACACACTTCATAATGCCTCACAGTGACCAAAATTGCCATTTTTTACAGACTTTTCCTTCTACTCAGCAGCTCCTATTTTGACCAATTTAGGGCAGGAAAATGACTCTAAACACTTATTTTAGCTCCAAAAGTTATAATTCACATGCAATAGTCATTTACAGTCAAAAGATTAAATATTAAAAATCACCATTACTGACCATCTGGAGAAAGTTTGACAGGTCCGGGGTCATCGTTTTTCAGCAGAAAATTGATTTTATGGACTGTACAAAAAATGATTCAAAATGTCAATTGGATCGTGCCTCATGTTGAATAACCAGTTTTTAAAGCCTCACAGTGACCAAAATTGCCATTTTTAAAGACTTTTCTTCCTACTCAGAAAATTCTATTTTGACCAATTTCGGGTAGGAAAATGACTCTAAACACACCTATTTTAGTTCCAAAAGTGATAATTCACATGCAATAGTCATTTACAGTCAAAAGAATAAACATTCAAAAATCACCATTAATGACCATCTGGAGAAAGCTCAACAGGTCCAAGGTCATCGTTTTTCATCAGAAAATCGTTTTTTTGATCTGTACAAAAAATGATTCAAAATGTCAAATGGATCGTGCCTCATATTGAATACCCACTTTCTGAAGCCTCACAGTGACCAAAATTGCCATTTATATAGACTTTTCCTCCTACTCAGAAGCTTCTATTTTGACCAATTGCAGGAAGGAAAAATACTCTAAACACACGTATTTTAGCTCCAAAAGTTATAATTCACATGCAACAGTCATTTACAGTCAAAAGATTAAACATTCAAAAATCACCATTACTGACCATTTAGAGAAAGTTTGACATTTCCCGGGTCATCGTTTTCCATCAGAAAATTGATTTTTTTGACTGTACATAAAATGATTCGAAATTTTAACTGGATCGTGCCTCATGTTGAATATCCACTTTTTACAGCCTCACAGTGACCAAAATTGCCATTTTTACAGACTATTCCTTCTACTCAGAAGCTTCTATTTTGACAAATTTCAAGGAGGAAAATGACTCTAAAAACAGTTTTTTATTTCCAAAAGTGATAACTCACATGCAATAGTCATTTACACTCAAAGATTAAACATTCAAAATTCACCATTACTGACCATCTGGAGAAAGTTCGACAGGTCTGTGGTCATCGCTTTTCATCAGAAAATTGATTTTTTGCACTGTACAAAAAATGAATTAAATGCCAATTGGATCATGCCTCATGTTGAATAACCACTTTTTAAATCCTCACTGTGACCAAAATTGCCATTTTTAAAGACTTTTCCTCCTACTCAGAATCTTTTATTTTGACCGATTTCAGGCAGGAAAATGACTCTAAACACACTTATTTTAGTTGCAAAAGTGATAAATCACATCCATCAGTCATTTACAGTCAAAAGATTAAACATTCAAAATTCACCATTACTGACCATCTGGAGAAAGTTCGACAGGTCCGGGGTCATCGTTTTTCATCAGAAAATGTATTTTATGGACTGTACAAAAAATGATTAAAAATGTCAATTTGATCGTGCCTCATGTTGAATACCCACTTTTTTAAAGCTGCACATTGACCAAAATGGCCATTTTTACAGACTTTTCCTCCTAATGAGAAGTTTCTATTTTGAACAATTTTGGGCAGGAAAATGACTCTAAACACACTTATTTTAGTTGTAAAAGTGATTATTCACATCCAACTGTAATTTACAATCAAAAGATTAAACATTAAAAAATTACCATTGCTGACCATGTGCAGAAAGTTCGACAGGTCCGGGGTCATCATTTTTAATCAGAAAATCGATTTTATAGACTGTACAAAAAATGATTAAAAATGTCAATTGATTCATGCCTCATGTTGAATAACCACTTTTTAAAGCCTCACTGTGACCAAAATTTCCATTTTTATAGATTTTTCCTCCTACTCAGAAGCTTCTATTTTGACCAATTTCGGGCAGGAAAATGACTCTAAACACACTTATTTGAGCTCCAAAAGTTATAATTCACATGCAATTGTCATTTACAGTCAAAAGATTAAACATTCAAAAATCACCATTACTGACCATCTAGAGAGAGTTCGACAGGTCCAGGGTCATCGTTTTTCATCAGAAAATCTATTTTATGGACTGTACAAAAAATGATTCAAAATGTCAATTGGAATGTGCCTCATATTGAATGACCACTTTTTAAAGCCTCATAGTGACCAAAATTGCAATTTTTACAGACTTTTCCTCCTACTCAGAAGCTTCTATTTTGACTGATTTCGGGAAGGAAAATGACGCTAAACACACTTATTTTAGCTCCAAAAGTTATAATTCACATGCAATAGTCATTTACAGTCAAAAGATTAAACATTCAAAAATCACCATTACTGACCATCTGAAGAAAATTTGACATGTCCCAAGGTCATCGTTTTTCATCAGAAAATTGATTTTTTGGACTGTACAAAAAATTATTCAAAATGGCAAATGGATCGTGCCTCATGTTGAATAACCTCTTTTTAAAGCCTCACAGTGACAAAAATTGACATTTTTAAAGATGTTTCCTCCTAGTCAGAAGCTTCTATTTTGACCGATTTCAGGCAGGAAAATGACTCTAAACACACTTATTTTAGTTTCAAAAGTGATAAATCACATCCATCAGTCATTTACAGTCAAAAGATTAAACATAAAAAAATTACCATTACTGACCATGTGGAGAAAGTTCGACAGGTCCGAGGTCATCGTTTTTCATCAGAAAATATATTTTATGGACTGTACAAAAAATGATTCAAAATGAAAATTGGATCGTGCCTGATATTGAATAACCCCTTTTTATAGCCTCACAGTGACCAAAATTGCCATTTTACAGAGTTTTCCTTCTACTCAGAAGCTTCTATTTTGACCAATTACGGGAAGGAAAATGACTCAAAACACACCTATTTTAGTTCCAAAAGTGATAATTCACATGCAATAATCCTTTACAGTCAAATGATGAAACATTATAAAATCACCATTACTGACCATCTGGAGAAAGTTCGACAGGTCTGGGGTCATGTTTTTCAATAGAAATATTTTTTTTTGGACTGTACAAAAAATGATTTAAAATGTCAATTGGATCGTGCCTCATATTGAATACCCACCTTCTAAAGTCTAACAGTGACCAAAATTGCCATTTATACAGACTTTTCCTCCTACTCAGAAGCTTCTATTTTGACCAATTGCAGGCAGGAAAAAGACTCTAAACACACTTATTTTAGCTCCAAAAGTTATAATTTACATGCAATAGTCATTTACAGTCAAAAGATTAAACATTCAAAAATCACCATTACTGACCATTTAGAGAAAGTTTGACAGGTCCGGGGTCATCATTTTTCATCAGAAAATTGATTTTATGGACTGTACAAACAATGATTCAAAATGTCAATTGGATCGTGCCTCATGTTGAATAACCACTGTGTTCCACCAGATTCTTTTGCAGCGCCTAGAGGACATTGGCATCTGTGGCCCGGCCTTGGGGTGGCTCTCTTCGTTTCTTTCAGAAAGATCCTTTCTAATGATCGCCCCCCTTTCTGCTCTCAGACACACAGTGTGCGCCAATGGGTCCAGCAGGGCTCTGCCATGAGCCCGACCCTTTTTAACATCTACATTCGATCTTTGGCAGCTATGGCAAAGGATAGGGGTTTGACTGTGGTCTCCTATGCAGATGACACACAGTTATTAATCGCCCTATCCGATAACCCCATACGGGATGCCTCTATATTCAAAGAGGACTTAACAGCGGTCAGGGACTGGATGACATTGAACTGCCTCCAACTAAATGCCACCAAAGCGGAAATCCTGCTGGTGGGGAAAAACACTCATCTGTGGAGTGAGTAATGGTGGCCTTCCACCCTAGGCTCTCCACCTACACCCAAGCAGATGGTCAAAAATCTGGGTGTTTGGATGGACACGGCACTCTCCTTCCAGCCCTAAACCAAGGCAGTGGCAGGAGTCTGTTTCGGGCGCCTTCGTGGTCTCAAACCTTTGTTGGGCTTCCTTGAGGCTAATACCCGGCAGGTTATCATCCAGGCCACCATATTATCTAGGTTGGATTTCGCTAGTGCCCTGTACTTAGGGGTTAACAGAGAAGAGACACAGTGCCTCCAAAGAATACAGAATGCGGCCGTCCTACTACTGTTTGGGCTCCCCAGGACCTGCCGCACTTCGGAGTTCATTAATAGACTTCATTGGCTCCCAGTTGAGAAGCGTGTTCTGTTTAAAGCGCTGTGCATTGCCCACTGAATCCTAAACGCTCTATCCCCTGAAATCCTAGCAGACCTCCTCATACCTTATACTCCCACTTGTCTCTTGTGCTCTTTCAACCAGCATCTGGCGGCCATCCCGGGGTTTAAGAGAGCCAGAGCCGGAGGACGCTCTTTCCGAGCATTAGCTCCCAAACTCTGGAACTCCCTTCCGGTAAACATCAGAAGCATTCAAAATCATGCTGCTTTGCGCAAGGCCATAAAAACGTATCAGTTCTCTAAATAATCATTTGCGGCGTTCTTGGGCCCTGTCACCTATCTTCTGTCTGAGCTTAGCGCTGCGACGCCCCTTGGCTGGGGCAGCCATGCGCTCTATAAATAATATAACATAACATAACATAACATTAAAGCCTCACAGTGACGAAAATGGCCATTTTTACAGACTTTTTCTCCTCCTCAGAAGCTTTTACTTTGACCAATTTTGTGCAGGAATATGACTCTAAACACACATATTTTAGTTCAAAATGTGATCATTCAAATCCAAAAGTCATTTACAGTCAAAAGATTACACATTAAAAAATCACCATTACTGACCATCTGGAGAAAGTTCGACAGGTCCAAGGTCATCGTTTTTCATCGGAATATTTATTTTTCGGACAGTACAAAAAATGATTTAAAATGTCAATTGGATCGTGCCTCGTGTTGAATACACACTTCATAAAGCCTCACAGTGACCAAAATTGCCATTTTTTACAGACTTTTCCTTCTACTCAGCAGCTCCTATTTTGACCAATTTAGGGAAGGAAAATGACTCTAAATACTTATTTTAGCTCCAAAAGTTATAATTCACATGCAATAGTCATTTACAGTCAAAAGAATAAACATTCAAAAATCACCATTAATGACCATCTGGAGAAAGTTCAACAGGTCCAAGGTCATCGTTTTTCATCAGAAAATCGTTTTTTTGATCTGTACAAAAAATGATTCAAAATGTCAAATGGATCGTGCCTCATATTGAATACCCACTTTCTGAAGCCTCACAGTGACCAAAATTGCCATTTATACAGACTTTTCCTCCTACTCAGAAGCTTCTATTTTGACCAATTGCAGGAAGGAAAATTACTCTAAACACACGTATTTTAGCTCCAAAAGTTATAATTCACATGCAATAGTCATTTACAGTCAAAAGATTAAACATTCAAAAATCACCATTACTGACCATTTAGAGAAAGTTTGACATGTCCCGGGTCATCGTTTTCCATCAGAAAATTTATTTTATGGACTGTACAAAAAATGATTAAAATGTCAATTTGATCGTGCCTCATGTTGAATACCCACTTTTTAAAGCCGCACAGTGACCAAAATGGCCATTTTTACAGACTTTTCCTCCTACTGAGAAGTTTCTATTTTGAACAATTTTGGGCAGGAAAATGACTCTAAACACACTTATTTTATTTGTAACAGTGATTATTCACATCCAACTGTAATTTACAATCAAAAGATTAAACATTAAAAAATTACCATTGCTGACCATGTGGAGAAAATTCGACAGGACCGGGGTCATCGTTTTCATCAGAAAATTGATTTTATGGACTGTACAAAAAATGATTCAAAATGTCAATTGGATCCTGACTCATATTGAATAACCACCTTTTTAAAGCCTCACAGTGACCAAAATGGCAATTTTTACAGAATTTTTCTCCTACTCAGAAGATTCTAGTTTGACCAATTTTGGGCAGGAAAATAAATCTAAACACACTTATTTTAGTTCCAAAAATGATAATTCCCATGCAATAGTCATTTACAGTCAAAAGATTAAACATTCAAAAATCCCCATTACTAACCATCTGGAGAAAGTTCGACAGGTCATCGTTTTTCATCAGAAAATTGAATTTTATGGACTGTACAAAAAATGACTCAAAATGTCAATTGGATCGTGCATCATCTTGAAAAACCACTTTTTAAAGCCTCACTGTGACCCAAATTGCAATTTTTATAGACTTTTCCACCTATTCAGAGGCTTCTATTTTGACCCTTTTCGGGCAGGAAATTGACTCTAAATACACGTATTTTAGATCAAAATGTGATAATTCACATGCAATAGTCATGTACAGTCAAAAGATTAAACATCAAAAAATCACCATTACTGACTGTCTGGAGAAAGTTCGACAGGTCTTGGGTTATCGTTTTTCATCAGAAAATTGATTTTATGGACTGTACAAAAAATGATTCAAAAAGTCAATTGGATCGTGCCTCATGTTGAATAATCACTTTTGAAGCCTCACAGTGACCAAAATTGCCATTTTTCCAGACTTTTCCTCTTACTCAGAAGCTTCTATTTTGACCGATTATGGGCAGGAAAATGACTGTAATCACACTTATTTTAGTTCCATTAGTGATAATTCACATGCAATAGTCATTTACAGTCAAAAGATTAAACATTAAAAATTTACCATTACTGACCATGTGGAGAAAGTTCGACACGTCCAAGGTCATCATTTTTCATCAGAAAATTTATTTTTTGGACTGTACAAAAAATTATTCAAAATGCCAATTGGATCATGCCTCATGTTGAATAACCACTTTTTAAAGCTTCACAGTGACCAAAATTGCCATTTTTACAGACTTTTCCTCCTACTCAGAAGCTACTATTTTGACGAATTTCAGGCGGGAAAATGACTCTAAGCACACTTATTTTAGTTGTAAAAGTGATAATTCACATGCAATAGTCATTTACATTCAAAAGACTAACCATTCAAAAATCACGATTACTGACCATCTGGAGACAGTTCGACAGGTCAGGGGTCACCGTTTTTCATCAGAAAATGGATTTTATGGACTGTACAAAAAATGATTCAAAATGTCAATTGGATAGTGCCTCACGTTGAATAACCACTTTTTAAAGCCTCACAGTGACCAAAATTACCATTTTTACAGACTTTTCCTCCTACTCTGAAGCAAAAATGTACGAATTTCAGGCAGGAAAATGACTCTAAACACACTTATTTTAGTTCCAAAAGTGATAATTCACATTCAATACTCATTTACAGTCGAAAGATTAAACATTAAAAAATCACATTTACTGACCATCTGGAGAAAGTTCGACAGGTCCGGGGTCATCGCTTTTCATCAGAAAATTGATTTTATGGACTGTACAAAAAATGATTAAAAATGTCAATTTGATCGTGCCTCATGTTGAATACCCACTTTTTAAAGCTGCACATTGACCAAAATGGCCATTTTTACAGACTTTTCCTCCTAATGAGAAGTTTCTATTTTGAACAATTTTGGGCAGGAAAATGACTCTAAACACACTTATTTTAGTTGTAAAAGTGATTATTCACATCCAACTGTAATTTACAATCAAAAGATTAAACATTAAAAAATTACCATTGCTGACCATGTGCAGAAAGTTCGACAGGTCCGGGGTCATCATTTTTAATCAGAAAATCGATTTTATAGACTGTACAAAAAATGATTAAAAATGTCAATTGATTCATGCCTCATGTTGAATAACCACTTTTTAAAGCCTCACTGTGACCAAAATTTCCATTTTTACAGACTTTTCCTCCTACTCAGAAGCTTCTATTTTGACCAATTTCGGGCAGGAAAATGACTCTAAACACACTTATTTGAGCTCCAAAAGTTATAATTCAAATGCAATTGTCATTTACAGTCAAAAGATTAAACATTCAAAAATCACCATTACTGACCATCTAGAGAGAGTTCGACAGGTCCAGGGTCATCGTTTTTCATCAGAAAATCTATTTTATGGACTGTACAAAAAATGATTCAAAATGTCAATTGGAATGTGCCTCATATTGAATGACCACTTTTTAAAGCCTCATAGTGACCAAAATTGCAATTTTTACAGACTTTTCCTCCTACTCAGAAGCTTCTATTTTGACTGATTTCGGGAAGGAAAATGACGCTAAACACACTTATTTTAGCTCCAAAAGTTATAATTCACATGCAATAGTCATTTACAGTCAAAAGATTAAACATTCAAAAATCACCATTACTGACCATCTGAAGAAAATTTGACATGTCCCAAGGTCATCGTTTTTCATCAGAAAATGGATTTTTTGGACTGTACAAAAAATTATTCAAAATGGCAAATGGATCGTGCCTCATGTTGAATAACCTCTTTTTAAAGCCTCACAGTGACAAAAATTGACATTTTTAAAGATGTTTCCTCCTAGTCAGAAGCTTCTATTTTGACCGATTTCAGGCAGGAAAATGACTCTAAACACACTTATTTTAGTTGCAAAAGTGATAAATCACATCCATCAGTCATTTACAGTCAAAAGATTAAACATAAAAATTACCATTACTGACCATGTGGAGAAAGTTCGACAGGTCCGAGGTCATCGTTTTTCATCAGAAAATATATTTTATGGACTGTACAAAAAATGATTCAAAATGAAAATTGGATCGTGCCTGATATTGAATAACCCCTTTTTATAGCCTCACAGTGACCAAAATTGCCATTTTACAGAGTTTTCCTTCTACTCAGAAGCTTCTATTTTGACCAATTACGGGAAGGAAAATGACTCAAAACACACCTATTTTAGATCCAAAAGTGATAATTCACATGCAATAATCCTTTACAGTCAAATGATGAAACATTATAAAATCACCATTACTGACCATCTGGAGAAAGTTCGACAGGTCTGGGGTCATGTTTTTCAATAGAAATATTTTTTTTGGACTGTACAAAAAATGATTTAAAATGTCAATTGGATCGTGCCTCATATTGAATACCCACCTTCTAAAGTCTCACAGTGACCAAAATTGCCATTTATACAGACTTTTCCTCCTACTCAGAAGCTTCTATTTTGACCAATTGCAGGCAGGAAAAAGACTCTAAACACACTTATTTTAGCTCCAAAAGTTATAATTTACATGCAATAGTCATTTACAGTCAAAAGATTAAACATTCAAAAATCCCCATTACTGACCATTTAGAGAAAGTTTGACAGGTCCGGGGTCATCATTTTTCATCAGAAAATTGATTTTATGGACTGTACAAACAATGATTCAAAATGTCAATTGGATCGTGCCTCATGTTGAATAACCAGTGTGTTCCACCAGATTCTTTTGCAGCGCCTAGAGGATATTGGCATCTGTGGCCCGGCCTTGGGGTGGCTCTCTTCGTTTCTTTCAGAAAGATCCTTTCTAATGAACGCCCCCCTTTCTGCTCTCAGACACACAGTGTGCGCCAGTGGGTCCAGCAGGGCTCTGCCTTGAGCCCGACCCTTTTTAACATCTACATTCGATCTTTGGCAGCTATGGCAAAGGATAGGGGTTTGACTGTGGTCTCCTATGCAGATGACACACAGTTATTAATCGCCCTATCCGATAACCCCATACGGGATGCCTCTATATTCAAAGAGGACTTAACAGCGGTCAGGGACTGGATGACATTGAACTGCCTCCAACTAAAAGCCACCAAAGCGGAAATCCTGCTGGTGGGGAAAAACACTCATCTGTGGAGTGAGTAATGGTGGCCTTCCACCCTAGGCTCTCCACCTACACCCAAGCAGATGGTAAAAAATCTGGGCGTTTGGATGGACACGGCACTCTCCTTCCAACCCTAAACCAAGGCAGTGGCAGGAGTCTGTTTCGGGCGCCTTCGTGGTCTCAAACCTTTGTTGGGCTTCTTTGAGGCTAATACCCGGCAGGTTATCATCCAGGCCACCATATTATCTAGGTTGGATTACGCTAGTGCCCTGTACTTAGGGGTTAACAGAGAAGAGACACAGTGCCTCCAAAGAATACAGAATGCGGCCGTCCTACTACTGTTTGGGCTCCCCAGGACCTGCCGCACTTCGGAGTTCATTAATAGACTTCATTGGCTCCCAGTTGAGAAGCGTGTTCTTTTTAAAGCGCTGTGCATTGCCCACTGAATCCTAAACGCTCAATCCCCTGAAATCCTAGCAGACCTCCTCATACCTTATACTCCCACTCGTCTCTTGCGCTCTTTCAACCAGCATCTGGCGGCCATCCCGGGGTTTAAGAGAGCCAGAGCCGGAGGACGCTCTTTCCGAGCATTAGCTCCCAAACTCTGGAACTCCCTTCCGGTAAACATCAGAAGCATTCAAAATCATGCTGCTTTGAGCAAGGCCATAAAAACGTATCAGTTCTCTAAATAATCATTTGCGGCGTTCTTAGGCCCTGTCACCTATCTTCTGTCTGAGCTTAGCGCTGCGACGCCCCTTGGCTGGGGCAGCCATGCGCTCTATAAATAATATAACATAACATAACATAACATTAAAGCCTCACAGTGACGAAAATGGCCATTTTTACAGACTTTTTCTCCTCCTCAGAAGCTTTTACTTTGACCAATTTTGGGCAGGAATATGACTCTAAACACACATATTTTAGTTCAAAATGTGATCATTCAAATCCAAAAGTCATTTACAGTCAAAAGATTACACATTAAAAAATCACCATTACTGACCATCTGGAGAAAGTTCGACAGGTCCGGAGTCATCGTTTTTCATCGGAATATTTATTTTTCGGACAGTACAAAAAATGATTTAAAATGTCAATTGGATCGTGCCTCGTGTTGAATACACACTTCATAAAGCCTCACAGTGACCAAAATTGCCATTTTTTACAGACTTTTCCTTCTACTCAGCAGCTCCTATTTTGACCAATTTAGGGAAGGAAAATGACTCTAAACACTTATTTTAGCTCCAAAAGTTATAATTCACATGCAATAGTTATTTACAGTCAAAAGATTAAACATTAAAAAATCACCATTACTGACAATCTGGAGAAAGTTTGACAGGTCCGGGGTCATCGTTTTTCATCAGAAAATTGATTTTATGGACTACACAAAAAATGATTCAAAATGTCAATTGGATCGTGCCTCATGTTGAATAACCACTTTTTACAGCCTCACTGTGACCAAAATTGCCATTTTTAAAGACTTTTCCTCCTACTCAGAAAATTCTATTTTGACCAATTTCGGGGAGGAAAATGACTCTAAACACTTATTTTAGTTCCAAAAGTGATAATTCACATGCAATAGTCATTTACAGTCAAAAGAATAAACATTCAAAAATCACCATTAATGACCATCTGGAGAAAGTTCAACAGGTCCAAGGTCATCGTTTTTCATCAGAAAATTGTTTTTTTGATCTGTACAAAAAATGATTCAAAATGTCAAATGGATCGTGCCTCATATTGAATACCCACTTTCTGAAGCCTCACAGTGACCAAAATTGCAATTTATACAGACTTTTCCTCCTACTCAGAAGCTTCTATTTTGACCAATTGCAGGAAGGAAAATTACTCTAAACACACGTATTTTAGCTCCAAAAGTTATAATTCACATGCAATAGTCATTTACAGTCAAAAGATTAAACATTCAAAAATCACCATTACTGACCATTTAGAGAAAGTTTGACATGTCCCGGGTCATCGTTTTCCATCAGAAAATTTATTTTATGGACTGTACAAAAAATGATTAAAATGTCAATTTGATCGTGCCTCATGTTGAATACCCACTTTTTTAAAGCCGCACAGTGACCAAAATGGCCATTTTTACAGACTTTTCCTCCTACTGAGAAGTTTCTATTTTGAACAATTTTGGGCAGGAAAATGACTCTAAACACACTTATTTTATTTGTAACAGTGATTATTCACATCCAACTGTAATTTACAATCAAAAGATTAAACATTAAAAAATTACCATTGCTGACCATGTGGAGAAAGTTCGACAGGACCGGGGTCATCGTTTTTCATCAGAAAATTGATTTTATGGACTGTACAAAAAATGATTCAAAATGTCAATTGGATCCTGACTCATATTGATTAACCACCTTTTTAAAGCCTCACAGTGACCAAAATGGCAATTTTTACAGAATTTTTCTCCTACTCAGAAGATTCTAGTTTGACCAATTTTGGGCAGGAAAATAAATCTAAACACACTTATTTTAGTTCCAAAAATGATAATTCCCATGCAATAGTCATTTACAGTCAAAAGATTAAACATTCAAAAATCCCCATTACTAACCATCTGGAGAAAGTTCGACAGGTCATCGTTTTTCATCAGAAACTTGAATTTTATGGACTGTACAAAAAATGACTCAAAATGTCAATTGGATCGTGCATCATCTTGAAAAACCACTTTTTAAAGCCTCACTGTGACCCAAATTGCAATTTTTATAGACTTTTCCACCTATTCAGAGGCTTCTATTTTGACCCTTTTCGGGCAGGAAATTGACTCTAAATACACGTATTTTAGATCAAAATGTGATAATTCACATGCAATAGTCATGTACAGTCAAAAGATTAAACATCAAAAAATCACCATTACTGACTGTCTGGAGAAAGTTCGACAGGTCTGGGGTTATCGTTTTTCATCAGAAAATTGATTTTATGGACTGTACAAAAAATGATTCAAAAAGTCAATTGGATCGTGCCTCATGTTGAATAATCACTTTTGAAGCCTCACAGTGACCAAAATTGCCATTTTTCCAGACTTTTCCTCTTACTCAGAAGCTTCTATTTTGACCGATTATGGGCAGGAAAATGACTGTAATCACACTTATTTTAGTTCCATTAGTGATAATTCACATGCAATAGTCATTTAAAGTCAAAAGATTAAACATTAAAAATTTACCATTACTGACCATGTGGAGAAAGTTCGACACGTCCAAGGTCATCATTTTTCATCAGAAAATTTATTTTTTGGACTGTACAAAAAATTATTCAAAATGCCAATTGGATCATGCCTCATGTTGAATAACCACTTTTTAAAGCTTCACAGTGACCAAAATTGCCATTTTTACAGACTTTTCCTCCTACTCAGAAGCTACTATTTTGACGAATTTCAGGCGGGAAAATGACTCTAAGCACACTTATTTTAGTTGTAAAAGTGATAATTCACATGCAATAGTCATTTACATTCAAAAGACTAACCATTCAAAAATCACGATTACTGACCATCTGGAGACAGTTCGACAGGTCAGGGGTCACCGTTTTTCATCAGAAAATGGATTTTATGGACTGTACAAAAAATGATTCAAAATGTCAATTGGATAGTGCCTCACGTTGAATAACCACTTTTTAAAGCCTCACAGTGACCAAAATTACCATTTTTACAGACTTTTCCTCCTACTCTGAAGCAAAAATGTACGAATTTCAGGCAGGAAAATGACTCTAAACACACTTATTTTAGTTCCAAAAGTGATAATTCACATTCAATACTCATTTACAGTCGAAAGATTAAACATTAAAAAATCACATTTACTGACCATCTGGAGAAAGTTCGACAGGTCCGGGGTCATCGCTTTTCATCAGAAAATTGATTTTATGGACTGTACAAAAAATGATTAAAAATGTCAATTTGATCGTGCCTCATGTTGAATACCCACTTTTTTAAAGCTGCACATTGACCAAAATGGCCATTTTTACAGACTTTTCCTCCTAATGAGAAGTTTCTATTTTGAACAATTTTGGGCAGGAAAATGACTCTAAACACACTTATTTTAGTTGTAAAAGTGATTATTCACATCAAACTGTAATTTACAATCAAAAGATTAAACATTAAAAAATTACCATTGCTGACCATGTGCAGAAAGTTCGACAGGTCCGGGGTCATCATTTTTAATCAGAAAATCGATTTTATAGACTGTACAAAAAATGATTAAAAATGTCAATTGATTCATGCCTCATGTTGAATAACCACTTTTTAAAGCCTCACTGTGACCAAAATTTCCATTTTTACAGACTTTTCCTCCTACTCAGAAGCTTCTATTTTGACCAATTTCGGGCAGGAAAATGACTCTAAACACACTTATTTGAGCTCCAAAAGTTATAATTCAAATGCAATTGTCATTTACAGTCAAAAGATTAAACATTCAAAAATCACCATTACTGACCATCTAGAGAGAGTTCGACAGGTCCAGGGTCATCGTTTTTCATCAGAAAATCTATTTTATGGACTGTACAAAAAATGATTCAAAATGTCAATTGGAATGTGCCTCATATTGAATGACCACTTTTTAAAGCCTCATAGTGACCAAAATTGCAATTTTTACAGACTTTTCCTCCTACTCAGAAGCTTCTATTTTGACTGATTTCGGGAAGGAAAATGACGCTAAACACACTTATTTTAGCTCCAAAAGTTATAATTCACATGCAATAGTCATTTACAGTCAAAAGATTAAACATTCAAAAATCACCATTACTGACCATCTGAAGAAAATTTGACATGTCCCAAGGTCATCGTTTTTCATCAGAAAATTGATTTTTGGACTGTACAAAAAATTATTCAAAATGGCAAATGGATCGTGCCTCATGTTGAATAACCTCTTTTTAAAGCCTCACAGTGACAAAAATTGACATTTTTAAAGATGTTTCCTCCTAGTCAGAAGCTTCTATTTTGACCGATTTCAGGCAGGAAAATGACTCTAAACACACTTATTTTAGTTGCAAAAGTGATAAATCACATCTATCAGTCATTTACAGTCAAAAGATTAAACATAAAAAAATTACCATTACTGACCATGTGGAGAAAGTTCGACAGGTCCGAGGTCATCGTTTTTCATCAGAAAATATATTTTATGGACTGTACAAAAAATGATTCAAAATGAAAATTGGATCGTGCCTGATATTGAATAACCCCTTTTTATAGCCTCACAGTGACCAAAATTGCCATTTTACAGAGTTTTCCTTCTACTCAGAAGCTTCTATTTTGACCAATTACGGGAAGGAAAATGACTCAAAACACACCTATTTTAGTTCCAAAAGTGATAATTCACATGCAATAATCCTTTACAGTCAAATGATGAAACATTATAAAATCACCATTACTGACCATCTGGAGAAAGTTCGACAGGTCTGGGGTCATGTTTTTCAATAGAAATATTTTTTTTTGGACTGTACAAAAAATGATTTAAAATGTCAATTGGATCGTGCCTCATATTGAATACCCACCTTCTAAAGTCTCACAGTGACCAAAATTGCCATTTATACAGACTTTTCCTCCTACTCAGAAGCTTTTTTTATGACCAATTTCAGGCAGGAAAAAGACTCTAAACACACTTATTTTAGCTCCAAAAGTTATAATTTACATGCAATAGTCATTTACAGTCAAAAGATTAAACATTCAAAAATCCCCATTACTGACCATTTAGAGAAAGTTTGACAGGTCCGGGGTCATCATTTTTCATCAGAAAATTGATTTTATGGACTGTACAAACAATGATTCAAAATGTCAATTGGATCGTGCCTCATGTTGAATAACCAGTGTGTTCCACCAGATTCTTTTGCAGCGCCTAGAGGACATTGGCATCTGTGGCCCGGCCTTGGGGTGGCTCTCTTCGTTTCTTTCAGAAAGATCCTTTCTAATGATCGCCCCCCTTTCTGCTCTCAGACACACAGTGTGCGCCAATGGGTCCAGCAGGGCTCTGCCTTGAGCCCGACCCGTTTTAACATCTACATTCGATCTTTTGCAGCTATGGCAAAGGATAGGGGTTTGACTGTGGTCTCCTATGCAGATGACACACAGTTATTAATCGCCCTATCCGATAACCCCATACGGGATGCCTCTATATTCAAAGAAGACTTAACAGCGGTCAGGGACTGGATGACATTGAACTGCCTCCAACTAAAAGCCACCAAAGCGGAAATCCTGCTGGTGGGGAAAAACACTCATCTGTGGAGTGAGTAATGGTGGCCTTCCACCCTAGGCTCTCCACCTACACCCAAGCAGATGGTCAAAAATCTGGGCGTTTGGATGGACACGGCACTCTCCTTCCAACCCTAAACCAAGGCAGTGGCAGGAGTCTGTTTCGGGCGCCTTCGTGGTCTCAAACCTTTGTTGGGCTTCTTTGAGGCTAATACCCGGCAGGTTATCATCCAGGCCACCATATTATCTAGGTTGGATTACGCTAGTGCCCTGTACTTAGGGGTTAACAGAGAAGAGACACAGTGCCTCCAAAGAATACAGAATGCGGCCGTCCTACTACTGTTTGGGCTCCTCAGGACCTGCCGCACTTCGGAGTTCATTAATAGACTTCATTGGCTCCCAGTTGAGAAGCGTGTTCTTTTTAAAGCGCTGTGCATTGCCCACTGAATCCTAAACGCTCAATCCCCTGAAATCCTAGCAGACCTCCTCATACCTTATACTCCCACTCGTCTCTTGCGCTCTTTCAACCAGCATCTGGCGGCCATCCCGGGGTTTAAGAGTGCCAGAGCCGGAGGACGCTCTTTCCGAGCATTAGCTCCCAAACTCTGGAACTCCCTTCCGGTAAACATCAGAAGCATTCAAAATCATGCTGCTTTGCGCAAGGCCATAAAAACGTATCAGTTCTCTAAATAATCATTTGCGGCGTTCTTGGGCCCTGTCACCTATCTTCTGTCTGAGCTTAGCGCTGCGACGCCCCTTGGCTGGGGCAGCCATGCGCTCTATAAATAATATAACATAACATAACATAACATTAAAGCCTCACAGTGACGAAAATGGCCATTTTTACAGACTTTTTCTCCTCCTCAGAAGCTTTTACTTTGACCAATTTTGGGCAGGAATATGACTCTAAACACACATATTTTAGTTCAAAATGTGATCATTCAAATCCAAAAGTCATTTACAGTCAAAAGATTACACATAAAAAAATCACCATTACTGACCATCTGGAGAAAGTTCGACAGGTCCGGGGTCATCGTTTTTCATCAGAATATTTATTTTTCGGACAGTACAAAAAATGATTTAAAATGTCAATTGGATCGTGCCTCGTGTTGAATACACACTTCATAAAGCCTCACAGTGACCAAAATTGCCATTTTTTACAGACTTTTCCTTCTACTCAGCAGCTCCTATTTTGACCAATTTAGGGAAGGAAAATGACTCTAAACACTTATTTTAGTTCCAAAAGTGATAATTCACATGCAATAGTCATTTACAGTCAAAAGAATAAACATTCAAAAATCACCATTAATGACCATCTGGAGAAAGTTCAACAGGTCCAAGGTCATCGTTTTTCATCAGAAAATGTTTTTTTTGATCTGTACAAAAAATGATTCAAAATGTCAAATGGATCGTGCCTCATATTGAATACCCACTTTCTGAAGCCTCACAGTGACCAAAATTGCCATTTATACAGACTTTTCCTCCTACTCAGAAGCTTCTATTTTGACCAATTGCAGGAAGGAAAATTACTCTAAACACACGTATTTTAGCTCCAAAAGTTATAATTCACATGCAATAGTCATTTACAGTCAAAAGATTAAACATTCAAAAATCACCATTACTGACCATTTAGAGAAAGTTTGACATGTCCCGGGTCATCGTTTTCCATCAGAAAATTTATTTTATGGACTGTACAAAAAATGATTAAAATGTCAATTTGATCGTGCCTCATGTTGAATACCCACTTTTTAAAGCCGCACAGTGACCAAAATGGCCATTTTTACAGACTTTTCCTCCTACTGAGAAGTTTCTATTTTGAACAATTTTGGGCAGGAAAATGACTCTAAACACACTTATTTTATTTGTAACAGTGATTATTCACATCCAACTGTAATTTACAATCAAAAGATTAAACATTAAAAAATTACCATTGCTGACCATGTGGAGAAAGTTCGACAGGACCGGGGTCATCGTTTTTCATCAGAAAATTGATTTTATGGACTGTACAAAAAATGGTTCAAAATGTCAATTGGATCCTGACTCATATTGAATAACCACCTTTTTAAAGCCTCACAGTGACCAAAATGGCAATTTTTACAGAATTTTTCTCCTACTCAGAAGATTCTAGTTTGACCAATTTTGGGCAGGAAAATAAATCTAAACACACTTATTTTAGTTCCAAAAGTGATAATTCCCATGCAATAGTCATTTACAGTCAAAAGATTAAACATTCAAAAATCACCATTACTAACCATCTGGAGAAAGTTCGACAGGTCATCGTTTTATATCAGAAAATTGATTTTATGGACTGTACAAAAAATGACTCAAAATGTCAATTGGATCGTGCATCGTCTTGAAAAACCACTTTTTAAAGCCTCACTGTGACCCAAATTGAAATTTTTATAGACTTTTCCACCTATTCAGAGGCTTCTATTTTGACCCTTTTCGGGCAGGAAATTGACTCTAAATACACGTATTTTAGATCAAAATGTGATAATTCACATGCAATAGTCATGTACAGTCAAAAGATTAAACATCAAAAAATCACCATTACTGACTGTCTGGAGAAAGTTCGACAGGTCTGGGGTTATCGTTTTTCATCAGAAAATTGATTTTATGGACTGTACAAAAAATGATTCAAAAAGTCAATTGGATCGTGCCTCATGTTGAATAATCACTTTTTGAAGCCTCACAGTGACCAAAATTGCCATTTTTCCAGACTTTTCCTCTTACTCAGAAGCTTCTATTTTGACCGATTATGGGCAGGAAAATGACTGTAATCACACTTATTTTAGTTCCATTAGTGATAATTCACATGCAATAGTCATTTACAGTCAAAAGATTAAACATTAAAAATTTACCATTACTGACCATGTGGAGAAAGTTCGACACGTCCAAGGTCATCATTTTTCATCAGAAAATTTATTTTTTGGACTGTACAAAAAATTATTCAAAATGCCAATTGGATCATGCCTCATGTTGAATAACCACTTTTTAAAGCTTCACAGTGACCAAAATTGCCATTTTTACAGACTTTTCCTCCTACTCAGAAGCTACTATTTTGACGAATTTCAGGCGGGAAAATGACTCTAAGCACACTTATTTTAGTTGTAAAAGTGATAATTCACATGCAATAGTCATTTACATTCAAAAGACTAACCATTCAAAAATCACGATTACTGACCATCTGGAGACAGTTCGACAGGTCAGGGGTCACCGTTTTTCATCAGAAAATGGATTTTATGGACTGTACAAAAAATGATTCAAAATGTCAATTGGATAGTGCCTCACGTTGAATAACCACTTTTTAAAGCCTCACAGTGACCAAAATTACCATTTTTACAGACTTTTCCTCCTACTCTGAAGCAAAAATGTACGAATTTCAGGCAGGAAAATGACTCTAAACACACTTATTTTAGTTCCAAAAGTGATAATTCACATTCAATACTCATTTACAGTCGAAAGATTAAACATTAAAAAATCACATTTACTGACCATCTGGAGAAAGTTCGACAGGTCCGGGGTCATCGCTTTTCATCAGAAAATTGATTTTATGGACTGTACAAAAAATGATTAAAAATGTCAATTTGATCGTGCCTCATGTTGAATACCCACTTTTTAAAGCTGCACATTGACCAAAATGGCCATTTTTACAGACTTTTCCTCCTAATGAGAAGTTTCTATTTTGAACAATTTTGGGCAGGAAAATGACTCTAAACACACTTATTTTAGTTGTAAAAGTGATTATTCACATCAAACTGTAATTTACAATCAAAAGATTAAACATTAAAAAATTACCATTGCTGACCATGTGCAGAAAGTTCGACAGGTCCGGGGTCATCATTTTTAATCAGAAAATCGATTTTATAGACTGTACAAAAAATGATTAAAAATGTCAATTGATTCATGCCTCATGTTGAATAACCACTTTTTAAAGCCTCACTGTGACCAAAATTTCCATTTTTACAGACTTTTCCTCCTACTCAGAAGCTTCTATTTTGACCAATTTCGGGCAGGAAAATTACTCTAAACACACTTATTTGAGCTCCAAAAGTTATAATTCAAATGCAATTGTCATTTACAGTCAAAAGATTAAACATTCAAAAATCACCATTACTGACCATCTAGAGAGAGTTCGACAGGTCCAGGGTCATCGTTTTTCATCAGAAAATCTATTTTATGGACTGTACAAAAAATGATTCAAAATGTCAATTGGAATGTGCCTCATATTGAATGACCACTTTTTAAAGCCTCATAGTGACCAAAATTGCAATTTTTACAGACTTTTCCTCCTACTCAGAAGCTTCTATTTTGACTGATTTCGGGAAGGAAAATGACGCTAAACACACTTATTTTAGCTCCAAAAGTTATAATTCACATGCAATAGTCATTTACAGTCAAAAGATTAAACATTCAAAAATCACCATTACTGACCATCTGAAGAAAATTTGACATGTCCCAAGGTCATCGTTTTTCATCAGAAAATTGATTTTTTGGACTGTACAAAAAATTATTCAAAATGGCAAATGGATCGTGCCTCATGTTGAATAACCTCTTTTTAAAGCCTCACAGTGACAAAAATTGACATTTTTAAAGATGTTTCCTCCTAGTCAGAAGCTTCTATTTTGACCGATTTCAGGCAGGAAAATGACTCTAAACACACTTATTTTAGTTGCAAAAGTGATAAATCACATCCATCAGTCATTTACAGTCAAAAGATTAAACATAAAAAAATTACCATTACTGACCATGTGGAGAAAGTTTGACAGGTCCGAGGTCATCGTTTTTCATCAGAAAATATATTTTATGGACTGTACAAAAAATGATTCAAAATGAAAATTGGATCGTGCCTGATATTGAATAACCCCTTTTTATAGCCTCACAGTGACCAAAATTGCCATTTTACAGAGTTTTCCTTCTACTCAGAAGCTTCTATTTTGACCAATTACGGGAAGGAAAATGACTCAAAACACACCTATTTTAGTTCCAAAAGTGATAATTCACATGCAATAATCCTTTACAGTCAAATGATGAAACATTATAAAATCACCGTTACTGACCATCTGGAGAAAGTTCGACAGGTCTGGGGTCATGTTTTTCAATAGAAATATTTTTTTTTGGACTGTACAAAAAATGATTTAAAATGTCAATTGGATCGTGCCTCATATTGAATACCCACCTTCTAAAGTCTCACAGTGACCAAAATTGCCATTTATACAGACTTTTCCTCCTACTCAGAAGCTTCTATTTTGACCAATTGCAGGCAGGAAAAAGACTCTAAACACACTTATTTTAGCTCCAAAAGTTATAATTTACATGCAATAGTCATTTACAGTCAAAAGATTAAACATTCAAAAATCCCCATTACTGACCATTTAGAGAAAGTTTGACAGGTCCGGGGTCATCATTTTTCATCAGAAAATTGATTTTATGGACTGTACAAACAATGATTCAAAATGTCAATTGGATCGTGCCTCATGTTGAATAACCAGTGTGTTCCACCAGATTCTTTTGCAGCGCCTAGAGGACATTGGCATCTGTGGCCCGGCCTTGGGGTGGCTCTCTTCGTTTCTTTCAGAAAGATCCTTTCTAATGATCACCCCCCTTTCTGCTCTCAGACACACAGTGTGCGCCAATGGGTCCAGCAGGGCTCTGCCTTGAGCCCGACCCTTTTTAACATCTACATTCGATCTTTGGCAGCTATGGCAAAGGATAGGGGTTTGACTGTGGTCTCCTATGCAGATGACACACAGTTATTAATCGCCCTATCCGATAACCCCATACGGGATGCCTCTATATTCAAAGAGGACTTAACAGCGGTCAGGGACTGGATGACATTGAACTGCCTCCAACTAAAAGCCACCAAAGCGGAAATCCTGCTGGTGGGGAAAAACACTCATCTGTGGAGTGAGTAATGGTGGCCTTCCACCCTAGGCTCTCCACCTACACACAAGCAGATGGTCAAAAATCTGGGCGTTTGGATGGACACGGCACTCTCCTTCCAACCCTAAACCAAGGCAGTGGCAGGAGTCTGTTTCGGGCGCCTTCGTGGTCTCAAACCTTTGTTGGGCTTCTTTGAGGCTAATACCCGGCAGGTTATCATCCAGGCCACCATATTATCTAGGTTGGATTACGCTAGTGCCCTGTACTTAGGGGTTAACAGAGAAGAGACACAGTGCCTCCAAAGAATACAGAATGCGGCCGTCCTACTACTGTTTGGGCTCCTCAGGACCTGCCGCACTTCGGAGTTCATTAATAGACTTCATTGGCTCCCAGTTGAGAAGCGTGTTCTTTTTAAAGCGCTGTGCATTGCCCACTGAATCCTAAACGCTCAATCCCCTGAAATCCTAGCAGACCTCCTCATACCTTATACTCCCACTCGTCTCTTGCGCTCTTTCAACCAGCATCTGGCGGCCATCCCGGGGTTTAAGAGAGCCAGAGCCGGAGGACGCTCTTTCCGAGCATTCGCTCCCAAACTCTGGAACTCCCTTCCGGTAAACATCAGAAGCATTCAAAATCATGCTGCTTTGCGCAAGGCCATAAAAACGTATCAGTTCACTAAATAATCATTTGCGGTGTTCTTGGGCCCTGTCACCTATCTTCTGTCTGAGCTTAGCGCTGCGACGCCCCTTGGCTGGGGCAGCCATGCGCTCTATAAATAATATAACATAACATAACATAACATTAAAGCCTCACAGTGACGAAAATGGCCATTTTTACAGACTTTTTCTCCTCCTCAGAAGCTTTTACTTTGACCAATTTTGGGCAGGAATATGACTCTAAACACACATATTTTAGTTCAAAATGTGATCATTCAAATCCAAAAGTCATTTACAGTCAAAAGATTACACATAAAAAAATCACCATTACTGACCATCTGGAGAAAGTTCGACAGGTCCGGGGTCATCGTTTTCATCGGAATATTTATCTTTCGGACAGTACAAAAAATGATTTAAAATGTCAATTGGATCGTGCCTCGTGTTGAATACACACTTCATAAAGCCTCACAGTGACCAAAATTGCCATTTTTTACAGACTTTTCCTTCTACTCAGCAGCTCCTATTTTGACCAATTTAGGGAAGGAAAATGACTCTAAACACTTATTTTAGCTCCAAAAGTTATAATTCACATGCAATAGTCATTTACAGTCAAAAGATTAAATATTAAAAAATCACCATTACTGACCATCTGGAGAAAGTTTGACAGGTCCGGGGTCATCGTTTTTCATCAGAAAATTGATTTTATGGACTATACAAAAATGATTCAAAATGTCAATTGGATCGTGCCTCATGTTGAATAACCAGTTTTTAAAGCCTCACTGTGACCAAAATTGCCATTTTTAAAGACTTTTCCTCCTACTCAGAAAATTCTATTTTGACCAATTTCGGGTAGGAAAATGACTCTAAACACTTATTTTAGTTCCAAAAGTGATAATTCACATGCAATAGTCATTTACAGTCAAAAGAATAAACATTCAAAAATCACCATTAATGACCATCTGGAGAAAGTTCAACAGGTCCAAGGTCATCGTTTTTCATCAGAAAATGTTTTTTTTGATCTGTACAAAAAATGATTCAAAATGTCAAATGGATCGTGCCTCATATTGAATACCCACTTTCTGAAGCCTCACAGTGACCAAAATTGCCATTTATACAGACTTTTCCTCCTACTCAGAAGCTTCTATTTTGACCAATTGCAGGAAGGAAAATTACTCTAAACACACGTATTTTAGCTCCAAAAGTTATAATTCACATGCAATAGTCATTTACAGTCAAAAGATTAAACATTCAAAAATCACCATTACTGACCATTTAGAGAAAGTTTGACATGTCCCGGGTCATCGTTTTCCATCAGAAAATTTATTTTATGGACTGTACAAAAAATGATTAAAATGTCAATTTGATCGTGCCTCATGTTGAATACCCACTTTTTAAAGCCGCACAGTGACCAAAATGGCCATTTTTACAGACTTTTCCTCCTACTGAGAAGTTTCTATTTTGAACAATTTTGGGCAGGAAAATGACTCTAAACACACTTATTTTATTTGTAACAGTGATTATTCACATCCAACTGTAATTTACAATCAAAAGATTAAACATTAAAAAATTACCATTGCTGACCATGTGGAGAAAGTTCGACAGGACCGGGGTCATCGTTTTTCATCAGAAAATTGATTTTATGGACTGTACAAAAAATGGTTCAAAATGTCAATTGGATCCTGACTCATATTGAATAACCACCTTTTTAAAGCCTCACAGTGACCAAAATGGCAATTTTTACAGAATTTTTCTCCTACTCAGAAGATTCTAGTTTGACCAATTTTGGGCAGGAAAATAAATCTAAACACACTTATTTTAGTTCCAAAAGTGATAATTCCCATGCAATAGTCATTTACAGTCAAAAGATTAAACATTCAAAAATCACCATTACTAACCATCTGGAGAAAGTTCGACAGGTCATCGTTTTTCATCAGAAAATTGATTTTATGGACTGTACAAAAATGACTCAAAATGTCAATTGGATCGTGCATCGTCTTGAAAAACCACTTTTTAAAGCCTCACTGTGACCCAAATTGAAATTTTTATAGACTTTTCCACCTATTCAGAGGCTTCTATTTTGACCCTTTTCGGGCAGGAAATTGACTCTAAATACACGTATTTTAGATCAAAATGTGATAATTCACATGCAATAGTCATGTACAGTCAAAAGATTAAACATCAAAAAATCACCATTACTGACTGTCTGGAGAAAGTTCGACAGGTCTGGGTTTATCGATTTTATGGACTGTACAAAAAATGATTCAAAAAGTCAATTGGATCGTGCCTCATGTTGAATAATCACTTTTTGAAGCCTCACAGTGACCAAAATTGCCATTTTTCCAGACTTTTCCTCTTACTCAGAAGCTTCTATTTTGACCGATTATGGGCAGGAAAATGACTGTAATCACACTTATTTTAGTTCCATTAGTGATAATTCACATGCAATAGTCATTTACAGTCAAAAGATTAAACATTAAAAATTTACCATTACTGACCATGTGGAGAAAGTTCGACACGTCCAAGGTCATCATTTTTCATCAGAAAATTTATTTTTGGACTGTACAAAAATTATTCAAAATGCCAATTGGATCATGCCTCATGTTGAATAACCACTTTTTAAAGCTTCACAGTGACCAAAATTGCCATTTTTACAGACTTTTCCTCCTACTCAGAAGCTACTATTTTGACGAATTTCAGGCGGGAAAATGACTCTAAGCACACTTATTTTAGTTGTAAAAGTGATAATTCACATGCAATAGTCATTTACATTCAAAAGACTAACCATTCAAAAATCACGATTACTGACCATCTGGAGACAGTTCGACAGGTCAGGGGTCACCGTTTTTCATCAGAAAATGGATTTTATGGACTGTACAAAAATTAATTCAAAATGTCAATTGGATAGTGCCTCACGTTGAATAACCACTTTTTAAAGCCTCACAGTGACCAAAATTACCATTTTTACAGACTTTTCCTCCTACTCTGAAGCAAAAATGTACGAATTTCAGGCAGGAAAATGACTCTAAACACACTTATTTTAGTTCCAAAAGTGATAATTCACATTCAATACTCATTTACAGTCGAAAGATTAAACATTAAAAAATCACATTTACTGACCATCTGGAGAAAGTTCGACAGGTCCGGGGTCATCGCTTTTCATCAGAAAATTGATTTTATGGACTGTACAAAAAATGATTAAAAATGTCAATTTCATCGTGCCTCATGTTGAATACCCACTTTTTTAAAGCTGCACATTGACCAAAATGGCCATTTTTACAGACTTTTCCTCCTAATGAGAAGTTTCTATTTTGAACAATTTTGGGCAGGAAAATGACTCTAAACACACTTATTTTAGTTGTAAAAGTGATTATTCACATCAAACTGTAATTTACAATCAAAAGATTAAACATTAAAAAATTACCATTGCTGACCATGTGCAGAAAGTTCGACAGGTCCGGGGTCATCATTTTTAATCAGAAAATCGATTTTATAGACTGTACAAAAAATGATTAAAAATGTCAATTGATTCATGCCTCATGTTGAATAACCACTTTTTAAAGCCTCACTGTGACCAAAATTTCCATTTTTACAGACTTTTCCTCCTACTCAGAAGCTTCTATTTTGACCAATTTCGGGCAGGAAAATGACTCTAAACACACTTATTTGAGCTCCAAAAGTTATAATTCAAATGCAATTGTCATTTACAGTCAAAAGATTAAACATTCAAAAATCACCATTACTGACCATCTAGAGAGAGTTCGACAGGTCCAGGGTCATCGTTTTTCATCAGAAAATCTATTTTATGGACTGTACAAAAAATGATTCAAAATGTCAATTGGAATGTGCCTCATATTGAATGACCACTTTTTAAAGCCTCATAGTGACCAAAATTGCAATTTTTATAGACTTTTCCACCTATTCAGAGGCTTCTATTTTGACCCTTTTCGGGCAGGAAATTGACTCTAAATACACGTATTTTAGTTCAAAATGTGATAATTCACATGCAATAGTCATGTACAGTCAAAAGATTAAACATCAAAAAATCACCATTACTGACTGTCTGGAGAAAGTTCGACAGGTCCGGGGTTATCGTTATTCATCAGAAAATTGATTTTATGGACTGTACAAAAAATGATTCAAAAAGTCAATTGGATCGTGCCTCATGTTGAATAATCACTTTTTGAAGCCTCACAGTGACCAAAATTGCCATTTTTCCAGTCTTTTCCTCTTACTCAGAAGCTTCTATTTTGACCGATTATGGGCAGGAAAATGACTGTAATCACACTTATTTTAGTTCCATTAGTGATAATTCACATGCAATAGTCATTTACAGTCAAAAGATTAAACATTAAAAATTTACCATTACTGACCATGTGGAGAAAGTTCGACACGTCCAAGGTCATCATTTTTCATCAGAAAATTTATTTTTTGGACTGTACAAAAAACTATTCAAAATGCCAATTGGATCATGCCTCATGTTGAATAACCACTTTTTAAAGCTTCACAGTGACCAAAATTGCCATTTTTACAGACTTTTCCTCCTACTCAGAAGCTACTATTTTGACGAATTTCAGGCAGGAAAATGACTCTAAGCGCACTTATTTTAGTTGTAAAAGTGATAATTCACATGCAATAGTCATTTACATTCAAAAGACTAACCATTCAAAAATCACGATTACTGACCATCTGGAGACAGTTCGACAGGTCAGGGGTCACCGTTTTTCATCAGAAAATGGATTTTATGGACTGTACAAAAAATGATTCAAAATGTCAATTGGATAGTGCCTCACGTTGAATAACCACTTTTTAAAGCCTCACAGTGACCAAAATTACCATTTTTACAGACTTTTCCTCCTACTCTGAAGCAAAAATTTACGAATTTCAGGCAGGAAAATGACTCTAAACACACTTATTTTAGTTCCAAAAGTGATAATTCACATTCAATACTCATTTACAGTCGAAATATTATACATTAAAAAATCACATTTACTGACCATCTGGAGAAAGTTCGACAGGTCCGGGGTCATCGTTTTTCATCAGAAAATGTATTTTATGGACTGTACAAAAAATGATTAAAAATGTCAATTTGATCGTGCCTCATGTTGAATACCCACCTTCTAAAGTCTCACAGTGACCAAAATTGCCATTTATACAGACTTTTCCTCCTACTCAGAAGCTTCTATTTTGACCAATTGCAGGCAGGAAAAAGACTCTAAACACACTTATTTTAGCTCCAAAAGTTATAATTTACATGCAATAGTCATTTACAGTCAAAAGATTAAACATTCAAAAATCACCATTACTGACCATTTAGAGAAAGTTTGACAGGTCCGGGGTCATCATTTTTCATCAGAAAATTGATTTTATGGACTGTACAAACAATGATTCAAAATGTCAATTGGATCGTGCCTCATGTTGAATAACCAGTGTGTTCCACCAGATTCTTTTGCAGCGCCTAGAGGACATTGGCATCTGTGGCCCGGCCTTGGGGTGGCTCTCTTCGTTTCTTTCCGAAAGATCCTTTCTAATGATCGCCCCCCTTTCTGCTCTCAGACACACAGTGTGCGCCAATGGGTCCAGCAGGGCTCTGCCTTGAGCCCGACCCTTTTTAACATCTACATTCGATCTTTGGCAGCTATGGCAAAGGATAGGGGTTTGACTGTGGTCTCCTATGCAGATGACACACAGTTATTAATCGCCCTATCCGATAACCCCATACGGGATGCCTCTATATTCAAAGAGGACTTAACAGCGGTCAGGGACTGGATGACATTGAACTGCCTCCAACTAAACGCCACCAAAGCGGAAATCCTGCTGGTGGGGAAAAACACTCATCTGTGGAGTGAGTAATGGTGGCCTTCCACCCTAGGCTCTCCACCTACACCCAAGCAGATGGTCAAAAATCTGGGCGTTTGGATGGACACGGCACTCTCCTTCCAACCCTAAACCAAGGCAGTGGCAGGAGTCTGTTTCGGGCGCCTTCGTGGTCTCAAACCTTTGTTGGGCTTCTTTGAGGCTAATACCCGGCAGGTTATCATCCAGGCCACCATATTATCTAGGTTGGATTACGCTAGTGCCCTGTACTTAGGGGTTAACAGAGAAGAGACACAGTGCCTCCAAAGAATACAGAATGCGGCCGTCCTACTACTGTTTGGGCTCCCCAGGACCTGCCGCACTTCGGAGTTCATTAATAGACTTCATTGGCTCCCAGTTGAGAAGCGTGTTCTTTTTAAAACGATGTGCATTGCCCACTGAATCCTAAACGCTCAATCCCCTGAAATCCTAGCAGACCTCCTCATACCTTATACTCCCACTCGTCTCTTGCGCTCTTTCAACCAGCATCTGGCGGCCATCCCGGGGTTTAAGAGAGCCAGAGCCGGAGGACGCTCTTTCCGAGCATTAGCTCCCAAACTCTGGAACTCCCTTCCGGTAAACATCAGAAGCATTCAAAATCATGCTGCTTTGCGCAAGGCCATAAAAACGTATCAGTTCTCTAAATAATCATTTGCGGCGTTCTTGGGCCCTGTCACCTATCTTCTGTCTGAGCTTAGCGCTGCGACACCCCTTGGCTGGGGCAGCCATGCGCTCTATAAATAATATAACATAACATAACATAACATTATAGCCTCACAGTGACGAAAATGGCCATTTTTACAGACTTTTTCTCCTCCTCAGAAGCTTTTACTTTGACCAATTTTGGGCAGGAATATGACTCTAAACACACATATTTTAGTTCAAAATGTGATCATTCAAATCCAAAAGTCATTTACAGTCAAAAGATTACACATTAAAAAATCACCATTACTGACCATCTGGAGAAAGTTCGACAGGTCCAAGGTCATCGTTTTTCATCGGAATATTTATTTTTCGGACAGTACAAAAAATGATTTAAAATGTCAATTGGATCGTGCCTCGTGTTGAATACACACTTCATAAAGCCTCACAGTGACCAAAATTGCCATTTTTTACAGACTTTTCCTTCTACTCAGCAGCTCCTATTTTGACCAATTTAGGGAAGGAAAATCACTCTAAACACTTATTTTAGTTCCAAAAGTGATAATTCACATGCAATAGTCATTTACAGTCAAAAGAATAAACATTCAAAAATCACCATTACTGACCATCTGGAGAAAGTTCAACAGGTCCAAGGTCATCGTTTTTCATCAGAAAATCGTTTTTTTGATCTGTACAAAAAATGATTCAAAATGTCAAATGGATCGTGCCTCATATTGAATACCCACTTTCTGAAGCCTCACAGTGACCAAAATTGCCATTTATACAGACTTTTCCTCCTACTCAGAAGCTTCTATTTTGACCAATTGCAGGAAGGAAAATTACTCTAAACACACGTATTTTAGCTCCAAAAGTTATAATTCACATGCAATAGTCATTTACAGTCAAAAGATTAAACATTCAAAAATCACCATTACTGACCATTTAGAGAAAGTTTGACATGTCCCGGGTCATCGTTTTCCATCAGAAAATTTATTTTATGGACTGTACAAAAAATGATTAAAATGTCAATTTGATCATGCCTCATGTTGAATACCCACTTTTTAAAGCCGCACAGTGACCAAAATGGCCATTTTTACAGACTATTCCTCCTACTGAGAAGTTTCTATTTTGAACAATTTTGGGCAGGAAAATGACTATAAACACACTTATTTTATTTGTAACAGTGATTATTCACATCCAACTGTAATTTACAATCAAAAGATTAAACATTAAAAAATTACCATTGCTGACCATGTGGAGAAAGTTCGACAGGACCGGGGTCATCGTTTTTCATCAGAAAATTGATTTTATGGACTGTACAAAAAATGATTCAAAATGTCAATTGGATCCTGACTCATATTGAATAACCACCTTTTTAAAGCCTCACAGTGACCAAAATGGCAATTTTTACAGAATTTTTCTCCTACTCAGAAGATTCTAGTTTGACCAATTTTGGGCAGGAAAATAAATCTAAACACACTTATTTTAGTTCCAAAAGTGATAATTCCCATGCAATAGTCATTTACAGTCAAAAGATTAAACATTCAAAAATCACCATTACTAACCATCTGGAGAAAGTTCGACAGGTCATCGTTTTTCATCAGAAAATTGATTTTATGGACTGTACAAAATATGACTCAAAATGTCAATTGGATCGTGCATCGTCTTGAAAAACCACTTTTTAAAGCCTCACTGTGACCCAAATTGAAATTTTTATAGACTTTTCCACCTATTCAGAGGCTTCTATTTTGACCCTTTTCGGGCAGGAAATTGACTCTAAATACACATATTTTAGTTCAAAATGTGATAATTCACATGCAATAGTCATGTACAGTCAAAAGATTAAACATCAAAAAATCACCATTACTGACTGTCTGGAGAAAGTTCGACAGGTCTGGGGTTATCGTTTTTCATCAGAAAATTGATTTTATGGACTGTACAAAAAATGATTCAAAAAGTCAATTGGATCGTGCCTCATGTTGAATAATCACTTTTTGAAGCCTCACAGTGACCAAAATTGCCATTTTTCCAGACTTTTCCTCTTACTCAGAAGATTCTATTTTGACCGATTATGGGCAGGAAAATGACTGTAATCACACTTATTTTAGTTCCATTAGCGATAATTCACATGCAATAGTCATTTACAGTCAAAAGATTAAACATTAAAAATTTACCATTACTGACCATGTGGAGAAAGTTCGACACGTCCAAGGTCATCATTTTTCATCAGAAAATTTATTTTTTGGACTGTACAAAAAATTATTCAAAATGCCAATTGGATCATGCCTCATGTTGAATAACCACTTTTTAAAGCTTGCCATTTTTACAGACTTTTCCTCCTACTCAGAAGCTACTATTTTGACGAATTTCAGGCAGGAAAATGACTCTAAGCACACTTATTTTAGTTGTAAAAGTGATAATTCACATGCAATAGTCATTTACATTCAAAAGACTAACCATTCAAAAATCACGATTACTGACCATCTGGAGACAGTTCGACAGGTCAGGGGTCACCGCTTTTCATCAGAAAATGGATTTTATGGACTGTACAAAAAATGATTCAAAATGTCAATTGGATAGTGCCTCACGTTGAATAACCACTTTTTAAAGCCTCACAGTGACCAAAATTACCATTTTTACAGACTTTTCCTCCTACTCTGAAGCAAAAATTTACGAATTTCAGGCAGGAAAATTACTCTAAACACACTTATTTTAGTTCCAAAAGTGATAATTCACATTCAATACTCATTTACAGTCGAAAGATTAAACATTAAAAATCACATTTACTGACCATCTGGAGAAAGTTCGACAGGTCCGGGTTCTTCGCTTTTCATCAGAAAATTGATTTTATGGACTGTACAAAAAATGATTAAAAATGTCAATTTGATCGTGCCTCATGTTGAATACCCACTTTTTTAAAGCTGCACATTGACCAAAATGGCCATTTTTACAGACTTTTCCTCCTACTCAGAAGCTTCTATTTTGACCAATTTCGTGCAGGAAAATGACTCTAAACACACTTATTTGAGCTCCAAAAGTTATAATTCACATGCAATTGTCATTTACAGTCAAAAGATTAAACATTCAAAAATCACCATTACTGACCATCTAGAGAGAGTTCGACAGGTCCTGGGTCATCGTTTTTCATCAGAAAATCTATTTTATGGACTGTACAAAAAATGATTCAAAATGTCAATTGGAATGTGCCTCATATTGAATGACCACTTTTTAAAGCCTCATAGTGACCAAAATTGCAATTTTTACAGACTTTTCCTCCTACTCAGAAGCTTCTATTTTGACTGATTTCGGGAAGGAAAATGACGCTAAACACACTTATTTTAGCTCCAAAAGTTATAATTCACATGCAATAGTCATTTACAGTCAAAAGATTAAACATTCAAAAATCACCATTACTGACCATCTGAAGAAAATTTGACATGTCCCAAGGTCATCGTTTTTCATCAGAAAATTGATTTTTGGACTGTACATAAAATTATTCAAAATGGCAAATGGATCGTGCCTCATGTTGAATAACCTCTTTTTAAAGCCTCACAGTGACAAAAATTGACATTTTTAAAGATGTTTCCTCCTAGTCAGAAGCTTCTATTTTGACCGATTTCAGGCAGGAAAATGACTCTAAACACACTTATTTTAGTTGCAAAAGTGATAAATCACATCCATCAGTCATTTACAGTCAAAAGATTAAACATTAAAAAATTACCATTACTGACCATGTGGAGAAAGTTCGACAGGTCCGAGGTCATCGTTTTTCATCAGAAAATATATTTTATGGACTGTACAAAAAATGATTCAAAATGAAAATTGGATCGTGCCTGATATTGAATAACCCCTTTTTATAGCCTCACAGTGACCAAAATTGCCATTTTACAGAGTTTTCCTTCTACTCAGAAGCTTCTATTTTGACCAATTACGGGAAGGAAAATGACTCTAAACACACCTATTTTAGTTCCAAAAGTGATAATTCACATGCAATAATCCTTTACAGTCAAATGATGAAACATTATAAAATCACCATTACTGACCATCTGGAGAAAGTTCGACAGGTCTGGGGTCATGTTTTTCAATAGAATTTTTTTTTTTTGGACTGTACAAAAAATGATTTAAAATGTCAATTGGATCGTGCCTCATATTGAATACCCACCTTCTAAAGTCTCACAGTGACCAAAATTGCCATTTATACAGACTTTTCCTCCTACTCAGAAGCTTCTATTTTGACCAATTGCAGGCAGGAAAAAGACTCTAAACACACTTATTTTAGCTCCAAAAGTTATAATTTACATGCAATAGTCATTTACAGTCAAAAGATTAAACATTCAAAAATCACCATTACTGACCATTTAGAGAAAGTTTGACAGGTCCGGGGTCATCATTTTTCATCAGAAAATTGATTTTATGGACTGTACAAACAATGATTCAAAATGTCAATTGGATCGTGCCTCATGTTGAATAACCACTGTGTTCCACCAGATTCTTTTGCAGCGCCTAGAGGACATTAGCATCTGTGGCCCGGCCTTGGGGTGGCTCTCTTCGTTTCTTTCAGAAAGATCCTTTCTAATGATCGCCCCCCTTTCTGCTCTCAGACACACAGTGTTCGCCAATGGGTCCAGCAGGGCTCTGCCTTGAGCCCGACCCTTTTTAACATCTACATTCGATCTTTGGCAGCTATGGCAAAGGATAGGGGTTTGACTGTGGTCTCCACTCAGATGACACACAGTTATTAATCGCCCTATCCGATAACCCCATACGGGATGCCTCTATATTCAAAGAGGACTTAACAGCGGTCAGGGACTGGATGACATTGAACTGCCTCCAACTAAACGCCACCAAAGCGGAAATCCTGCTGGTGGGGAAAAACACTCATCTGTGGAGTGAGTAATGGTGGCCTTCCACCCTAGGCTCTCCACCTACACCCAAGCAGATGGTCAAAAATCTGGGCGTTTGGATGGACACAGCACTCTCCTTCCAACCCTAAACCAAGGCAGTGGCAGGAGTCTGTTTCGGGCACCTTCGTGGTCTCAAACCTTTGTTGGGCTTCTTTGAGGCTAATACCCGGCAGGTTATCATCCAGGCCACCATATTATCTAGGTTGGATTACGCTAGTGCCCTGTACTTAGGGGTTAACAGAGAAGAGACACAGTGCCTCCAAAGAATACAGAATGCGGCCGTCCTACTACTGTTTGGGCTCCCCAGGACCTGACGCACTTCGGAGTTCATTAATAGACTTCATTGGCTCCCAGTTGAGAAGCGTGTTCTTTTTAAAGCGCTGTGCATTGCCCACTGAATCCTAAACGCTCAATCCCCTGAAATCCTAGCAGACCTCCTCATACCTTATACTCCCACTCGTCTCTTGCGCTCTTTCAACCAGCATCTGGCGGCCATTCCGGGGTTTAAGAGAGCCAGAGCCGGAGGACGCTCTTTCCGAGCATTAGCTCCCAAACTCTGGAACTCCCTTCCGGTAAACATCAGAAGCATTCAAAATCATGCTGCTTTGCGCAAGGCCATAAAAACGTATCAGTTCTCTAAATAATCATTTGCGGCGTTCTTGGGCCCTGTCACCTATCTTCTGTCTGAGCTTAGCGCTGCGACGCCCCTTGGCTGGGGCAGCCATGTGCTCTATAAATAATATAACATAACATAACATAACATTAAAGCCTCACAGTGACGAAAATGGCCATTTTTACAGACTTTTTCTCCTCCTCAGAAGCTTTTACTTTGACCAATTTTGGGCAGGAATATGACTCTAAACACACATATTTTAGTTCAAAATGTGATCATTCAAATCCAAAAGTCATTTACAGTCAAAAGATTACACATTAAAAAATCACCATTACTGACCATCTGGAGAAAGTTCGACAGGTCCGGGGTCATCGTTTTTCATCGGAATATTTATTTTTCGGACAGTACAAAAAATGATTTAAAATGTCAATTGGATCGTGCCTCGTGTTGAATACACACTTCATAAAGCCTCACAGTGACCAAAATTGCCATTTTTTACAGACTTTTCCTTCTACTCAGCAGCTCCTATTTTGACCAATTTAGGGCAGGAAAATGACTCTAAACACTTATTTTAGCTCCAAAAGTTATAACTCACATGCAATAGTTATTTACAGTCAAAAGATTAAATATTAAAAAATCACCATTACTGACCATCTGGAGAAAGTTTGACAGGTCCGGGGTCATCGTTTTTCATCAGAAAATCGTTTTTTTGATCTGTACAAAAAATGATTCGAAATTTTAACTGGATCGTGCCTCATGTTGAATATCCACTTTTTACAGCCTCACAGTGACCAAAACTGCCATTTTTACAGACTATTCCTTCTACTCAGAAGCTTCTATTTTGACAAATTTCGGGGAGGAAAATGACTCTAAAAACAGTTTTTTATTTCCAAAAGTGATAACTCACATGCAATAGTCATTTACACTCAAAAGATTAAACATTCAAAATTCACCATTACTGACCATCTGGAGAAAGTTCGACAGGTCCGTGGTCATCGCTTTTCATCAGAAAATAGATTTTTGCACTGAACAAAAAATGAATTAAATGCCAATTGGATCATGCCTCATGTTCAATAACCACTTTTTAAATCCTCACAGTGACCAAAATTGCCATTTTTACAGACTTTTCCTTCTACTCAGAATCTTCTATTTTGACCAATTTCGGGCAGGAAAATGACTCTAAACACACTTATTTTAGTTCCAAAAGTGATAATGCACATGCAATAGTCATTTACAGTCAAAAGATTAAACATTAAAAAATCCTCATTACTGATCATCTGGAGAAGGATCATAGTTTTTCATCAGAAAATTGATTTTTGGACTGTACAAAAAATGATTCAAAATGCCAATTGGATCGGGCGTCATGTTGAATAACCACTTTTTAAAGCCTCACAGTGACAAAAATTGCCATTTTTACAGACTTTTCCTCCTGCTCAGAAGCTTCTATTTTGACCAATTTCAAGTAGGAAAATGACTCTAAACACACTTATTTTTGTTCCAAAAGTGATAATTCACATGCAATGACTTTTTACAGTCAAAAGATTAGACATTATAAAATCACCATTACTGACCATCAGGAGAAAGTTTGACAGGACCAGGGTCATCGTTTCTAATCATAAAATTGATTTTTAGGACTGTACAAAAAATGATTCAAAATGTCAATTGGATCGGGCCTCATGTTGAATAACCACTTTTTAAAGCCTCAGAGTGAACAAAATTGCCATTTTTACAGACTTTTCCTTCTACTCAGAATCTTCTATTTTGACCAATTTCTGGCAGGAAAATGACTCTAACACACGTATTTTTGTTCCAAAAGTCATAATTCACATGCAATAGTCATTTACAGTCAAAAGATTAAACATTGAAAAATCACCATTACTGACCATCTGGAGAAAGTTCGACAGTTCCAGGGTCATCGTTTTTCATCAGAAAATTGATTTTATGGACTGTACAAAAAATTGTTCAAAATGTCAATTGGATCGTGCCTCATGTTGAATAATCACTTTTTAAAGCCTCACAGTGACCAAAATTGCTATTTTTACAGACTTTTCCTCCTACTCAGTAGCTTCTTTTTTGACCAATTTTGGGCAGGAAAATGACTCTAAACACACTTATTTTAGCTCCAAAAGTTATAATTCACATGCATTAGTCATTTATAGTCAAAAGATTAAACATTGAAAAATCACCATTACTGACCATCTGGAGAAAGTTTGACAGTTCCAGGGTCATCGTTTTTCATCAGAAAATTGATTTTATGGACCGTACAAAAATGATTCAAAATGTCAATTGGTTCGTACCTCATGTTGAATAACCACTTTTTAAAGCCTCACTGTGACCAAAATTGCCATTTTTATAGACTTTTCCTCCGACTCATAAGATACTATTTTCACCAATTTCAGGCAGGAAAATGACTCTAAACACACTTATTTTAGCTCTGAAAGTTATAATTCACATGCAATAGTCATTTACAGTCAAAAGACTAACCATTCAAAAATCACCATTACTGACCAGCTAGAGAAAGTTCAACTGGTCTGGGGTGATCGTTTTTCATCATACAATGTATTTTATGGACTGTACAAAAAATGATTCAAAATGTCAATTGGATCGTGCCTCATGTTGAATACCCACTTTTTAAGGCCCCACAGTGACCAAAATTGCCATTTTTACAGACTTTTCCTTCTACTCAGAAGCGTTTATTTTGACCAATTTCGGGCTGGAAAATGACTCTAAACACACTTTTTTTAGTTCCAAAAGTGATAATTCACATGCAATAGTCATTTGCAGTCAAAAGATTAAACATGAAAAAAATCACCATTACTGGCCATCTGGAGAAAGTTTGACAGGTCTGGGGTCATTGTTTTTATCAGAACATTTATTTTTTGGACTTTTCAAAAAATGATTCAAAATGTCAATTGGATCATGCCTCATGTTGAATAACCACTTTTTAAAGCCTCACAGTGACCAAAATTGCCATTTTTTACAGAATTTTCCTCCTACTCAGAAACTTCTATTTTGACCATTTTCGGGCAGGAAAATGACTCTAAACACACTTATTTTAGATCCAAAAGTAATAATCCACATGCAATAGTCATTTACAGTCAAAAGATTAAACATTCAAAATCACCATTACTTACATTGGCAAGATGGCGTCCGTAGGCTCGGACATTTGAGCTGCTGCTCCCGGGCACCCCACACCCGCACAGAGTATCTGATTATGCTTTAGGTGTAGGAGGAAGAAACGATACATGGAAAGGATTATCACTTACTGAGGCTGGCTATCGGTCTTCTCAGCATGCTAGGCACTGCTGCTGCAGTCATATCGGCGAGGTTGCGGCGCCTCTACAGTGTTTTTTGGTGTGTGTCGTAGAGCCGGCGTTGGTGTTCCTTCACGTCGTTATGCTCTGCGGAAGCCGGAGCGGGGAGGGCTGCGCTGCTCTGACGATGCCTCCCAAGCCTGGGAAAGGGAGGTCTCGTCCTCTGGTTGACCCGGTTGGAGCTGGAGCTGTGGGCATTAAGAACCAGGCGAGTTCAGGCATCGGCAGTAAAACTGCCAAAAATGACGCTACATCAACAGGAGAAAAACCTTTAAAAGACAGTTTGGGTAAGCGCATTCTTATTTTGTTTTCTGCGGGGAAGGAGAAAAAGAAAATTATACATTCCCCTCAGGTTGAGACACCTTCGCAAACAGCAGGGGGTAGGAAGGCATCTGACCCCATGGTAGAACATGGCTTGGGGGATCTGACCCCGTGGTAGAACATGGCTTGGGGGAAAAAGACGCTGCTACTGCCCATACTAATACTGGTAACACTGATTCTGGATTGCTATCTATTTCTAATGCAACTCAAATGACGGAAGATGCTTCGGGGGGCAGCCAGTATACCATTTCAGTCAGGGTACCTACCCCTGAAAATACTTCAAATGATGACGGCCTGGAGATAGCCCATTCTTCAAACACTGAAAACATTGAAAATTCAGGTTCTGGTATGAAGAAGGTCTCTCAAAGCATGAAGTCACCTATGAAGGAGATAGACTCTGGGAATTACTTTTTTTCTCTGTCGGATCATTCGGATTCTTCCAGCGTTGACTTAGAGGCAATTCTCAAGGCCCAGGCTAAGACCGGTTTGCACGATGGCATTGGTAGCGACCTCAGCAGCATGCATCTAGAGGACACTGGAGGTGCTACATCTGAGGACAGCCCTCGGACAGTGCGTAAGAATCCAGACACCAGAGAAGGAGCTAAGCAGGTGGATGGTAGCAATGGTAGTAATGTCTTACAATGGGACTACTCCTTCTCAACAGAGATAGGCGCTGGCAATGGGCACAGTTCAGAGACCGGAAAAGAAAATGTTGCAGGTCCACCAGAAAAGATTTCATTGGCCCTGATCTACCAAACTATCATGACTCACAGGGAGGAGACACATGTAGAGAGTCAGAGGGCGCAAAGCTCATGCCGCAAAGTGCAGAACTCTGTTCGACGTATAGCCAAGACCTGTACGGAATTTACTACTAGGTTCAATGAAGCGGCAGCCCGGATCTCGTTTTTAGAAGACAAACTGGTAGCACAGAAGGCTTTGACAGAGTCCCTGCGATCCCTTAAAGATGACACTCAGTGGAAACTGGCTGATTTAGAAAATCGGTCTTGCAGGAATAATCTTAGAGTTTTGCAAATTCCTGAGGGCACGGAAGGACAGGATCCTTGTAAATTCATCATCGACCTGTTCATGGAGGCCTTCCCAGAACTTACACAGTGGGACTGGCAGAGAGAAATACAGAGGGCGCACCATTTTACCTCCGTCCTAGATCCGGTCAAACAATAGCTAGACCGAGAGCAATATTGATATCTCTCAATAATTTTCTTGCCCGGGAAGCTGTATACGAGCTGGCATGTCCTGATAAAAAGAGGGCTGGGAAAGGGGTGGAGTTTTTTGTTAGGCCAGATTATTGTTATCACACTGTAGAAAAGCATTGGCAGTTACGCCAGCTTATTGCACCATTTCAGGCCAAAGGCGCTCAAGCTTTTTTACTAAATCCAGCTAAATTAAAAGTGTTATATAGAGAACATAATCGATTCTTTACCTCTGAGGTGCAAGCCAAAGAGTTTTTACAATCTCTGTAAAGTAAAAGCACCTGTCTCAGGCCATTGATATACTTATTGGGATGTAACTTTTTGTTGTTTTTTTTAGGAGGTGTAATCATCTGTTTTTGTGTTGGCTTCTGGGGCGTATAGCTTTGGCTTGTTTACTTCCTCCTTTATTCCTAGCTTTATTGCACCCTATGAGGTCTTGTTCACATGTATAAAAGTTCATTTAAGGCATTTGCAACATTTGTATGATGTATTCAGTGTTTTACTGCTGCATTTTCTTGTTCATAGGGTGGTGTATAGGTGCGGGGGGACACCCGGGTGGCGGGAGCTTGTCATCACCGGGACCATTGGTCCTAAAGCCTTCATGAAGGGGTGGGGTGGGGGTCAGAGGGTGGGCTGGTGGGGGAGTTTGGGTAGGTGGGGTTCTAGGGGGGGTAGGGTGGGATAGGTGGGGTAAAACAAGAAAATCAATCCACAGTATCGTTAAGTTTAGGCAGCTGAGAGGTTTAAGGTTTTATTATAGGAGAAGCGAGCAAGGGCTGGCACCCATACCTAACCGATGGCTAAATTAGGGCTTCGAATCTGCTCTCTGAATGTTTGTGGGTTAAATAACTATAACAAAAGACAAAGAGTTGTTGCAGAGCTCCGCGTGATTCAGCCGGACTTAGTGTGTTTACAGGAAACGCAGATACCATGGGGAAAGCGGAAAGTTTTATCAGAATTGGGATATGTGGTCCTGGCCGCCTCACAGCAATCGACAATGACCCGCGGGGGGGTGGTGTTAGCTAAGCCGGTAATACAAACTTCAGGACGTGTTTTAGTGGATAAGCAAGGACGGTGGGCCATTTTGGAATGTATCCTGGGGGAGTGAAGTTCACACTGTGCACAGTATACGGCTCCAATTTTGATGAGACCCTCGTCCTTGAGCAGCTAAATTTAGAACTGGCATTATGGCCTACCCCACTTGGGATATGTGGGGATTTCAATATCAATTTGGTCGGGAGGGAACTCCAAGCTGGTATTCAAAATTATAAAGGTAGGAAACCCAGGGTCTTTAAGGCATTATATCATCTACTGTCTGATCACAGCCTGGCAGATGTTTGGGGCACCCTCCATATGCTTGATCCGGGGTTTACTTTTTATTCTCATCCGCATAGGTAGCTAGTACGGCTTGATTATTTTTTTGTATCTCCTCTATTATTTACAGGAGTGAAGATACAAGTCTTCCCTAGAATCCCCTCCGATCATGCACCAGTAGTGTTGGATGTTCCTTCACTTGGCACGTGTATAACCCCAAGGGTTTTCATTTTTGATAGGAAGCTCCTTTTGGATAATGTTTTTATTGACCACATGAAGGTTTGGATTAAGGACTTCCTCCAAAACAATCGGCATTCCACGTCTTATGGGGTTCTTTGGGATACTTTTAAAGCTTGTTTTAGAGGGGAGGTTTTGAGTTTTGGACTATATAAACAAAAGCAAGCTAAATTAGCAGTTCAGAAATTATATAGCAAACTTAAAGCAGCTGAAGAAAATCTGGCATTGGGGATCTCGGCGGATAATAATAATATTGATTTGCAAACTAAGGTGGCCAGATATAAGGCTAATATTAATCTACTATGGAGCAAGGAAATTGCGTTAAAATTAACCCTGGGCAAAGCACTACGCTACGCTCACTTAGTTTGCGAAGTTTGCGCTACTTCGCACAACGCGAATTGCACGTAGCACAGTGCAAACACGCGTAGCGTAGCGTAGTGCAGTGGTCATTTTTTGCTTGCTCGCGGTAATCAATGTCAAGTTGGCGACCGCGAGCAAGCAAAATGACATCCCGGCGAGACTTTTTCCTCGTTCGCGATCAGCAACATCAAGTTGCCGATCGCGAGCGTGGAAAATAAACCTCCCGGCGAGATTCTCAACGCAGGGAGGTCAGGTTTCTCATTGCGAGTGGTCGCGTATGCTCGCGACCGCTCGCGATGAGAAACTACCAGTCCGCGTTGAGAAAGCTGCCGCTCGAGTAAAAATCTACTCGAGCGGCAGTAAAAGACAGCTCGCACTGTGCAAGATGCCGTTTTCAATGATTGCACAGTGCGGACAAGCATCCGGCACTGTGCAATCATCGCGAACAGCGCACTATGCAGTTTGCGTAGTGCTACGCGTAGCTCGCGTAGTGCGAACTGCACTTTGCGTAGCTTCGCGTAGCGCTACCTCACGAACTACGCCCAGGGTTAGTTAAAATATCAGTTGTATAAAAAGGAGTACTACGAGTATGGTGAGGCCACAGGGCGCTGCTTAGCTCAAATGTTACGTTCAAAGGAGGCCGCTCAAAGAATAGATGGCATGAAGAATGCTCTGGGCAGTTTGGTACATGATCCTCAGGAGATCCTTAAGATACTCCATAACTTCTATAAAGATCTATATACAGAGCAGGATACGGAGCGACATGTTAGGGATCTGGGGTTTAAACATTTATTACTGGAGCGGTTGGATCAGGAGGAAGCTGGGATACTGGACAGCCCTATCACTATTGATGAATTAGAGCAGGCTATCAATAGTATGACGATCGGAAAGGTGGCTGGTCCGGATAAGCTTCCTTCGGAGGTTTATAGGACCTTCTTTCAAGACCTTAAAATGGATATGCTGGCCGTCTTCCAAGCAGCACAGAATGGGGATGCACCACGATCTTGGGATGAGGCCAACATCGTTATATTTAAAAAGAAGGATAAACCATCTGAGCTCCCGGGGTCCTATCGCCCGATCTCCCTTCTTAACTGTGACAGGAAAATCTACGCTAAAGTTTTTGCAAATCGATTAGCTAAAGTCATCACCTCTCTGGTCTCCCCAAGACAACATGGTTTTATATGGGATAGGGGGACAGTGAATCATATTAGTAGGGTAGTGACCTTATTTGACATCGCACAGGCAGGTCCAGGGACTTAGGATTGATTTTGCTTGACGCCGAAAAGGCTTTCGATCGCGTTGCGTGGGATTTCCTTCAGGGGGTTCTACAGCAGATGGGGTTCGGCCAGTGGTATATTCAGGCTTTGCGGGTTTTATATCGATCTCCCGTGGCCAAGATCTGTTCAATGGGGCTTGCATCTGAACCAATACAGATATCTAGAGGTACACAGCAGGGGTGTCCCTGCTCTCCGCTGTTGTTCGCTCTGTACATTAACCCTTTTTTAAACATGTTGGAGAGGAGCGCCCAGATTAAACCTTTTTTCGTTCGCAGGATCGTTCTGTGTCCTCGCATATACCGATGACATAGCGATTGTAACATCTGATCCTGTCACGGCTGTACCTGAAATCGAATACTTGGCACATGAGTTTGGCTCGGCCTCAGGTAATAAGCTGAACACGGCTAAAACTCAGATCCTCTGTACAAATCAAATCTTGTTTACTGATTCTAGAGTGGTTAATGAGGTTACATATTTGGGTATCAAGATCCGGGTGTGTCTAAAAGAGTTGGTTGAGCTCAATTGGGGGGCTATTATCGCAACGTTAAGCAGTCACTGGAGAGATGGGAGTGTCTGCACCTCTCCTTGGTAGGTAGATCTAATGTCCTTAAAATGAACATACTGCCTAAAGCTCTGTATTTTTTTTGGATCGGTTCCATTGGTACTACCTCGCGGACAACTTCAACATTTACAATCACTTTGTGCCAGATGCTTGTGGGCCCCGGGGAAACCACGTAGAGCCACACATTTCATGACTCTTCCTAGGGAAAGAGGTGGGTGGTCAGTCCCCGACTTTGCATTTTATTATTATGCGTGTATTTTATCAAATATATGTATATTACTGACAGGAGAAGAGGTGAACAATTCAGCCGAGGCCCCTTCAATATATCAAATGGTTTTGGGGACCGAGGTTAAAAACTGTTTGTTTAAAAGAATAGATGGCAGTTATTATAAAAAAAATGCGCTTTAAAATTTTGAGTGCAGTTTTTAAGGTTTGGAAAATAGTGCGAAAAGACCTGCAGATTGAAGGGCTATTTTTTTACACACCCACCTCCGCAGTTGGGATACTACCATCGATTTTCTGGGATCAGGTGGTTGGCAGTTGGAGACTGAAAGGCATTAAGCAAATTGGTGATTTTTATGAGGCTGGGGGCTGTGTTCTACTTTTTCAGGTTTGGCGGACAAATACCACTTACCTAAGAATCAATTTTTAAAATTTTTGCAAATACGGGATTTCTTAGGTAAACAGTCAACATTGATGATACCGCACAAGATAGTAGAAGCTATCAGACATCAGGAAAAAATAGGGGCTCTCTATAAAGTATTGCTAGCCTCTAGGTCGGATGATCTAGACAAGCATAATCTTAAGTGGGCGAATTGTCTGGGATAACAGTCTGTGTCCCTAGAGAAGGCGAATGAAATCTCGGGGAACTTTTTAGCGTCGAATCTAAAAGCCCAGCATTATAAAACATTGTTTAATTTGTACCACACCCTGCCAAGATGAAGAAATTTGGGGGAGGGAACGACGGTAAATGCTTTCGGTGTGGTGCAGACAATGCCAACATTACCCATATGTTCTATTCATGTGCTAAATTGGCTCTTTATATAGGATGTATCGAAAGGTTTTTATCAGAGGTCACTGGAGTTGCTATAAACATCTCGGCCTCCATGATGGTGTTAGGGATTGGGGAAGATCTACGGCTAGGGAGGCCGATGCATAAGGTTCAGTATTTAATTTTTATGGCCATGGCAGTAGCACAGCTGTGTGCAGCGTAAACTTGGCTACAGCCGGAGGCACCATCTTTCGAAATGTGGCGTGCCAGGTTTTATAGTACCTTTAATCTGGAGGTTAGTCTGTATTCTGTTAAAGGCCCAAGAAAGCGAAAACTTGGTCTGTATGTATGGGGGCGATGATTGACCATATGACTGGTTGAAATAAATTTTTGTACAGAGGAATTAATTGAATTGCTACTGTGCTCTGATTTAAGATATGTTTGTATTTATTTATGTTTTTTGATACTGTGGATTTTAATTTAAAAAAAAAAAATCACCATTACTGAACATCTAGAGAAAGTTTGAAAGGTCCGGGGTCATCGTTTTTCGTCAGAAAATTGATTGTTTGGACTGTACATAAAATGATACAGAATGCCAATTGGATCATGCCTCATGTTGAATAACCACTTTTAAGCCTCAGAGTGACCAAAATTGCCATTTTTACAGACATTTCCTCCTACTCAGAAGCTTCTATTTTGACTAATTTCGTGGAGGAAAATGACTTTAAACACACTTTTTTAGTTCCAAAAGTGATAATTCACATGCAATAGTCATTTACAGTCAAAAGATTAAACATTCAAAATTCACCATTACTGACCATCTGGAGAAAGTTCGACAGGTCTGGGGTCATCCTTTTCATCAGAAAATTGATTTTTTTCACTGTACAAAAAATTATTTAAAATGCCAATTGGATCATGCCTCATGTTGAATAACCACTTTTAAAGCCTCATAGTGACCAAAATTGCCATTTTTACAGACTTTTCCTTCTACTCAGAAGCTTCTATTTTGACCAATTAAGGGCAGGAAAATGACTCCAAACACACTTATTTTAGTTCCAAAAGTAATAATTCACATGCAATAGTGATTTGCAGTCAAAAGATTAAACACTAAAAAAATCACCATTACTGACCATCTGGAGATAGTTCGACAGGTCCGGGGTCATCGTTTTTCATCAGAAAATTGATTTTTTTGGACTGTATAAAAAATGATTCAAAATGTCAATTGGATCGTGCCTCATGTTGAATACCCACTTTTTAAAGCCTCACAGTGACCAAAATTGCCATTTTTACAGACTTTTCCTACTACTCAGAAGCTTCTATTTTGACCAATTTCGTGCCAGAAATGAATATAAACACACTTATTTTAGCTCCAAAGTGATATTTCACATGCAATAGTCATTTGCAGTCAAAAGATTAAACATTAAAAAAATCACCATTACTGACCATCTGGAGAAAGTTTGACAGGTTCGGGGTCATCGCTTTTCATCAGAAAATTTATTTTTTGAACTGTACAAAAAATTATTCAAAATGAATTGGATCATGCCTCATGTTGAATTACCATTTTTTAAAGCCTCACAGTGACCAAAATTGCCATTTTTATAGTCTTTTCCTTCTACTCAGAAGCTTCTATTTTGACCAATTTCAGGAAGGAAAACGACTCTAAACACACTTATTTTAGCTCCGAAAGTTATAATTCACATGCAATAGTCATTTGTAGTCAAAAGATTAAACATTAAAAAATCACCATTACTGACCATCTGGAGAAAGTTTGACAGGTCTGGGGTCATTGTTTTTTATCAGAAAATTGATTTTTGGACTGTACAAAAAATGATTCAAAATGTCAATTGTATCGTGCCTCATGTTGAATACCCACTTTTCAAAGCCTCACAGTGACCAAAATTGCCATTTTTACAGACTTTTCTTCCTACTCAGAAGCTTCTATTTTGATCAATTTCGGGCCAGAAATGACTATAAACACACTTATTTTAGCTCCAAAAGTGATATTTCACATGCAATAGTCATTAACAGTCAAAAGATTAAACATTAAAAAAATCACCATTACTGACCATCTGGAGAAAGTTTGACAGGTTCGGGGTCATCGCTTTTCATCAGAAAATTTATTTTTTGAACTGTACAAAAAATTATTCAAAATGCCAATTGGATCATGCCTCATGTTGAATAACCATTTTTTAAAGCCTCACTGTGACCAAAATTGCCATTTTTATAGACTTTTCCTCCTACTCAGAAGATTCTGTTTTCACCAATTTCGGGTAGAAAAATGACTCTAAACACACTTATTTTAGCTCCGAAAGTTATAATTCACATGCAATAGTCATTTACAGTCAAAAGATTAAATAGGAAAAAATCACCATTACTGACCATCTGGAGAAAGTTCGACAGGTCTGGGGTCATCGTTTTTTATCAGAAAATTGATTTTTGGACTGTACAAATAATGATTCAAAATGTCAATTGAATCGTGCCTCATGTGGAATACCCACTTTTCAAAGCCTCACAGTGACTAAAATTGCCATTTTTACAGACTTTTCTTCCTACTCAGAAACTTCTATTATGACCAATTTCAGGCAGGAAAATGTCTCTAAACACATTTATTTTAGTTTCAAAAGTGATAATTCACATGCAATAGTCATTTACAGTCAAAAGATTAAACATTCAAAAATCACCATTACTGACCATCTGGAAAATGTTCGACAGGTTATCGTTTTTCATCAGAAAATTAATTTTTTGGACTGTACAAAAAATGATTAAAAATGCCAAGTGGATCGTGCCTCATGTTGAATAACCACTTTTTAAAGCCTCACAGTGACCAAAATTGCCATTTTTACATACTTTTCCTCCTACTCAGAGGCTTCTATTTTGACCGATTTTGGGCCGGAAAATGACTCTAAACACACTTATATTAGTTCCAAAAGTGATTACCCACATGCAATAGTCATTTACAGTCAATAGATTAAACATTAAAAAATCACCATTAGTGACCATGTGGAGAATTTCGACAGGTCCAGGGTCATCTTTTTTTCATTAGAAAATTGATTTTTTTTGGACTGTACAAAAAATGATTCAAAATGGCAATTGGATCATGCCTCATGTTGAATAACCACTTTTAGAGCCTCTCAGTGACTAAAATTGCCATTTTTACAGACATTTCCTTCTACTCAGAAGCTTCTATTTTGATGAATTTCTGGCAGGAAAATGACTCTAAACACATTTATTTTAGTTCCAAAAGTGATATTTCACATGCAATAGTCATTAACAGTCAAAAGATTAAACATTAAAAAATCACCATTACTGACCATCTGGAGAAAGTTCGACAAGTCCAGGATCATCGCTGTTCATCAGAAAATTCTTTTTTTGAACTGTACAAAAAATTATTCAAAATGCCAATTGGATCATGCCTCATGTTGTATAACCTCTTTTTAAAGCCTTCTACTCAGAAGCTTCTATTTTGACTGATTTCGGGCAGGAAAATGACTCTAAACACACTTATTTTAGTTCCAAAAGTTATTATCCACATGCAATAATCATTTACAGTCAAAAGATTAAACAGTAAAAAAATCACCATTACTGACCATCTGGAGAAAGTTCAACAGCTCATAGTTTTTCATCAGAAAATGGATTTTTTGGACTGTACAAAAAATGATTCAAAATGTCAATTGGTCCGTACCTCAAGTTGAATGACCTCTTTTCCAAGCCTCACAGTGACCAAAATTGCCATTTTTACAGACTTTTCCTCCTACTCAGAATTTTATATTTTGACCAATTTCGCTCAGGAAAATGACTCTAAACACACTTATTTTAGTTCCAAAAGTGATAATCCACATGCAATAGTAAATTACAGTCAAAAGACTAAACATTAAAAAATCACCATTAGTGACAATTTGGAGAATGTTCGACAAATCCGGGGTCATCATTTTTCATCAGAAAATTGATTTTTGGATTGTCCAAAAAATGATTCAAAATGCCAATTGGATCATGCCTCACGTTGAATAACCACTTTTTAAAGCCTCACAGTGACCAAATTTGCCATTTTTACAGACTTTTCCTCCTACTCAGAAGCTTTCATTTTGACCAATTTCGGGCAGGAAAATGACACTAAACACACTTATTTTAGATCCCAAAGTAATAATTCACATGCAATAGTCATTTACAGTTAAAAGATTAAACATTAAAAAATCACCATAAGTGACCATCTGGAGAAAGTTCGACAGGTCCGGGGTCATCGTTTTTCATCAGAAAATTGATTTTTTGGACTGTACTTAAAATGATTGACAAATGCCAATTGGATCGTGCCTCATGTTAAATAACCACTTTTTCAAGCCTCACAGTGACCAAAATTGCCTTTATAACAGACTTTTTCTCCGACTCAAAAGCTTATATTTTGACCTATTTCGGGCAGGAAAAGGACTCTAAACACACTCATTTTAGTTCCAAAAGTTATTATCCACTTGCAATAGTCATTTACAGTCAAAAGATTAAATATAAAAAAATCACCATTAGTGACAATTTGGAGAATGTTCGACAGGTCCGGGGTCATCATTTTTCATCAGATTATTGATTTTTTGGACTGTACAAAAAATGATTCAAAATCCAATTGGATCATGCCTCATGTTGATAACCACTTTTTAAGCCTCACAGTGACCAAAATTGTCATTTTTACAGACTTTTCCTCCCACTCAGAAGCTTCTATTTTGACCAATGTCGGGCAGGAAAATGACTCTAAAAACACTTATTTTACATCCAAAAGTAATAATTCACATGCAATAGTCATTTACAGTCAAAAGATTAAACATTAAAAAATCTCCATTACTGACCATCTGGAGAAGGTTCGACAGGTCCGGGGTCATCGTTTTTCATCATATTATTGATATTTTAGACTGTACAAAAAATGATTCAAAATGCCAATTGGATCGTGCCTCATGTTAAATAACCACTTTTCCAAACCTCACAGTGACCAAAATTGCCATTTTTACAGACTTTTCCTCCTTATTTATTTATTTATTTTAGAGTTTTATATAGCGCTAGCCAGACCCGAAGGTATCGGAGCGCTTTACAGCCTTATCACTCGTATGATACATTAACATAGTAATATGTACAGTGGCTCATGACACATCGCATAGCCTCGTCGTAGAGAGCACAATGTCATTCGTAAGATATGTTATCACAGTAGTCTGTACAGTGTCTCATGTCGCTTTACGTAGTGTCATCGCAAAAGCACAATGACTCTTGACTAGATTGGATCAGGGAGGGGGGATAGAGGAGGTAGTCATGAGGAGAGCGAGGTAGAGGTCTTAGTGTAAAAGTGTCTGTGCGCTGCTGTGGGCAGGCTTCAGCGATTAGGCTGTAACTATCCATTTGGGAGAGATCGATTGGGGAGGAGGTCTTTGAGCTGCCTTTTGAAATTTAAGTAGGAGGGGTTAGTCCTGATATGGACTGCTATGGAGTTCCAGATTTTGGGCGCATTTCCTGCAAAGGAACGGGATGCGTTTTTTTGTTTGCGAGTTTTCGGAGGGATAAGGAGTAGAGTGTTGGTACTCCTTAGGCTTCTTGTCTGACCGGCCTTCTGGAGTTTGGAGGCCAGGTATGCAGGTTTCCGTGTGTAGCACTTTGTGTGTGAGGCAGGCAGTACTGAAGTTGGCACGCATTTCAATTGGGAGCCATTTGAGCTCTCTGAGTGCAGGCGAGATGTGTTCATATTTCTTTACTCCGGTGACCATTCTGGCTGCTGCGTTCAGAGTTGTTCTGAGCGGAGCTAGGTGGGATTTTGCTGATCCTGTGAGGGTTGCATTCCCGTAGTCCAGTCTGGACAGCACCAGGGATGGAGTGGCTTGTTTGAGGTCGTTCGGAGGGATGAAGGGTTTTATTTTGTTGAGTAGTTTAAGGTTGAGGAAGGCGCTCTTTGCGGTGTTCTTGATGTGTTTGCTCATGTCTAATTTAGGGTGCAGAGTGATTCCCAGTGATTTTACAGAATCGGCTAGGGTGGGGTTGTAGTTGAGAGCATCAATAGCTTTTAGCCATTCTGTGATTTGGGGGTTCTTCTCCTTGTTGGAGATGAGGAGGAATTCCGTCTTGTCTTGGTTTAGTTTCAGGTGGTTGCGTGATAACCAGTGTTGAACTTCTCTTAGAGTGTCGTTCAGTCTCTGAATGTCTTCCATGGAGGAGGTTTCCAGATAGATCTGGGTATCGTCTGCATAGAGGTGGAAGGGAATGTTGTTTTTTTTTAGAATGGTGGTAAGGGGTTCCATATAGATGTTGAAGAGTTGCGGCAAGAGTACTGATCCTTGGGGGACACCCCTGCTAACGGGGAGTAGGTCCGATGTGAAGTTTTCGATTTTTATTCTTTGGGTGCGGTTCTGTAGAAAAGAGGTGAACCATTGTAAGACCACCTCTTCCGCTCCAACCCTTTCTTGAAGTGCCTTAAAGAGTAGTTTGTGGTCAACCGTGTCGAAGGCTGCCGATAGGTTCAGGAGTATGAGTAGGCAACATTGGCCCGTATCAAGAGATTTGTGCATATCATCAATTACATTTAGGAAGGCTGTCTCTGTGCTGCAACCTTTTCTGAAACCCGATTGGTGGGGGTCTAGAAGGTTGGTGCTGTCCAGGTGTTGAGTAAGTTGGAGGAGAACACATCTTTCCAGGATTTTCGCTAGGAGAGGGAGGTTGGATACGGGCCTGTAGTTGTTCAGATCGTTTGTGTCAGAGCCCGGTTTTTTCAGTAGAGGTGTGACTTGCCCGTTTTTGAGACAATCCGACATGACTCCAGTACTCAGGGAGCTGTTTATAATCTTGGTCCAGTGCGGTGCTAGAGAGAGTTTGAGCTTTTTGGCCAGTTGGGCAGGTATGCGATCCAGGACGTGTGCTGAGAGTTTGGCGCTGGAAATCATTTTGATGACCTCTGCTTCGGAGATGCGATTGAAAGATTTCCATAAGTTTGGGGGGAGCTTGTGTGTGATATCTTCTGTCCCTGGCGGTAATTTACTGTCAGGGGGACTGCGGTGTACGTCAAAGGAGAGTTCTATCTTGGTGACATTGTCATTGAAGAAATTGGCAAAGTTATCACACAGGTCTTTGGAGGCCATAACTGGTGTCGAAGGGGGCTTGGAAGTTTGTTGCCTAATGAAATTAAAGAGTTCTTTGGGCCTGTTTTTTGCATTGCCAAGGGCATTACAAAAAATGGAAGTTTTTTCATTCTTTATGGGTTTTTTATATTTCCCACTTACTGATTTGAGTCTAGCTCGTAGGAATGTGGAGGGGTTGTTCCGCCAGCGCCTTTCTGCAGCTCTTAGTTCTCTTCTTTCGGAGTTTATGTCTGTGTTGAACCATGATCTAGATGGTATGTTCCTGCCCCTTTTAGTTTCAGGGGGGCTACTTGGTCCATAATGGAAGTCATAGTGGTGTTGTAGTGAGAGGTGAGTTCAGTTGTTGAGAGCTCACCCGTGTGGATGGGGAGGAGGGAGCTTATCCTTTCCTCCAGGTCTGCAAGGGGATTCTGACATAGCTTTCTCACCCAGCGGAGGGGGGAGGTCCTGCATACCGGGCTGGCATTGGATCGTTTGGTTGATGTGGAATAGAATGACATGGTGATCAGACCAGTCCACAGGCAGGGTGAGGTCAACAGAGACTATATCTGCTTGAGCGATAATGGCATCCAAGATTGAGCCTCTGTTGTGGGTTTTCTCTGTGCAGTGTTGGGTGAGGTTGTTGTTGATTAGGAGATAGTTTAAGGTTTTGATTAGCGAGTTGTTTTCCTCATTCCAATGTAGATTGAGGTCGCCTAGAATTATGTTGTTGGAGTCACGGAGTGAGCAGTGAGTTATCAGGTCGGAGAGGTGTTCTCCGAATGAGGAGGTGTTTCCTGGCGGATGGTAGAGGAGATGACAGAGTAATGTTTTATTGTCACTCGTCTTAATGGTGGCAGTAAGACATTCGAAAGAGTTATATTTGAGGGCGTCAGTTTCTGTCACGGATATGTTGTCCTTGTGTATGATTGCTATCCCTTCTCCTCGTTGGTTTTTTCTGTCTTTATGGAGGATTGCGAAGCCCGGGGGCACAAGCATATCCATAATTGGGGAAGAGAACTCATTTAGTCATGTTTCGGTGATGAACGTGATGTCTATGTCGTGGGTAAGGATGGTCTCTGCCAGTTCTAGAGCATGTTTGGTGGCCGATCTGCAGTTAATGAGAATGCAGTTGGTATTGGATCGCTCGTTTTTGAGTTTCTTCTTTAAGGGGGCCCTGGGGATGTTAGTGAGGAAGGCAGGGGGTCTTGAGGATCTGGGGGGGAGCGGTTTCTTCCAAATCCAGGGATAACCTGGATCTTGGAGTTAGAGGTGACAGTAGTGAATGTGTCATATGAGGTGGCAAGATCCATTGCTTCGCTCGTGGACATTGCGGCTTTTGTTCTTTTGGGTCTCTGTGTCTGGTTCCGGAGGGGGGTTGTGGACCAGTTTAGCCATTGGGTCTTGTGAGGCATTGTGTGATAAGTGTTGGTGGTTGTGGGCGTCGGACGTGGGTGTTGGTTGGGCTTTCGTGGTGTGGGGAGGTTCAGTAAGATTTCGGTGAGGCCCAGTATTACGTTTCTAGCTGGCTTTCCAGCAGTGCAAGTCACTGGGTCATCTCTACGGAGGGGGGGTGGGGGCATCCCGGAAAGACATTGTGGCTCTTGTTCTTGTGGGTCTCTGTGTCTGGTTCCAGATGGGGGTAATGGACGAGCTAGGTCGTTGAGTCTTTGGAGGCCTTGCGTGTTTGGTCTTGGTAAATGTGGGTGTCGTGTAAGGGTGTTGACTGGGCTCTTGGTGTTGGATTTTGGTGTTTGAGTTGCCTATGTTATCCCTATGGGTAGTCCTGGATATGGGGTGTGGAAGATCGCGGTGTGGTTCAAGTGGCCATCTCTTGTGTGTCAGTGGAGGGAGAGATTTGGGAGTCATTGACTGCGGGCCGGGTTTGCTGGTTGTTTGTTGGGAGTGGTGGTTTGAGGATGGAGGGGGTGGGTGTTGTTCGGTAGGGGGTTGGAGAGCCTCATCTGAGATGAGGCTCCGATTGATTTTGGGGGGGAATGAATAGAGCGCTGTCGTGGAGGGGTAGATGGAGAGGAGGATGATGTCTGGAGGGGGGAGGTTGTCTTTAGTAGCAAAGGACTTGTGGTTGCTTTGTGCGATCTCCTGGAGGGGCGGTCTATCAGGGGATAAGGAGTTAGACCGGCGGGAGCTGTGTAAGTGCAATGGGGCGTGCGGAGCGAGGGGAAGAGGGAGTCGAAAGCTTCTAGGTTGTCATTATTGGCTTGGATCATGACTGTGCCATTGGTGTAGATGGTCACAGAGATGTTACTGTTTCGTATAGGGTGGTTTGGGAGTGTGATAATTAGTTTGCAACTGTAGGGGGTGTTAGTTGTTTTGGTTCTGTGCAGATGTGTTTGGAGGATGGTGTTCCAGTTGATAGTTCTTGCGGTATGGAAAATGAGATCCATTTTTAACTGGCCTTTGGAAGAGCAGTGGTATATGTCCGCGAATAAAGTTTCTGGGTGTTGTCTAATCAGTCTGTGTTTGTGGTTTCTTTTTGCTTTTGGTGTGAGGTTGGGGGGGAAATGATGGAGGAGTTCGGGCCGTGTGGTTTTAGTCCGTTAGGTGTGGAGGGGTGGGGGGATAAGGTGTGAGGTGGCATTTTGTCTTGGTTTGGAGGGTGGGTGGTTGTCCGGAGCTGTGTGCAGTCTATTGATTAACCCTGGGCGTAGTTCGCGTAGTCGCGCTACGCGTAGCTACGCGAAGTGCACTTCGCACTACGCAAGCTACGCGTAGCTACGCAAACTGCGTAGTGCGGTATGGAAAATGCTGTTCGCACTGATTGCACAGTGCCGGATGCTTGTCCGCACTGTGCAATCATTGCAAACGGCATCTTGCACAGTGCAAGCGGTCATTTTCTGCCGCTCGAGTAGATTTGTACTCGAGCAGCAGTTTTCTCAACGCGGACTGGTAGTTTCTCATCGCGAGCAGTCGCGAGCATACGCAACCACTCGCAATGAGAGACCTGACCTCCCCGCGTTGAGAATCTCCCCGGGAGGTTTATTTTCCGCGCTCGCAATCGGCAACTTGATGTTGCTGATTGCGAACGAGGAAAAAGTCTCGCCGGGATGTCATTTTGCTCGCTTGCGGTCGCCAACTTGACGTTGAGGACCGCGAGCAAGCAGAAAATGCCCGCTACGCTACGCGTTTTTGCACTGTGGTACGTGCAATTCGCGTAGCGCTTAGTTGCGCAAACTACGCGAGCGTAGCGTTGTAGTGTAGTTCCTATTTCCCTAATAGGCTCTGCGCATTGGAATAATATAACCTATAGGTTTGACATAGGACTAAGGTCGGTATGTCCCTATCGATTATATTAAACTTAATTACCTGTGCCAGCTAGCTCAGAGGCCACTAGAAACTCCTTGAGAACAAGAAGGGAGTAGTTTCTGGCAACCGAAAAACATGACAACTTTGTTTCCCTTTAGAAGCGGAACATGTCTCAGAATCGTGGAAACAATAGATAACAGTTTCACTCATTCAATCGTGCATGCTTAGTTTCTACAGAGTTACACAGAAAGGAAAGATGGGCGTTTCAATAAAAAGGGTTTTATTGAACAGTCTTGTTTCTCGTGTAAGAGATATGTGCTGTTATGATCACAAGACAGTATGCAAGATAAATAATGTACAGCGTAAGCAGTAGAAATAAATAATACTACGCTAGCATTATCTTTTAGCATATATTCACGTACAGAAATAACATGAGCTAAAAATGCGAGTACTCATACGATGCATCCCTAAACTAGTTCTACCCCAATGTACCTAACCTGGTCTAGGTGTAGGGAAAGGTAGAAGTAGGTGGAGTATTCTCTCGTCTGGTATACTAAGAGTATGTTAAGTCTAGTATGCCAAGTATGATATGCCAAGAGTCCCTCTAGGTTCTAGTCAGCTCCATACCTTGAGAATGAGAGAGGTGGGAATCTCCTGCCGGGTCTGGAACTCTAACACCCCGCGAAGGGAGTCAGAACACTGGAAGCTGGATTCGTCTGCGTGCAGGAATGACAGCGTCTTCTCAGTGCGTCAGGCCGGGATACGGGCTCCTCTGAAGTCGAGGTCTCCTCTAACTTGCTTGGGCAAGGGAAGGTATATTTATACCTGGTAGGTGTCGTGGAATGTTAGCATTGATGTGAAGTCGGACAAAGGAAGACGTCAGGAATGAACCCTTAAGGTATAACGGTTCATACATAATAGATGAGTTCTTGGAGAAATCAATAGTCCTGGGCTAGGGGAACTCCCGAAGCTTGAGGGTCTGGTTTCTAAGAACTCGTTGTGACGTTAGGGTGGACGGATGTCGGTGACCATGCCTGTATTTGGAGTGCACGGTTAATGCCTAAATAAGGACAGGGATTTCTATGCCTATATAAGGGCAATGCGAATTGTGCCTATATAAGGACATGATTCAGGAAAACCTATATACGGACCCCTAAAGGAATACAACACCCACTCCATCTTCGATTGAACGATAATACTAAATGCTAAACATTTAAATGCTAAACATAAAATTGAGTACCACATATTGCTAAAAACATTTCTAAAAGCATTTTAAAAGAAGCTCAAAACTGTTGAAATGCAATAGGTACTGTACATTTTAAAGCATCAGTTTCATTCTTAGCATATAACGGAAGTAAAATGCAACGTGAATGAAATGGAAATATATACATATGACGAAATGGTCGATAAGTTCTAAAAATCAAAGCCATTGCATATCATGGAATTAAATGAAATGTTAGACAAATAAGATGACAATGTGTCCCTGGAAGTATTCAAAGAAGTCCGTTTTATAAGACTAGTTGTACTGTAAGCAGATTGTTCATTTGCCATGCTTTCTCTTTCGAGAAAAAAATAATTTGTGTTCAAAGAAAAAGTTCAATTTCTGGGAATAGTTCCAAGTTTTGAAAATATGAAGGCCAAATTTCAATGGTGCCCTGGTACACTGTGAGCCGAATCAAAGTCAGTGTTTGGGTCTGGCGTAAACATTAGATCATCTATGTCCGCAGCCAAAATATCATCCACCGAAGCCGGTGACATTTGGAACACCTCGTTCAGAAGGTTAATCGCACAGAGATGAGAAACATCGCCCTCAGCAGAAGATGCAATGTTCACGTCCGTTGTTACCTGTGTGCCCGTTGATCCATCTCGTACCTCAGCAGCAGCCGGAAGTGTCTGTGAGATCTCAATGAATGCCGCCATCAGGATTGGAAGCCTTTGGGGACAACACACAGCATGGGCCGTTATCGGGTCCAGCAGAGTATCGATATCCGTTGGCATGACTGATGGGAGTGTTAGACAGATGTCTAGCACGCATTCTTCACCGCAAAACAGGCAGCGTAGAACAGGTAAGATGCAATCTTGCCAGATTGGTCTGAATGACAGAAACCACGTTGTATTAAGTTCCCGTAGACGAGGCATGCCCAAAAGCTGTACTATTCGCTCACGGCATTTCCGTTCAAAGAGGGCTCTCTCCACATCGCTCGGAGTGATGTTGGTGAAGAGGCTTGCCATAGCGTAGTAGGAGGAATAGAAACAGAATTCCTGCAACAAGTGCTAGAATTAACGGCACACCACCAAACACCAAATGTGCAAAGTTTGGGCTGATTCCGAGGACAGCCTGGAAAGGTGCTAATAGTCCGGAACAGATGGTCTTAAATACATGTACAATTCCGCTTGTATCTGACATATTAAAGATACGTCCTATCATTTCTACGAAATGTATAGGGCAGTTTGTACGAATTAAAGCTTGTATCTCAGCCGAAGTCCTTGCAACTTGTAGATCATAGGTTTCTTTGGCCGAGGTCAAAGGCACTGACTGTTGTATAAGCATGGCTTTCATTCTGCTTAAAGTATCAAATCGTATAAAAGAGACATTCAACGAAGGCCATAAAGGCGACTCCCTGACTGTGTCTATTTGGGCAAACAATACTTGCATACAGCAAGTGACCCTGGAGTTGACCGTTACTAGATATGGGATGCCTGGCAACATGCCACAGCAACTCTGATCATTCAACATGAGGTAACTCCCATTAGAAAGTTGTCCAAACGTTGGATTAATCACAGCAGCTGGTGTACCCTGCTGGTGGCAGGACAAATTTGCCACAGAACCATTACAAGCCCCGTGTAAAGATATGTCCTGACAAATCAGTGAACCGCTTAGTGCATTTTCACAGTGTGTACCGCTTAGAAACACTTCACGATCCCCACTCCAACATCTATATGTGTATGGTAAATTCCAGGATGTCTTAATGTATTCTTTACACAACCTTTCATATTTGCCTGCTTGCATTTGTTTGAGGCAATACTGAAACTGAAAAGTAGTCACAGGTAGAGTGATTTTGCCATGAATAAGCCATTCTGTAGCTGGTTTTTCTGCCACTGTGAATGGTAATTTTTAAATGTTTTCAATGCCCAGTACTGTATACTTTGCTCCCCTTTGTGCCAGTTCAATCTGTTTTATCAGTTAGATTGTATTCTGCAAACAGAGCCGTCGTGTTGATAAAACGCCAAGGCACATAGCCCGCACGCAAAGATTGCAGTGTCCAGCTTAATAACATAATAGAACGTAATTGAGACTGGCCTTGCTGTAACATGGCTAAATCTTGTTCCAGTATGTCGATTGCAGAGGATACAATACTGTCCAATGAATAAATTCTGGAGGACAAAGTTGTTAACCCATTGTCGACCACAGAGAGAGTTTTCTCTAAGTTAATACGATCAAGTTCACGTATTCGTTCTGCGGCCTCCATCTGTGACACCTTCCATGCTTCATTATAAGCAGCATAAATGCCGGCATATATGAAACGTTTTTGACGTGGTTTTCTTGGTCCAAGCAAGAATTCCCTAAGTTCTGCGTCTTCTTTAAGTAAAGATAAGTGTTGTTTCACATCCTTAAGTGTAGATTTCTGCAGCCAATCGAGGCATAATTTTCCTACACTGTATGTTGTTACTACCCCCGGATGCTGTCGTTGGACGTATCGTGGGTCTGGCCTATGAATAGTAAACCCCTGTGTTTTATTCAGGAATCTCTCTTGACAGTTGTTTGTGTCTGTGGGCCAGATCAACCATTTTCTCCAATCAGGATTTGTTCTGTTGAGTTGTAGTATGGTGTCAACTGTAACCGCTGCCTGTGTATTGTTATCACTTGCAGGTGTTGGTACAGAAGGTGCTTTCATGTCTTTAATCTTGGCCAAACCAAGGCAAGACGTTTGTTGGACAGTGTCATTCAAAAACATTATTTGTCGAGGGACGATACAGGCTCTAAATAAAGCTTCTATCCCCTGCATTTGCCAATCTTTAGTACCCCAGACAGTTTTTGTGTCTATTGTGTCTTTCCATAAGTCGAAACCCTGTCTAGACAGTTGGGCAATAAATGCTGCAGAGTATATCTGTTTTGTATTTGTTAACATAATTTTCATTCCTGTTTTGTTTACATTTCTATAGTAAAATGTTTCTGGATCAGATGTATTGTATCCTGAAAAATATGGAAACTTTTTAGCAAATGTTTTTGAACTACCTTTTGGTGGTGTAGGACAATGCTCCCATTGGTTAAACATAAACACATTTCTAGGTGTTGCAGATTTATGCAAAAAATGATGACCATAGTGGTTATAGCAATACAGCTGTTCTTAGTCTGATGAACCCTCTAAATATTCATTATTAGAAAATGCAGCAGATTTTTCTATGTCAAACATCATATCATTTACAGTTTCAAAGTCCCAATCATCAGAAAAGGTACTGGATAAAACGAAATCACTCAGTGAAATCTTAAATAAATGTGGAATGTTCAAATGTTCCGTCGGGCCGAAGATATCAAAATCAGTTTTGTCCCACACTATACCATCCTGTATAGGAACGGCTGTGATGTTCACTGCAGACAAGTCTCTTGTTTCACGATGGGATGATTTGTGAGGTTTCAAAAGTAAGTTCACTTCTTTTCTTTCAGTGTCCAAATGGATGTATCTCCCATTTATCAGCACGCTCATAGTCATAACCAAAGCTAGCCAAAGCAGGAAGAAAAATATTCCAGAAATAACCCAAAGTTCAATTCATGGTGAAACTAGATAAGTCTTTTCCAAAAAATGTAAAAAGTCTAGTACTTGCTTTTTAAAAGTTTTTGATGCTGGCGACGTCTCGGGCTCACTCGGATCCTTGGAAAACGTATCAAAGTTAATGAAGTAGCCAGAAGCAGTTCTGTCAATTGTTGGCATTGCATCAGGATTTGTAGAAATCGCTGGTACCAGTTGATCACTTGTTACATTGGTGTAGACAGGTGTATTTGGACGAACTGTTACTTGTGTTTCAAGAGGGATGAGTTCCATAGCATTGTTGCTCAGACTTCATCTGTTACTGCTGAATTCTCAATGGTTATCAGTCTTTCAGTCTGAACCTCTTGGATAGTAGCGAGAGGAGTGTGTCTGCTACTAGGTCAGAATCCACGAGGCCTACTATTTAGTATTGACCACATACTGTGGTTTGATGAGGTCGATGGACACAAATCTTTTCTCCTTTTTTCCAGCAAGGGGCGGCAGAAGTACTGTTCTTGTTCCTTGAACGGCTAGGACAGGTACTGGTTGTCTGTAAGAAGGTCCAAATTCCTTCTTGTCCGCAATCTTCTCTCTGACTAGATCCCCAACTTTTGGAATCCAGACAGGCCTTGCTGGGACCGCCGGTTTTTCCCCAGTGGTGGTTGGCTGCAGGAATACGTTGCTTTGTTTCGATCTTAGTTCATTTAGTTCCTGTAAAACAGCCAAACGATCTTTGATATCAAAAGGTTTATTTTCCACCACTGTGCCTCTACAGTCCAGATCGGGCACCCACATTCTTGTCCCAAATAGGACCTCATATGGAGTGACCCCCCCTAGAGCACTTCTTGGCAAATTGTTTAATGAGCGTTGGACCCCATATAGATGTTTGACCCACCCATAACCCGAACCTAATACCCTAGCTGTTATAGACTGCTTTATGTCCCGGTTTTTCCTTTCCACAACAGAATTTCCCTCAGGATGAAACGGAGAGGAGTACCACAATGCAACGCCCAGACTGGCCATGGCGTCTTTGTAAGCCCGAGAGCTAAACGCAGGGCCCTGGTCAGAATGTAGCGTGCCTATTGCGTATGTGCCGATAAAGACTCGCAAATCTTTTATAACAGTTCGAGCGTCAGCCGAGCGCTGAGGCCATATCCATAGGAACCTTGAGCAAGAATCCACTGCGACCATGATATATTTATAGTTACCATCCCTTTGCAAGGGACCGCAGTGGTCCAGGTAAACACAAGCTAATGGTTTGTCTGAAATTAACAGGGGTGTCTGCGCAGGACGTTTCACTGTGGAGACTTTCATCTGTTGGCAAATTTCACATTCCAGAACATAGTTCTTGGTCTGCTTCCTAATGCCAGGCCACCAATATCTTTGTGTTAATAACGATACCGTTGCAGAAATGCCTGCATGGGCAGAAGCTATCCCTTCGTGTGCTGCTAGGATTAGTCCTAATCTGCGTTCCTTGTTTGGAATTACCCTATCCCCCACTCCAGGGATTCGAGCAAAAGGAACGTTGTTCACATCAATTACATAAGAGTACTTGAGTGGAAACTTTTTTGGTAACGCTGCACCACTGCCTTTGCTCATAGCATTGACAGCCAACATTATCTCACTGTCTATTTTCATTTTTGAACGAGTGATCGCAGCTACGGAAGCTGTCTGAACTGCCCCCTTTGCGGCTTCGTCAGCCAATGAATTCCCTGCAACGTGAACGCCATCACGTTGATGACTCAGTGTATGGATCACGTGAGCCTTTGGTAGTTCGATTTTTAACTGAACTACTTGTTCCCAAAGCGTTTTATGCTTTATTGTGCCACCTTTTGCATCTTTGAACCCGTTTTCAAACCAAGTTTGTATATATTCATTATACGACTGTACACAGTAGAAAGAATCGCACACTATTAGTGTGGGGAATTCTCGATCTGTACTTTCAAGTGCCAGTTTGAATGCTTGTAGTTCAGCTCGCTGAGCTGTACAATCTCCTAGAGATTGGGTTTTTGTGACCATAGGTCTGAAGTTGCCATCGCGCATGCGACCTTTAATGATTGCGCACGCTGCACTGTAAGCTTGCTTACTCCCTGTTGCGGGTTGTACGGATCCGTCAGTGTAAATTATGAATTCGTACTGATCGAGAGGCAGAATCTCAGTGGGCAGAGGACATTCATGTTCATATTGCAGGAACGCTTGTGTTTTGAGATCAGGATCAAAAACATATTCAACATCTGTTGCAGCAAGAGAATTAAGCCATTGTATCCATCTCGGATGTAATGCTTTAGCATTTGGAATGGTCGCTTTAGTTACCGCCTCTAAGACCGGAACTAGGGTTACGACAATAATGCGTTTCCCTTGGGCTAGAGCTCTTTCTTTTGCTACTGCAGTTTGAACTGCTGTCAGTATTTTTTCTGTTGAAGTGAAGCGCATTTCTGCTTGTGTATACAAATGTGATTTGTATGCAATTGGTACTTTCTCACCCTCATTAAATGTTAAGTAGGTGAATCCGCATTGACCCGAAATTATTCGGATCACTAAATTGCGTTGGCTTACTCGTGTTTGTAAGTGATTTGTTGCTAACATGTTAGCTTGGAGTGAACGCAAGATTTCTGTGTGTTCATTTGTCCAATTTTTGATTGAAAAATCAGGTTTCATTAATGCGTAGAGAGGTTTAACCCTTTCTGCGTAATTTAGAATGTAAGTTCTTCCAAAGTTTAGGAAACCCAGTATGGATTGTAAATTTTTAAGCGTTTTTGGAGGTTGGAGCAGCGCACACCTTTCTAAAACGTTGACTGCCAAGCTCTTGCCTTCACTTGAAAGCTCGTATCCTAGGAACAGGACATTGAGATGGGCAATTCTGGACTTTTTGAAGTTGAATTTGTAGCCTTCAGAGGCGAAGCCCAGTATAATGGTGCTCACCCTGTTCAAGTGTTTGTCCAGGTCATCGTCTGTCAGATAGATGTCATCGACATAGGACAATGCCTCATTGTCATAAATTTGTAGTAACTCCGTTACCCTCGCTGAGAAAAACCCCGGGCTGTTCTTGAACCCTTGTGGGAGTCGACAAAATTGACGCTGGGTCCCCATTATTGAGAAAGCTGTTAAGTACCTGCTTTCAGGTGCTATGTTTTGACAAAAGAAACCATTTGAGATATCCAATGTGGTTTTGTATTTTTTACGCACAATGTTATTCATTAATGCTGTACTGTGTGCATTTTGCACTGCAAATGTTTTAGAACAAGTATTTAAGTGTCTGTAATCCAAAACTAGACGATAGGTGTTGTCTGGTTTGGAGACAGGAAACAAAGGATTGTTCATTGAAGAGTTGCATGTTTCAATCACCCCTTGGTATTCAAGTTGATCTAAGATCTCCCTGACCTGTTTTTTAGCTTCTTGCTTTATTGGATACTGCCTTTGTGCAGTAGGTTCATTTTTTAGATGTATTTTATGGTGAGGTGAATCCTCGTCCCATCCTACATGATTTTTGTATAATGCTGGGGCCTGGGCAACTGCCCATTTCCTGTCATAAGTATATTTTAGATGAATTGGAATATGGTTAGAGAAGGCAGGCATTATAATGTCCTCGCCATGTGGGCACTCTCTGACAAATTGTGGTGGCCAGTCTTTTTCTGCTAGAAGTATATCATAACCCCTTGAAAGTTTTTCCCAAAAGAGTGCTTTCACCTGTCTGGTTATGTCTCCCTCCATCCGGAATGTTATTTCATATAACTTTTGTGGAGTACTAACCCTGGTGTCTACAGTCTCAACTGTAATGTACTCATTCAAGTCCACTATCTCCAGAAGTTCCTTCAGGTTCTGGCGAGCTATTGTGACTTCTGCTGCACTGTCCAGCATTGTCTGAGCCCATTCTCCGTTCTTGAGTTGTGTTCTCAGTATCCTCGGCATGTCTGACCTTCAGACCTGCTACCTTCTTCTTTGAGAATTGAGGTTTTGATTTGTTTTTCGGAACGTGTTTGTCGTCTTTTGATTTCACACGTTCTTCCCTATGTTCTGACCGTCCTCTTCTTTCCGATGTCTGTGACGAGATCTGAAAGGTACGAGAGGAACGTGTATCAGTATCTTGATACCTGTCAGGCTTTTTCAAATTATCCCTATTCCTGAGGTTATACCTCCTTTCAGAGGGCTCCTTTTGAGGAGACCTACCTCGGGATTGAGAACGTTTCTCGTTTGAATTTTGTTTATTAGTTTCCCACTTCTTTTTAGAGGATGTAGGAGTTTGTTTATTAGAGTCCTTCTCAGGACTTTCAGATAGTTTTGGCTTCACTGGTCTTCCACCCAAACTATCTCTGCCTAATTCTGCATAAGATTGTTCTATTATTCTGGGTAGTTCTGTTTGATGTTCTGTAACATCGAATTCCCTTAATCGTTGGCGGATCGCCACTGCTGCTGCCTCCCCTTTAATATTAGATAATATTATTGTTGAGACCTGGTTGAAATTTTTCAGTAATTTCATACCTAAATTTAGAGCAGGCTCTGCCCCGTATTCGTTTTGAATTTGTTTCAGGACATCAGGTATTACTGCAATTGATGGAATACCATGTGTTTTAGTATAGATGGCAGCAAAGACTGAGCCCCAAGTGGTGCAGTCTTCCAGTTGTGGTGTGATCCCCATTGGTAAACTGATTGTTAGGATTCTGTGTTTCTCATACGGGCTAGTATTTGGAAATACTGCTTCGATTTGAGTAATTTTTTGAGCTATCCAGAATGGAATTTGCTCACGTTTTGTGGGCATTTTTCCCATGACTGCGTATAGAGTCTGTGGTGTAATTTTTAGCGTATTCCCCTGTTGAGGAGTTTGATTTGGAATGGTTAATGGTGGTTGGACTGTGAAAGTCCGCATGACATATTGGACTAATTGTCTGTAGATTTTGATTAACTCTGTAAGTTGAGTAAGTAATTCCTCGTCTGACATTTCTGCAATGTCAGGATGAGGTGTGTAGCCGGCTAGAATCGGCCATGTTGCTCCTGGTCTACCTAGTGGACCGAGCCTGGTAATGTTTCTGTGATGTTTTAGGGCACCTTTAAACCAGAGCTGATGCTCCTGGTATGTTAGTGGAATTTCAATATCCTCGAAAGGAATATATTCCTCTGGTGGATCATCTTCTTTGTAGAAGTGAAACAGTTTTGTTACTGATTTTGATTCAGGAAATATGACCCATGAATAGAATACCTCTGTCTGAAAGGATTTGTGTGCCTCTATCACGAAAACTGCTCTACCTCCTCTTGGTGGTAGGCCGTGTTTTATAAGTTTTAGAGTGATGGCTCTTCTTAAGTTTGGATTGATGTCTATGACACCCTCCTCGGTTTCAATAAAACCTGTGATGTTATAAGCTGTTAAAGCTGGGTGACCCGCAACGTCACCGTTGTCGGAGTCAGGCATTTTGTTTTTAGAAAAATGTAGAACAAGTTTCAAGGAAACAAAAAGATAAGGTGCACAATATTTTGGAACACTGTATCCTTCAACGTTGAACAAACCAAACAACTAGTATATAGGGTGCTTCCCTATTTAGTTATGGCGGATATTTAGCCCTACCCACTCCGGACATCTTATGGAGTATGTGAGTAGGGGTCTCTGAGAAAAGCACGAATGAGTTACTCAGTATCTAGCATTAAATTACTGCCTTACCAAACCGTTGGGTGCCATGTAGTGTAGTTCCTATTTCCCTAATAGGCTCTGCGCATTGGAATAATATAACCTATAGGTTTGACATAGGACTAAGGTCGGTATGTCCCTATCGATTATATTAAACTTAATTACCTGTGCCAGCTAGCTCAGAGGCCACTAGAAACTCCTTAAGAACAAGAAGGGAGTAGTTTCTGGCAACCGAAAAACATGACAACTTTGTTTCCCTTTAGAAGCGGAACATGTCTCAGAATCGTGGAAACAATAGATAACAGTTTCACTCATTCAATCGTGCATGCTTAGTTTCTACAGAGTTACACAGAAAGGAAAGACGGGCGTTTCAATAAAAGGGTTTTATTGAACAGTCTTGTTTCTTGTGTAAGAGATATGTGCTGTTATGATCACAAGACAGTATGCAAGATAAATAATGTACAGCGTAAGCAGTAGAAATAAATAATACTGCGCTAGCATTATCTTTTAGCAAATATATTCACGTACATAAATAACATGAGCTAAAAATGCGATTACTCATACGATGCGTCCCTAAACTAGTTCTACCCCAATGTACCTAACCTGGTCTAGGTGTAGGGAAAGGTAGAAGTAGATGGAGTATTCTCTCGTCTGGTATACTAAGAGTTTGTTAAGTCTAGTATGCCAAGTATGATATGCCAAGAGTCCCTCTAGGTTCTAGTCAGCTCCATACCTTGAGAATGAGAGAGGTGGGAATCTCCTGCCGGGTCTGGAACTCTAACACCCCGCAAAGGGAGTCAGAACACTGGAAGCTGGATTTGTCTGCGGGCAGGAATGACAGCGTCTTCTCAGTGCGTCAGGCCGGGATACGGGCTCCTCTGAAGTCGAGGTCTCCTCAAACTTGCTTGGGCAAGGGAAGGTATATTTATACCTGGTAGGTGTCGTGGAATGTTAGCATTGACGTCAAGTCGGACAGAGGAAGACGTCAGGAATGAACCCTTAAGGTATAACGGTTTATACATAATAGATGAGTTCTTGGAGAAATCAATAGTCCTGTGCTAGGGGAACTCCCGAAGCTTGAGGGTCTGGTTTCTAAGAACTCATTGTGAAGTTAGGGTGGACGGATGTCGGTGACCATGCCTGTATTTGGAGTGCACGGTTAATGCCTAAATAAGGACAGGGATTTCTATGCCTATATAAGGGCAATGCGAATTGTGCCTATATAAGGACATGATTCAGGAAAACCTATATACGGACCCCTAAAGCGGAATACAACAGCGTAGTCCTACGCCCAGGGTTACTATTGATCTGAGAGGATAAGACTCGAGGGAGTTGGGGGTTATTAACCCTCTCTGTGTCTAGGTAAGATTTGGGGATGGGTTTATTGCTCTTTCTGACCATATGTGCTCAGCCTTTGAGCCAGAAGCGAGAGTTAGCTGTGATTGCGGGTGTGGGAGCTACCTAGATTAGGGGGTTGTTTTGTATGTGTGAGTTTGATTCGGGGTAAGACGCTGCTATCTTGGGGCCAGGCAGGAGGTAGTGTGTCTCGCGTCTCCCGTGGCTGGGATTGCGCGTCAGTTGCGGTTCTTCACAGAATCCCAGGTTCCTATGAGTTCCGGGGAGAGGATAGGAGTGGTAGCGGGTAAGGTGTGTTTACTGGGAATCGGTGATTAGGGGCAGGCAGCCGTCATCTTGGGGACAGGCCCCCGGTTGTGGTGGTGCGAAGGGGTGTGCTGCGCCTCTTGTTTCTGAGGTCAGTGCGTCTGTGCTAGATAGATGTCAGGTTCGGGCGAAAGGAAACAACTAGTGGAGGTGGTGAAGAGAGAATAGGGGTTTGTTCTGTAGTTGGGAGTCTGATTAGGGGTTGGATGCCTCCATCTTAGGGTCAGGTAGGAGGTAGCGTGTCTCACATCTCCCGTTGCTGGGATTACGCGTCCGTTGCGATTCTTCACAAGATAACGGGTTCCGGTGAGTAGACCTTTTCGTATTCGTTTCTCGGGGTACTCGCCGGACTTGGTTTCTGTGGGGGGTTGGGTGAGGGCTCCTCGCCCCGCTTTGAGCTTGGTGTCTTCCACTTTTCCTATTACCATTGGATCCCTTGATTGTTAGGTGTCCTGTGATCTTGGCGGCATTTCAGATATTTCAGACTCCTTGCGGGTCCAAGTGTGGCTGTCCCCGGATCTTCTGCTGTGGAGTCCGCCGGCTTCCTGATCCTCTCCGAGGCGGGGGCAGCCCGTATATGGTCCAGGCAGAGGATCCACAGCGTGATTTCGGGCCGCCTGCTTGGGGGTTGTACTCCGGCGAGTCGCCGTTGCAGTGGGGGGTCGCTGGTTACTTTATTTAGAGTGGTGCTTGTCGTCCACCATCTTCACCGGCAGATTGTTACACATTAGTAGATGAGAGATATCACCACCAAAGGAATGGATTTAAAAGTGGATATATATGGGACTACCTTATTTCAGGGAACACAGATGTGACATTGGCATTGAGAATGGAGTGCCACCCAGCTTGGAGAGCTTGAGAGGAATCAAAGATGCATTGCCCTGTTGCAGAGAGAGACAAGATGACCCCCCAGCAGTGTTAAGCAGTGTATCCTCCTACTCAGAAGCTTATATTTTGACCAATTTCGGAAAGGAAAATGACTCTAAACACACTTTTTTAGCTCCAAAAGTGATAATTCACATGTAATAGTCATTTACAGTCAAAAGATTAAACATTAAAAAATCATCATTACTGACCATCTAGAGATAGTTTGACCGGTCCGGGGTCATCGTTTTTCATCAGAAAATTGATTTTTTGGACTGTACAAAAAATGATTGAAAAATGCCAATTGGATCATGGCTCATGTTAAATAACAACTTTTTCAAGCCTCACAGTGACCAAAATTGCCATTTTTACAGAGTTTTTCTCCTACTTAGAAGCTTATATTTTGACCAATTTTGGGAAGGAAAATAACTCTAAACACACTTATTTTAGTTCCAAAAGTTATTATCCACATGCAATACTCATTTACAGTCAAAAGATTAAACATTAAAAAATCATCATTACTGACCATCTAGAGATAGTTTGACCGGTCCGGGATCATAGTTTTTCATTAGAAAATAGAATTTTTGGACAGTACAAAAAATTATTCAAAATGCCAATTGGATCATGCCTCATGTTGAATAACCACTTTTTAAAGCCTCACAGTGACCAGAAATTGCCATCTTTACAGACTTTTCCTTCTACTCAGAAGCTTCTATTTTGACCAATTTCGGTCAGGAAAATGATTCTAAACACTTATTTTAGCTCCAAAAGTGATAATTCACATGTAAAAGTCATTTACAGTCAAAAGATTAAACATTAAAAAATCACCATTACTGACCATCTGGCGAAGGATCGACAGGTCTGGGGGTCATCGTTTTTCATCAGAAAATTTATATTTTAGACTTTACAAAAAATGAATCAAAATGCCAATTGGATCGTGCCTCATGTTGAATAACCACATTTAAGCCTCACAGTGACCAAAATTGTCATTTTTATACACTTTTCCTCCTACTCAGAAGATTGTATTTTGACCAATTTCAGGCAGGAAATTATGACTCTAAACACACTTATTTTAGTTCCAAAAGTGATAATCCACATGCAATAGTCATTTACAATCAAAAGATTAAACATTAAGAAATCCCCATTACTTACCATCTGGAGAAGGTTCGACAGGTCCGGAGTCATCAATTTTCATCAAAAAATTGATATTTTAGACTGTACAAAAAATGATTCAAGATGCCAATTGGATCATGCCTCATGTTAAATAACCACTTTTCTAAGCCTCACAGTGACCAAAATTGCAATTTTTACAGACCTTTCCTCCTACTCAGAAGCTTCTATTTTGACCAATTCCGGGCAGGAAAATGACTCTAAACACACTTATTATAGATCCAAAAGTAATAATCCACATGCAATAGTCATTTACAGTCAAAAGATTAAACATTAAAAAATCCCCATTACTGACCATCTGGAGAAGGTTCGACAGGTCCGGCCGGGGTCATCGTTTTTCATCAGAAATCTGATATTTTATACTGTACAAAAAATGAGTCAAAATGCCAATTTAGTCGTGCCTCATGTTGAATAACCACTTTTTAAGCCTCACAGTGACCAAAATTGCCATTTTTATAGGCTTTTCCTCCTACTCAGAAGCTTCTTTTTTGACCAATTTCGGGAGGAAAATGACTCTAAACACACTTATTTTAGATCCAAAAGTAATAATTCACATGCAATAGTCATTTACAGTCAAAAGATTAAACATTAAAATATCCCCATTACTGACCATCTGGAGAAGGTTGGACCGGCCCGGGGTCATCGTTTTTCATTAGAAAATTGATTTTTTGGACTGTACAAAAAAATGATTCAAAATGCCAATTGGATCGTGCCTCATGTTAAATAACCACTTTTTCAAGCCTCACAGTGACAAAGGGGGTCATTAGGATGGCGGTCGGAAAATCACTCCGACCACCATGGTAGTGGGAAAACAACTCCCGCTTGGACCGCGGCATAACCGCCGGTCCCATTAGGATGCTCCACAGTCGAAATCTGACCATGGCGGTCGGATTGCGGCATCTAACATTGCGGCGGTTGCTGCTGCCAGCAGCACCGCAGCGATGTCCAAAAAAGCATGTCCTGCATATCCCTGCACTGCGCGGTAGGCACTGCACAGTACCTGCCACCTGGTACAGGGATATGTAGGGGTACCATGGGTACCCAGTGTACCCACATACCCCCGCAATACAATGGGGGCCTGCAATGGACCCCCGGAGACATTCTCCATATGCCTTTTCATGGCGGTTCCACCGCTGCGGAAAGGCTGGCTGCCGCGGGCATCATAATCATGCCGGCGGAGCCTGGCCCTGCACAGGCCCCATTTTAGCGGTCCAGCTCCGCCCACCAGGCAAGCATGCAGACTGATACTGGCGGAAAAGTGGCGGGCGGAAAATCGCACCGCCGCGGTCGTCACCGCCATGCTAATGGGACCGGCGGTTTTTAGTGTTGCGATCGCGGGTGGATGACCACCACCGGGCCGGCGGTTGCCACCGCCGGCCCAGCAGCAGTCATCCGACGCCATCTTAATAGACCCTTAAATTTGCCATTTTAACAGACTTTCCCTCCTACTCAGATGCTTATGTATTTGACCAATTTTGGGCAGGAAAATGACTCTAAACACACTTATTTTAGTTCCAAAAGTTATTATCCACATGCAATAGTCATTTACAATCAAAAGATTAAACATTAAGAAATCCCCATTACTTACCATCTGGAGAAGGTTCGACAGGTCCGGTGTCATAGTTTTTCATTAGATAATAGAATTTTTGGACAGTATAAAAATGATTCAAAATGCCAATTGGATCATGCTTCATGTTGAATAACCACTTTTTAAAGCCTCACAGTGACCAAACATTGCCATCTTTACAGACTTTTCCTTCTACTCAGAAGCTTCTATTTTGACCAATTTCGGTCAGGAAAATGATTCTAAACACTTATTTTAGCTCCAAAAGTGATAATTCACATGTAAAAGTCATTTACAGTCAAAAGATTAAACATTAAAATATCCCCATTACTGACCATCTGGAGAAGGTTGGACCAGCCCGGGGTCATCGTTTTTCATCAGAAAATTGATTTTTGGACTGTACAAAAAATGATTCAAAATGCCAATTGGATCATGCCTCATGTTGAATAACCACATTTAAGCCTCACAGTGACCAAAATTGTCATTTTTATACACTTTTCCTCCTACTCAGAAGCTTCTATTTTGACCAATTTCGGTGAGGAAAATAACTCTAAACATACTTATTTTAGATCCAAAAGTAATAATTCACATGTAAAAGTCATTTACAGTCAAAAGATTAAACATTAAAATATCCCCATTACTGACCATCTGGAGAAGGTTGGACCGGCCCGGGGTCATCGTTTTTCATCAGAAAATTGATTTTTTGGACTGTACAAAAAAATGATTCAAAATGCCAATTGGATCGTGCCTCATGTTAAATAACCACTTTTTCAAGCCTCACAGTGACAAAGGGGGTCATTAGGATGGCGGTCGGAAAATCACTCCGACCACCATGGTAGTGGGAAAACAACTCCCGCTTGGACCGCGGCATAACCGCCGGTCCCATTAGGATGCTCCACAGTCGAAATCCGACCATGGCGGTCGGATCGCGGCATCTAACATTGCGGCGGTTGCTGCTGCCAGCAGCACCGCAGCGATGTCCAAAAAAGCATGTCCTGCATATCCCTGCACTGCGCGGTAGGCACTGCACAGTACCTGCCACCTGGTACAGGGGTATGTAGGGGGTACCATGGGTACCCAGTGTACCCACATACCCCCGCAATACAATGGGGGCCTGCAATGGACCCCCGGAGACATTCTCCATATGCCTTTTCATGGCGGTTCCACTGCTGCGGAAAGACTGGCTGCCGCCGGCATCATAATCATGCCGGCGGAGCCTGGCCCTGCACAGGCCCCATTTTAGCGGTCCAGCTCCGCCCACCAGGCAAGCGTGCTGACTGCTACTGGTGGAAAAGTGGCGGGCGGAAAATCGCACCGCCGCGGTCGTCACCGGCTTGCTAATGGGACCGGCGGTTTTTAGTGTTGCGATCGCGGGCGGATGACCGCCACCGGGCCGGCGGTTGCCACCGCCGGCCCAGCAGCAGTCATCCGACCGCCATCTTAATAGACCCTTAAATTTGCCATTTTAACAGACTTTCCCTCCTACTCAGATGCTTATGTATTTGACCAAGTTTGGGCAGGAAAAAGACTCTAAACACACTTATTTTAGTTCCAAAAGTTATTATCCACATGCAATAGTCATTTACAATCAAAAGATTAAACATTAAGAAATCCCCATTACTTACCATCTGGAGAAGGTTCGACAGGTCCGGTGTCATAGTTTTTCATTAGATAATAGAATTTTTGGACAGTATAAAAAATGATTCAAAATGCCAATTGGATCATGCTTCATGTTGAATAACCACTTTTTAAAGCCTCACAGTGACCAAACATTGCCATCTTTACAGACTTTTCCTTCTACTCAGAAGCTTCTATTTTGACCAATTTCGGTCAGGAAAATGATTCTAAACACTTATTTTAGCTCCAAAAGTGATAATTCACATGTAAAAGTCATTTACAGTCAAAAGATTAAACATTAAAATATCCCCATTACTGACCATCTGGAGAAGGTTGGACCGGCCCGGGGTCATCGTTTTTCATCAGAAAATTGATTTTTTGGACTGTACAAAAAAATGATTCAAAATGCCAATTGGATCGTGCCTCATGTTGAATAACCACATTTAAGCCTCACAGTGACCAAAATTGTCATTTTTATACACTTTTCCTCCTACTCAGAAGCTTCTATTTTGACCAATTTCGGTGAGGAAAATAACTCTAAACATACTTATTTTAGATCCAAAAGTAATAATTCACATGTAAAAGTCATTTACAGTCAAAAGATTAAACATTAAAATATCCCCATTACTGACCATCTGGAGAAGGTTGGACCGGCCCGGGGTCATCGTTTTTCATCAGAAAATTGATTTTTGGACTGTACAAAAAAATGATTCAAAATGCCAATTGGATCGTGCCTCATGTTAAATAACCACTTTTTCAAGCCTCACAGTGACAAAGGGGTCATTAGGATGGCGGTCGGAAAATCACTCTGACCACCATGGTAGTGGGAAAACAACTCCCGCTTGGACCGCGGCATAACCGCCGGTCCCATTAGGATGCTCCACAGTCGAAATCCGACCATGGCGGTCGGATTGCGGCATCTAACATTGCGGCGGTTGCTGCTGCCAGCAGCACCGCAGCGATGTCCAAAAAAGCATGTCCTGCATATCCCTGCACTGCGCGGTAGGCACTGCACAGTACCTGCCACCTGGTACAGGGATATGTAGGGGGTACCATGGTACCCAGTGTACCCACATACCCCCGCAATACAATGGGGGCCTGCAATGGACCCCCGGAGACATTCTCCATATGCCTTTTCATGGCGGTTCCACCGCTGCGGAAAGGCTGGCTGCCGCGGGCATCATAATCATGCCGGCGGAGCCTGGCCCTGCACAGGCCCCATTTTAGCGGTCCAGCTCCGCCCACCAGGCAAGCATGCAGACTGCTACTGGCGGAAAAGTGGCGGGCGGAAAATCGCACCTCCGCGGTCGTCACCGCCATGCTAATGGGACCGGCGGTTTTTAGTGTTGCGATCGCGGGCGGATGACCGCCACCGGGCCGGCGGTTGCCACCGCCGGCCCAGCAGCAGTCATCCGACCGCCATCTTAATAGACCCTTAAATTTGCCATTTTAACAGACTTTCCCTCCTACTCAGATGCTTATGTATTTGACCAATTTTGGGCAGGAAAAGGACTCTAAACACACTTATTTTAGTTCCAAAAGTTATTATCCACATGCAATAGTCATTTACAATCAAAAGATTAAACATTAAGAAATCCCCATTACTTACCATCTGGAGAAGGTTCGACAGGTCCGGTGTCATAGTTTTTCATTAGATAATAGAATTTTTGGACAGTATAAAAAATGATTCAAAATGCCAATTGGATCATGCTTCATGTTGAATAACCACTTTTAAAGCCTCACAGTGACCAAACATTGCCATCTTTACAGACTTTTCCTTCTACTCAGAAGCTTCTATTTTGACCAATTTCGGTCAGGAAAATGATTCTAAACACTTATTTTAGCTCCAAAAGTGATAATTCACATGTAAAAGTCATTTACAGTCAAAAGATTAAACATTAAAATATCCCCATTACTGACCATCTGGAGAAGGTTGGACCGGCCCGGGGTCATTGTTTTTCATCAGAAAATTGATTTTTTGGACTGTACAAAAAAATGATTCAAAATGCCAATTGGATCATGCCTCATGTTGAATAACCACATTTAAGCCTCACAGTGACCAAAATTGTCATTTTTATACACTTTTCCTCCTACTCAGAAGCTTCTATTTTGACCAATTTCGGTGAGGAAAATAACTCTAAACATACTTATTTTAGATCCAAAAGTAATAATTCACATGTAAAAGTCATTTACAGTCAAAAGATTAAACATTAAAATATCCCCATTACTGACCATCTGGAGAAGGTTGGACCGGCCCGGGTCATCGTTTTCATCAGAAAATTGATTTTTGGACTGTACAAAAAATGATTCAAAATGCCAATTGGATCGGGCCTCATGTTAAATAACCACTTTTTCAAGCCTCACAGTGACAAAGGGGGTCATTAGGATGGCGGTCGGAAAATCACTCCGACCACCATGGTAGTGGGAAAACAACTCCCGCTTGGACCGCGGCATAACCGCCGGTCCCATTAGGATGCTCCACAGTCGAAATCCGACCATGGCGGTCGGATCGCGGCATCTAACATTGCGGCGTTTGCTGCTGCCAGCAGCACCGCAGCGATGTCCAAAAAAGCATGTCCTGCATATCCCTGCACTGCGCGGTAGGCACTGCACAGTACCTGCCACCTGGTACAGGGATATGTAGGGGGTACCATGGGTACCCAGTGTACCCACATACCCCCGCAATACAATGGGGGCCTGCAATGGACCCCCGGAGACATTCTCCATATGCCTTTTCATGGCGGTTCCACCGCTGCGGAAAGACTGGCTGCCGCCGGCATCATAATCATGCCGGCGGAGCCTGGCCCTGCACAGGCCCCATTTTAGCGGTCCAGCTCCGCCCACCAGGCAAGCGTGCAGACTGCTACTGGCGGAAAAGTGGCGGGCGGAAAATCGCACCTCCGCGGTCGTCACCGCCATGCTAATGGGACCGGCGGTTTTTAGTGTTGCGATCGCGGGCGGATGACCGCCACCGGGCTGGCGGTTGCCACCGCCGGCCCAGCAGCAGTCATCCGACCGCCATCTTAATAGACCCTTAAATTTGCCATTTTAACAGACTTTCCCTCCTACTCAGATGCTTATGTATTTGACCAATTTTGGGCAGGAAAAGGACTCTAAGCACACTTATTTTAGTTCCAAAAGTTATTATCCACATGCAATAGTCATTTACAATCAAAAGATTAAACATTAAGAAATCCCCATTACTTACCATCTGGAGAAGGTTCGACAGGTCCGGTGTCATAGTTTTTCATTAGATAATAGAATTTTTGGACAGTATAAAAAATGATTCAAAATACCAATTGGATCATGCTTCATGTTGAATAACCACTTTTTAAAGCCTCACAGTGACCAAACATTACCATCTTTACAGACTTTTCCTTCTACTCAGAAGCTTCTATTTTGACCAATTTCGGTCAGGAAAATGATTCTAAACACTTATTTTAGCTCCAAAAGTAATAATTCACATGTAAAAGTCATTTACAGTCAAAAGATTAAACATTAAAATATCCCCATTACTGACCATCTGGAGAAGGTTGGACCGGCCCGGGGTCATCGTTTTTCATCAGAAAATTGATTTTTTGGACTGTACAAAAAAATGATTCAAAATGCCAATTGGATCGTGCCTCATGTTGAATAACCACATTTAAGCCTCACAGTGACCAAAATTGTCATTTTTATACACTTTTCCTCCTACTCAGAAGCTTCTATTTTGACCAATTTCGGTGAGGAAAATAACTCTAAACATACTTATTTTAGATCCAAAAGTAATAATTCACATGTAAAAGTCATTTACAGTCAAAAGATTAAACATTAAAATATCCCCATTACTGACCATCTGGAGAAGGTTGGACAGGCCCGGGGTCATCGTTTTTCATCAGAAAATTGATTTTTGGACTGTACAAAAATGATTCAAAGTGCCAATTGGATCATGCCTCATGTTAAATAACCACTTTTCCAAGACTCACAGTGACCAAAATTGCCATTTTACAGACTTTTCCTCCTACTCAGAAGATTGTATTTTGACCAATTTCAGGCAGGAAATTATGACTCTAAACACACTTATTTTAGTTCCAAAAGTGATAATCCACATGCAATAGTCATTTACAATCAAAAGATTAAAGAAATCCCCATTACTGACCATCTGGAGAAGGTTCGACAGGTCCGGCCGGGGTCATCGTTTTTCATCAGAAATCTGATATTTTATACTGTACAAAAAATGAGTCAAAATGCCAATTTAGTCGTGCCTCATGTTGAATAACCACTTTTTAAGCCTCACAGTGACCAAAATTGCCATTTTTACAGGCTTTTCCTCCAACTCAGAAGCTTCTTTTTTGACCAATTTCGGGGAGGAAAATGACTCTAAACACACTTATTTTAGATCCAAAAGTAATAATTCACATGCACAATAGTCATTTACAGTCAAAAGATTAAACATTAAAAAAATCACCATTACTGACCATCTGGAGAAGGATCGACAGGTCCGGGGTCATCGTTTTTCATCAGAAAATTGATTTTTTGGACTGTACAAAAAATGATTCAAAATGCCAATTGGATCGTGCCTTATGTTAAATAACCACTTTTTCAAGCCTCACAGTGACTAAGGGGGTCATTAGGATGGCGGTCGGAAAATCACTCTGACTGCCATGGTAGTGGGAAACCAACACCCGCTTGGACCGCGGCATAACCGCCGGTCCCATTAGGATGCTCCACAGTCGAAATCCGACCGCGGCGGTCGGATCGCGGCATCTAACATTGCGGCGGTTGCTGCTGCCAGCAGCACCGCAGCGATGTCCAAAAAAGCATGTCCTTCATATCCCTGCACTGCGCGGCAGGCACTGCACAGTACCTGCCACCTGGTACAGGGATATGTAGGGGGTACCATGGGTACCCAGTGTACCCACATACCCCCGCAATACAGTGGGGGCCTGCAATGGACCCCCGGAGACATTCTCCATATGCCTTTTCATGGCGGTTCCACTGCTGCGGAAAGGCTAGCTGCCGCCGGCATCATAATCATGCCGGCAGAGCCTGGCCCTGCACAGGCCCCATTTTAGCGGTCCAGCTCCGCCCACCAGGCAAGCGTGCAGACTGCTACTGGCGGAAAAGTGGCGGGCGGAAAATCGCACCGCCGCGGTCGTCACCGCCATGCTAATGGGACCGGCGGTTTTTAGTGTTGCGATCGCGGGCGGATGACCGCCACCGGGCCAGCGGTTGCCACCGCCAGCCCAGCAGCAGTCATCCGACCGCCATCTTAATAGACCCTTAAATTTGCCATTTTAACAGACTTTTCCTCCTACTCAGATGCTTATGTATTTGACCAATTTTGGGCAGGAAAATGACTCTAAACACACTTATTTTAGTTCCAAAAGTTATTATCCACATGCAATAGTCATTTACAATCAAAAGATTAAACATTAAGAAATCCCCATTACTTACCATCTGGAGAAGGTTCGACAGGTCCGGTGTCATAGTTTTTCATTAGATAATAGAATTTTTGGACAGTATAAAAAATGATTCAAAATGCCAATTGGATCATGCTTCATGTTGAATAAATGAATAACCACTTTTTAAAGCCTCACAGTGCCCAAACATTGCCATCTTTACAGACTTTTCCTTCTACTCAGAAGCTTCTATTTTGACCAATTTCGGTCAGGAAAATGATTCTAAACACTTATTTTAGCTCCAAAGGTGATAATTCACATGTAAAAGTCATTTACAGTCAAAAGATTAAACATTAAAACATCACCATTACTGACCATCTGGAGAAGGTTGGACAGGCCCGGGGTCATCGTTTTTCATCAGAAAATTGATTTTTTGGACTGTACAAAAAATGATTCAAAATGCCAATTGGATCTTGCCTCATGTTGAATAACCACATTTAAGCCTCACAGTGACCAAAATTGTCATTTTTATACACTTTTCCTCCTACTCAGAAGCTTCTATTTTGACCAATTTCGGGGAGGAAAATAACTCTAAGCACACTTATTTTAGATCCAAAAGTAATAATTCACATGCAATAGTCATTTACAGTCAAAAGATTAAACATTAACAAAATCACCATTACTGACCATCTGGAGAAGGATCGACAGGTCCGGCCGGGGTCATCGCTTTTCATCAGAAATCTGATATTTTATACTGTACAAAAAATGAGTCAAAATGCCAATTTAGTCGTGCCTCATGTTGAATAACCACTTTTAAGCCTCACAGTGACCAAAATTGCCATTTTTACAGGCTTTTCCTCCTACTCAGAAGCTTCTTTTTGACCAATTTCGGGGAGGAAAATGACTCTAAACACACTTATTTTAGATCCAAAAGTAATAATTCACATGCAATAGTCATTTACAGTCAAAAGAATAAACATTAAAAACATCTCCACTACAGACCATCTGGAGAAGGTATCAACAGGTCCGGGGTCATCGTTTTTCATCAGAAAACTGATATTTTATACTGTACAAAAAGTGATTCAAAATGCCAATTGGATCGTGCCTCATGTTAAATAACCACTTTTCCAAGTCTCACAGTGACCAAAATTGCCATTTTTACAGACTTTTCTTCCTACTCAGAATTTTATATTTTGACCAATTTCACACAGGAAAATGACTCTAAACACACTTATTTTAGTTCCAAAAGTGATAATCCACATGCAATAGTCATTTACAGTCAAAAGATTAAACATTAAAAAAATCACCATTACTGACCATCTGGAGAAGGATCGACAGGTCCGGGGTCATCGTTTTTCATCAGAAAATTGATATTTTTGACTGTACAAAAAATGATTCAAAATGCCAATTGGATCGTGCCTCATGTTGAATAACCACTTTTAAGCCTCACAGTGACCAAAATTGCCATTTTTACAGACTTTTCCTCCTACTCAGAAGCTTCTATTTTGACCAATTTCGGGGAGGAAAATGACTCTAAACACACTTATTTTAGATCCAAAAGTAATAATTCACATGCAATAGTCATTTACAGTCAAAAGATTAAACATTAACAAAATCACCATTACTGACCATCTGGAGAAGGATCGACAGGTCCGGGGTCATCGTTTTTCATCAGAAAATTGGTATTTTTGACTGTACAAAAAATGATTCAAAATGCCAATTGGATCGTACCTCATGTTAAATAACCACTTTTTCAAGCCTCAGGGTGACTAAGGGGGTCATTAGGATGGCGGTCGGAAAATCACTCCGACCGCCATGGTAGCGGGAAACCACAGCCCGCTAGGACCGCGGCATAACCGCCGGTCCCATTAGGATGCTCCACAGTCGCGGCATCTAACATTGCGGCGGTTGCTGCTGCCAGCAGCACCGCAGCGATGTCCAAAAAGCATGTCCTGCATATCCCTGCACTGCGTGGCACGCACTGCACAGTGCATGCCACCTGGTACAGGGTCATGTAGGGGGGTACCATGGGTACCCCCCCCAGTGCACCCACACACCCCCACAACACAATGGGGGCCTGCAATGGGCCCCCGGAGACATTCTCCGTATGCCTTTTCATGGCGGTTCCACCGCCGCGGAAAGGCTGGCTACCGCCGGCATCATAATCATGCCGGCGGAGCCTGGCCCTGCACAGGCCCCATTTTAGCGGTCCAGCTCCGCCCACCAGGCAAGCATGCGGACTACTACTGGCAGAAAAGTGGCGGGCAGAAAATCGCACCACCGCGGTCATCACCGCCATGCTAATGGGCCCGGCGGTTTCTGGTGTAGCGATCGCGGGCTGATGACCGCCACCAGGCCGGCGGTTGCCACCGCCGGCCCGGCGGCGGTCATCCGACCGCCATCCTAATAGACCCTTAAATTTGCCATTTTAACAGACTTTTCCTCCTACTCAGAAGCTTATGTATTTGACCAATTTTGGGCAGGAAAATGACTCTAAACACACATATTTTAGTTCCAAAAGTTATTATCCACATGCAATAGTCATTTACAGTCAAAGGATTAAACATTAAAAAATCCCCATCACTGACCATCTGGAGAAGGTTCGAAAGGTTCGGGGTCATCGTTTTTCATCAGAAAATTGATTTTCTGGACTGTACAAAAAATGATTCAAAATGCCAATTGGATCATACCTCATGTTGAATAACCACTTTTTAAGCCTCACAGTGACCAAAAATGCAATTTTTACAGACTTTTCCTCCTTCTCAGTAGGTTATATTTTGACCAATTTCGGGCAGGAAAATGACTCTAAACACACTTATTTTAGCTCCAAAAGTGATAATTCACATGAAGTAGTCATTTACAGTCAAAAGATGAAACATTAAAAAATCACCATTACTGACCATCTGGAGTAAGTTTGACAGGTCCGGGGACATCATTTTTCATCAGAAAATTGATTTTTTAGACTGTACAAAAAATGATTCAAAATGCCAATTGGATCGTGCCTCATGTTAAATAACCACTTTTCCAAGCCTCACAGTGACCAAAATTGCCATTTTAACAGACTTTTCCTCCAACTCAGAAGCTTATATTTTCACATAATTCCGGCAGGAAAATGACTCTAAACACACTTATTTTAGTTCCAAAAGTGATAATCCACATGCAATAGTCATTTACAATCAAAAGATTAACATTAAAAAATCCCCATTACTTACCATCTTTAGAAGGTTCGAAAGGTCAGGGGTCATTGTTTTTCATCAGAAATTAGATTTTTTGGACTGTACAAAAAATGATTCAAAATGTCAATTGGATCGTACCTCATGTTGAATAACCACTTTTCCAAGCCTCACAGTGACCAAAATTGCCATTTTTACCGACTTTTCCTCCTACTCAGAATTTTATATTTTGACCAATTTCGCGCAGGAAAATGACTCTAAACACACTTATTTTAGTTCCAGAATTTATAATCCACATGCATAAGTCATTTACAGTCAAAAGACTAAACATTAAAAAATCACCATTACTGACTATCTGGAGAAGGTTCTGGAGAAGGTTCGACAGGTCATCATTTTTCATCAGAAAATTGATATTTTATACTGTACAAAAAATGAGTCAAAATGCCAATTGGATCATGCCTCATGTTAAATAACCACTTATCCAAGTCTCACAGTGACCAAAATTGCCATTTCTACAGACTTTTCCTCCTACTCAGAAGCTTATATTTTGACCCATTTCGGGCAGGAAAATGACTCTAAACACACTTATTTTAGTTCCAAAAGTTATAATCCACATGCAATAGTAATTTACAGTCAAAAGATTAAACATTAAAAAATCCTCATTACTTACCATCTGGAAAAGGTGCAAAAGGTCCGGGTCATCGTTTTTTATCAGAAAATTGATTTTTGGACTGTACTAAAAATGATTCAAAATGTCAATTGGATCGTATCTCATGTTGAATAACCACTTTTCCAAGCCTCACAGTGACCAAAATTGCCATTTTTACAAACTTTTCCTCCAACTCAGTAGCTTATATTTTGACCAATTTCGGGCTAGAAAATGACTCTAAACACACTTATTTTAGCTCCAAAAGTGATAATTCACATGTAATAGTCATTTACAGTCAAAATATTAAACATTAAAATAATCACCATTACTGACCACCTGGAGAAAGTTTGACAGGTCCGGGGTCTTCGTTTTTCATCGGAAAATTGATTTTTTGGACTGTACAAAAAATGATTCAAAATGCCAATTGGATCATGCCTCATGTTGGATAACCACTTTTTAAGGCCTCACAGTGACCAAAATTGCCATTTTTACCGACTTCTCCTCCTACTCAGAAACTTCCATTTTGACCAATTTCGGGCAGGAAAATGACTCTAAACACACTTATTTTAGATACAAAAGTAATAATTCACATGCAATAGTCATTTACAGTCAAAAGATTAAACATAAAAAAAATACAAATTACTGACCACCTGGAGAAGGTTCAAATGGTCCGGGGTCATCGTTTTTCATCAGAAAATTGATTTTTTGGACTGTACAAAAAATGATTCAAAATGTCAATTGGATCGTACCTCATGTTAAATAACCACTTTCCCAAGCCTCACAGTGACCAAAAATGCAATTTTTACAGACTTTTCCTCCTACTCAGTATTTTATATTTTGACCAATTTCGCACAGGAAAATGACTCTAAACACACTTATTTTAGTTCCAAAACTGATAATCCACATGCAATAGTCATTTACAGTCAAAAGACTAAGGGGGCGATTCCGATCTCGGCCGGTAGGGCACCTAACACTATTCGTCCGGAAAAAAAACGAGCCGAACCCGTGTTTCCCGACCGATTCGAACATTCGTACGAACGAGCTAGTATGATGCGCATAACTGCCCAGATCCCGACCCAGCCGTACTTACCCAATCCAGCTCCTGTTCCCCGCCCGAGCCGGATCCGTAAACGCAGAATCGAGTCGCACGGAAGGAAAAATACAGCACCTTCTGGCCGGACCAGTACAATGCGCCTTCCATACGCGCCAAACCCGTCGCTACATCCGGCACGTCAGAGCATCCGGGAGAGCCGCACATAAGCTCCGATTCACGCCACAAGACGATCCACGGCTACGAGACGAACACGCCAGCCACGAGTACGAGTCGAAGCAACGAGAAAGCCCAACGAGACGAACCTACCATGAATCCCATCGCGCAGGTCCTACCAATACTCTACATCTATTACCGGAACAGGTACGGACGCGTACGGCGCAGAAGGTAAGTTAAACACCCACTGCACAAACAAACGACACGTACCCGACATATAACACACACACATAGGGATGCAGAAATGACTTACACTAGCAACAGCAGAACCATAGGGGCGGGATGTCTATCACCAATGCCATATACACCCATAGGGGCCTGGATGCCAACCACTAACACCACCCCTACTCATGGGGCGCTGGATGCCTGTCACTACTACCATCCCCACTCATAGGGGGATGGATGCCTACCACTACCACCACCCCTACTCAGGGGGTGCTAGATGCCTGTCACTACTACCATCCCCACTCATGGGGGGCTGGATGCTCTACCACTACCACCACCCCTACTCAGGGGTGCTGGATGCCTGTCACTACTACCATCCCCACTCATGGGGTGCTGGATGCCTACCACTACCACCACCCCTACTCAGGGGTGCCAGATGCCTGTCACTACTACCATCCCCACTCATAGGGGGATGGATGCCTACCACCAACACCACCCCTACTCAGGGGGTTGGATGCCTACCACTACCACCACCCCTACTCAGGGGGCTGGATGCCTGTCACTACTACCATCCCCACTCATGGGGTGCTGGATGCCTACCACTACCACCATCCCTACTCAGGGGTGCCAGATGCCTGTCACTACTACCATCCCCACTCATAGGGGATGGATGCCTACCACTACCACCCCCCACTCATGGGGGGCTGGATGCCTACCACTACCACCACCCCTACTCAGGGGGCTGGATGCCTGTCACTACTACCATCCCCACTCATAGGGGGATGGATGCCTACCACCAACACCACCCCTACTCAGGTGGGGCTGGATGCCTACCACTACCACCACCCCTACTCAGGGGGGGCTGGATGCCTGTCACTACTACCATCCCCACTAATGGGGTGCTGGATGCCTACCACTACCACCACCCCTACTCAGGGGGGGCTGGATGCCTGTCACTACTACCATCCCCACTCATAGGGGGATGGATGCCTACCACTACCACCCCCCCCACTCATGGGGGGCTGGATGCCTACCACTACCACCACCCCTACCCATGGGTGGCTGGATGCCTACCACCAACACCACCCCTACTCATAGGACGGGTAATGCATGACACAACCAGCATACTCCAACATAAGGAATGTAAGAAAAACACATCCCCCCAACACCATGACAAGCGTGTGTAGACTGTGTCAAATGCCTACAAGACTGAACATGAAATTGAACATACAATGTGACCACCTATCACATGTGTCACACATAAATGTGTGTGGCCTCCACAATGCAAGCAGACCATGACCACTGTGGCAATGGGGTCTAACACCCCATCATCACAGTGACCAAAAGGTAAATGTGGGGTCCATAGCTGAAGCATATTTTGAACATTGTGGCAATGGGGTCTAACCCCCCATCATCACAGTGACCAAAAGGTAAGTGTGGGGTCCATAGCTGAAGCACATTTTGAACATTGTGACAATGGGGTCTAACCCCCCATCATCACAGTGACCAAAAGGTAAGTGTGGGGTCCATAGCTGAAGCACATTTTGAACATTGTGGCAATGGGGTCTAACCCCCCATCATCACAGTGACCAAAAGGTAAGTGTGGGGTCCATAGCTGGGGCACATTTTGAACATTGTGGCAATGGGGTGTAACCCCCATCATCACAGTGACCAAAAGGTAAGTGTGGGGTCCATAGCTGAAGCACATTTTGAACATTGTGGCAATGGGGTGTAACCCCCATCATCACAGTGACCAAAAGGTAAGTGTGGGGTCCATAGCTGGGGCACATTTTGAACATTGTGGCAATGGGGTGTAACCCCCATCATCACAGTGACCAAAAGGTAAGTGTGGGGTCCATAGCTGGGGCACATTTTGAACATTGTGGAAATGGGGTCTAAACCCCCATCATCACAGTGACCAAAATGTAAGTGTTGTCATGGAAAAAGCTGCAAATGCCAAACAGCATTGATGATTCCTGGTCACAGAACAACAAACACATCAGTGGCATAGTAGTGCTTGTGTCCCATAGCAACATAGATTGGGTGAGGCAAACAGTGCAGTGCAAATAAGACATACCTTTGGCCATGTGCAGACAAACATCACCCATGGGGGCTGACATTGTCAACATTCATCAATAACACAATGACAGAAGTGACCATCATAATGCAGACCCACATATCTGCACCAATGGGCACACAAATGTAGATATCCTGTTGAGACTGTAGATGTGAGGTGAACAAATACCATACCATGGCAGCAATGGGACATACAAACCATGATCACTGTGCTGACTGATGACCTAGGAGTCCCAGGGACAGCAGGGGAAACCCACCAAACAACATACAGCCAATGGCACACTAAATATATGCCAATGCAGTGGTGCAGATGCACAAACACAAACAGGCAGCCCCACACTGCATATCAAACACAACAGGTGATGGGGGTGTGTGCCAGTGTCCCCAGGCAACCACACAACACATGAGGAGGCCTGAATCCCAATTACACAGATGTGCATACAGTGCCACACAAAAGTAACTCATGGATCGGATTCCCCTATGTGGGCAATCAGGCATTGTTAGATGAGAGGGAGCCCAAATTACACGTCACACAAGCTTGTAGGAACAGCAACTAACACAGCAAGACACAGACCCACCACAGCACTACCCCCAGGGTCCCCACATTGTGGTGACACTGGCCTGCATGATAATCCCACAGTGATGACAAAGCTAGATGTCGTTCACACTGTGAACCACAGTCATGTGTCCTGAGCAGCAAACTACCATCACACCTACACAAGCACAAATCAATCAGCACGGCCTGTCAGCCAAGGCCAATATGGAGGCAGGCGTCTAGCCGTGCAACAACTCTCATCTGCACACACTCAACTCCACACACCTTGATCTCCACCAATGTGCAGCAGCGAAGCTCACATGCACTGGTGACATTGCACATGCACCCATGACAATCCCAGGGGTGGTGGTGGGAACTAAGGTGCAGAAACCCATCACACATGGCCAGTCAACAAGACTTGTGAATGTCTGACACACTGCACAGTACGCCGTACATGGGCATGACGTCAAATCCACACCAACCAATGGGATCCCGGCCACAGTCACACACCAATGAAGAAGCCAAGGTCACCCACAAAGAACACACATAGACAACTTCCAACATTGCAGCTCTGACCCTGAGGAGTGGCAGCAGTCACACACACAACGTGTCACAATCACTGAAAGCTAACACAAACTGTAAATTACATGACTGGTGTAACCAACAAGTGCCAAGGGGAATCCTGACTGTGTCTCATCTGCGTTTGCCCACAAACTCAGCCCTGACAGCAAACACACCTATGGGTGACACCCTGATGACCAGTAATGTGCCATGCACCCACATCCCAGAGAAGCCAGGGAGAAGACTTTGGGGGAACATAGGTCAACTCAGCAAGCATCACAAACAGGAACATCACTAGGGATCCCAGCCTGCCTAGCAAAATGGAAGTGAACACACACAGACATGCTCACACAACACACACCTTGGGCTCAGGCAATGTCACGGAATTACACACTGCCATGAGGGGACTCCACTCCTGTGTAAGGAAAGCTGTGCCACACGTTGTCTCAGTAGGGCTCTATCATGTCAGCAGAACACTTGGTCACTCAGTCAACAATTAGCACAAAATGAAGGCTCTCGTCATATCAGCCTGGTTATGGGAGTGTCACCGAAATCATCTGCACAGATCCAACACACATGTATAGCAAGTTGCACTGATAACACAGATGAGTCCTTCTCCATTGATGCCCAAACTTGCATGTCCAGTGGAGATGGTCACACGGTCAGGGAAATAGACAAATTGAACAATGGCAAGCACAACAGATGTGCAGGGGTGTAAGCCACAGATGTGATATTGCAAATAAAAGTAGGAAATCCCATTGCCAAATTTTGAAAACATGACACCCTCATATTGCTGCAAAGGATGACATGGATACACACCAGGATAGGACACATTCCCCCTGGACCACATGGGGTCCTGCACAGTAACACTTCATTTTCCTGATATCAAAAATCACCATCACTGCAGCAAGGGCATGGTTAGCATCATCAACATCATGTACATCAGAAGCAAAACCACTAGAGAACAGAAAGTAGCTTTATTCAGCATATGTGTGTAAAAAAGTGAAAGTCCAGAAAAAACACAAAGGCCAATGGCCAGTCCATTATCAAAGTACAAACAGGGTGACAGTGGCAGATGTCACCCTTTGCATGCCTGCACTGCTACACACCAGGGACATTCCCCTCAGAGGGGCATACGGGGGGCAGGCCAGGCACCGCAGGGACAGGATCAGGGCTCACCAGAAGGAGGCAGGGAAGGGGTGGTGGGTGCTGGAGAGTCACTGACAACTGCAGTGGAGGTGTCTGACATGGTGTGTGCTGGCACAACTGGGGGGCATGAGTCAGATGGTGTGGGTGCCGGCACGACTGCAGTGGGCTGGGCAGATGGAGTGGACAGGTTCCCCACTGCAGTGCCCAAGTCAGACAGGGTGGTAGTGGACTCCACTGCAGTGCCTATCTCCAGGGGAGTAGAATGGGGTTCAGGTAAGGTGGGCAGGACAGAGGGGGAGGACACGGTCTCCACACCAGTGGCACAAACATGCGCAGCGGGGTTGTGGTGCTGGAAGAGCAAGTGGTAGGGGGAGAAGGCCAGATCAATTTGGGGATGGTGTATCTGTGGGTGGGGGAACCTGGGGCAGGGTGTGGTGGGGGAACCTGTGGAGTGGGGGCCTGAGGGATGGAGGAAGGAGACTTGGTGGTTGAGCTGCAGGGCGGCGGCGGGGTCTTGCTCTTCCGGGTCCGGGGGGACTTGCGGATGGGGGCCTCAGTCTGTCTGTGCCTGGGGAAGGGTGTCCAGGGGTGAGGGGCACTGCCCTCTGTGTGGGTGGACTTCCTCTTCCCCCTGTATGCTGGATCAGCTGGATCGGAGGGGAAGAGGCCGAGGTCACAGAGGAAGAGCTGCTTTGTAGGTGGGGTTGCAGGTGAGGCAAGGGAAGGGGCCTTGGAGGGAGAGGTATCGGAGGACTGCGGAGTGACTGTGGATGCCTGTGTGTGTGTCTGTTCCCCATCCCCTGTGGGTGTGGTATCAGTCCCCTGAGGATGCCTGCGTGCACGTTTTGTTTTTGTATTGGTTGTGTCTGTGCTGCTCGTGTCTGTGTGTTTGGGTGATTGTGCAGGTGTGCATGTGCTTGGGACAGGTAGGGTGCCAGGAAGTGTGGATGGGGCAGAGGTAGGAGGGGTGAGGGACTGTTGGAGGAGGGACACTGCTGCCGTCAGGGAGGAGTCCATGGACCTATTGCTCCTCTGTAGGGCAGACATGCCCGATGAGATGCCCTCCATAAACGACACCAGCTGTGTCAACAGAGTGGTGTGTGCATGGAGGACACTCAGCATTGCTGTCTGCCCTACATGGAGCTGGCGAAATAGGTACACAGACTCCTCACTCAGGGCAGCAGGGGACACAGGGGCAGGGGGTGCGGTGCCTGGCACGAAGGAGACACGCTCCCGAACACGGGAGCCTCCACGGACCTCTGGAATGGGAGCCGATGGGAGGGCGGTGGTGGTGGTGGTGGCGGGGACAGCAATACTAGCTGGGGTGTGGTGGCTGCTGACACCTGCCTCCACAAGGGAGTCATCCTCCGAGCTGCTGTGGTCCTCAGCTGAGGTGGATGGTGCTGAGGACTCCTCGCTGTGGCTCCCCTCGCCCTCCGTGCCACTGGGTCCCTCCGACCACTCATCGGCTGCTGACCCAGTCTGGCTCTGCGGCTCCTCCTGGTCCGTGGAGCTGTCCCCTCCTGTGGCCGTGGATGTATCTGCAAACAATTAGGGAAACAGACAAACATCAGTCACCTGCACTGACCGCACACACCACAGTAAGTACAGCACATTACAGAGCAAGCCCTGGCATCCTTAGTTGAACATTGCGGAAAGTGCTCAAACAGAGTAGGAGAAGCCAATTGTCAGTCTGATGGTCAACCATGGCACTCACATCCCTCCTGGCCTTGCACCCATCTGTCTGGTGCCTGTTGGATGGTAATACCCCAGTGTGGACACATGCACCACCTACACAGTAGTTGGACAGTGCAGAGAACATGGTGAAGTATGTGAACATGCACACATCACATCTCTTGCCACTGAGTCAGTACAGGTGTCCGGATAAAGGGATGGCCAGAGTCTATTTTGAAATGCATGTGATGCATACCAGCACCAGACACCATGATGCACCCATGTCCTAATAGTCAATGCCACAATGGGGTGCATGTAGCACATGTCACTCACCTGCAGGATCACTCTTAGGGAGTTTAATGCCATGGCACAGGCATGCCTGCAAAGTCATACATCACTGTCTCCAGTCACATGGGCAGGGCAGCCAGCCAACAACAGTCTGCACTGTGTCACAATCCTAGGTCATGGGGAATGCAAGTTCTGTAGCTGACAAGTGCACATGTCCATCCCCCACAAACCACATCATCTGAACTCTTATTTGTCCACGTCATACCAATTGGACATATGGGAGACATGAAACACAACCCTCTGAACCTGAGCAGCTCACAATCTGCTGTGAATGGGAAACAGCTGCCTGAACTTCACAGTCGCATATCCCAGTCTGCACAGTCAAGTGATCAAACACCTATATGTCACACAAGTATCGTCTCCTATGGTCACATCTCAGGTGGCATGCTGAGCCCTAACCGATAAACACCCCAGTAGCCCTGACAACGAAGCCACAGCACAATGACATAGAGGCAGACACCTGAGGGAACATTTCACTGAGCACAATGTGTCAGCTGATACACGGGAGTGGGAGTACAGAGTGTATTGTATGGGCTGGAGTAGGCATGACTGTCCTGCTCCACGTGAAAGAGGGATGAGCCCTGGACAGTAGGCAGGTGGCTAAGTATGTGTGACACACTTGATATACATACTCCTGAGGCCCAAACATTGTTCCCACCCGCAGCATGGGTGTATGCCAAATACCACAGGCACATGTGGTGAGTCAGATCAGCAATTGGACCACATATCAAAGTTACACGCAGATTACATGTCAGAACTCAGGCATTGTGTAAGCAATGGACCCACCCATGAAGCCCACAACAAAGTTACGGGAACAAATGCTGTCCCCCACCTTGAGCTAAGCAAAATGTAAGGACACAGTACCCAAGTGACACAATTTCCTGACTGAAAGGGCCACACCTGGGTATCAGATGAGGAGTGGGCATGTCACAATTGAGGGACATGGGTCCTGGACCACAAGACTGATGTACTGTGGAAGTTTAACCAGGCCAGAGGAGGGCACATAGCATGTCAGACAAAGTTCACAGTGCAGTCATGGACTCACCCCTCCTTGCTGCTGTCTGGCCTTCAGCTGCCCATCCAGGTCAGGGAAGACCACCGCCAGGATCCTGAGCATGTGGGGGTCAGGGTCCGGTGTCCGCCCCTCCTGCGAGGAGGCGACAGCTTCAGCTGGACCCTTGCGATCCTCCGGGTCCAGCCCCGAAGGTCCTGCCACCTCTTCTGGCAGTTGCAGATCCGGCACTTGTAGACCCCCACAGATCTTACTGCCCGGGCGATGGTCAGCCAGATTTCCTGCTTCTGGTGGGCATCAACCTGTGAGGATGACAAAGTGTAAAGGCCATTACTACACATGCAACATATCCGTGCATCACACATTTGGATATACATGTCTCAATCACAGGGGCACATGATGTACACAGGCAGTGCAACGATGGCTTTGAACAGTTTGCCAGCAGTTACTACTTGGTATCATTGCCTGGGAAGTAAAACCTTGTTGGAATGCACTGTTACTGCACTATACCTGTTCAGTGCATGTAACTACACACTATGGGGGTGACAACTACTCAGTGAGCATGCTAGCCCGTGGCGTGCACAATGTAAGTCTTGCTAGTCAGACAACCTGCACATTTAGTAAGGCAGTGGACAGCACACTCACCTGCTCCACTGGTTTCCCATACAGCTTGCTGTACTGTGGAAGGAGGCTGTCCAGCAGGGCCTGGTTCTCCTCAGTGCTGAAGGCTGGGGCTCTCTCCACAGTACGTGCCATTGCAGGATCCAGAGGGTGCATATACAGCAGCAGTGGTGGTGGCAGATGTCGTCCTGGAGCATGTAGTGCAGGCAAGTGAGCTCTCAGGGGAACAGCCAGCATTATATGTGTGCTGCTGAGGCAGATACTGTCCCATGTGTCCAAAGTGATAGGTCCAAGTCGTTTGCATCTTCTGAATCTGGCCAATCCATGGAATTGCACCACTTACACACGCCCACAGCATCCTTCAAAAGTTCAACTTCATGAGACCCATGAATTTGCAACATTGTTGTGGGTGGCCAACTGAATTCACAGCATCAGACTCGTTAAAGGTTCGAAAACGCGTCCGTTGTAATGCCAGGCCATAGCCAATGCGTGCGCACCGATCGGTCCATTGCTGTACAACGCGTATTTCGAAAAACAACGCTTACCCGTTCAAATCATATGCAATGGCCAATGCGTGCGCACCGATCGGTCCATTGCTGTACAACGCGTACCCGCTCACATCATATGCAATGGCCAATGCGTGCACACCGATCGGTCTATTGCTGTACAACGCGTATTTCTGTCCACATCATATGCAATGGCCAATGCGTGCGCACCGATCGGTCCATTGCTGTACAACGCGTATTTCGAAAAACAACGCGTACCCGTTCACATCATATGCAATGGCCAATGCGTGCGCACCGATCGGTCCATTGCTGTACAACGCGTATTTCGAAAAACAACGCATACCCGTTCACATCATATGCAATGGCCAATGTGTGCACACCAATCGGTCCATTGCTGTACAACGCGTATTTCGGTCCACATCATATGCAATGGCCAATGCGTGCGCACCGATCGGTCCATTGCTGTACAACGCGTATTTCGGTCCACATCATATGCAATGGCCAATGCGTGCGCACCGATCGGTCCATTGCTGTACAACGCGTATTTCGGTCCACATCATATGCAATGGCCAATGCGTGCACACCGATCGGTCCATTGCTGTACAACGCGTATTTCTGTCCACATCATATGCAATGGCCAATGCGTGCGCACCGATCGGTCCATTGCTGTACAACGCGTACCCGCCACATCATATGCAATGGCCAATGCGTGCGCACCGATCGGTCCATTGCTGTACAACGCGTATTTCGGTCCACATCATATGCAATGGCCAATGCGTGCGCACCGATCGGTCCATTGCTGTACAACGCGTATTTCGGTCCACATCATATGCAATGGCCAATGCGTGCGCACCGATCGGTCCATTGCTGTACAACGCGTATTTCGGTCCACATCATATGCAATGGCCATTGCGTGCGCACCGATCGGTCCATTGCTGTACAACGCGTATTTCGGTCCACATCATATGCAATGGCCAATGCGTGCGCACCGATCGGACCATTGCTGTACAACGCGTCCCTGTACAAGTCACTCGCATATGTCACCATGCCTGTCACAGGTGAACGTATGCCAGCCACATTTACTTTCCAGGGACTCAGGGGCACACCTACAACACCACAGCCTGTCCACATTGTATCCTAAGGCATGTAAGGCTGCATTACCTTTTCTGTGTATGGGGGTCAACATGTGGTTTTTTGGGTGGCACTTGGGGGCAGCCACTCCCAGGCTGTGCATGTGTTCATGGGGACAGAATCCTTGGTGTGTTGTGCACATGACCACTGTGATGTGCAACTGTTCATTTCAGAGCATGTGGCATGGTCACATTTCCAGGTTGTGTATGTGTATGTCATGTCACATACCCCCTGAGTCCCATGTGGGACGGTATGTACATCACAGGGTGACCCATTGCCACAATAGTGATGGCCCTCCACAGTCTGTGTGCATGTTGTGTTTACAATGTCTCTGATTCCATGTGCACAATGGGAGACAGTCTCCACATCCACGTTGTTTGTGCATGGACTTTGATGTTGTGCGTATGTGTGTGTCACAGACGTCCATGTCTGTCCTGCAGAGGCAACAGGGACCACTACCTGTGGGGGTCATGGTTGTTTTGCTGTGGTGTATTCATGATACGCCATGTCATGCCAGTGTCCATGTGGCAATACAGGGTCCCTGGGAATCTACCTGTCAATGAGCTGTGATGCCTGGGGCACATCTGTCCTCACATGTCACTGTGGTGTGTGTTTGGAACGTGACAGCAGTACATGGGTACTGTGACACAGCCTAATGATATCCCAAGGCACAACCTGGAACTTGTTGACAACACATGTTGAACTGTGATGTTAGATGTTGGCCATGTAGGTGCCATACATGTCCTTACAGAACGGCACACACATCAGGTACTTGTGTCTCGTAATGATGTATCATGTTATATTGAGTATGGTCTATGCCACATATGTGGGGTGACTGACAATCTTTCTTTCTTCACCTATGCACTGCAGGGCACCAGCTGTCCATAGACCATTCCCTGACCTTGCAACCATGGTTGAACGGGACTGCATCCGACGGTACCGCTTCAACAGGCCGCTGATTGAGGAATTGACGGTGCGGTTGGCCCCACATTTGCAACCTGGCCGGACATACCCTACAGCGCTGACCCCCAAGGTGAAGGTGATGGCAGCCCTACACTTCTTTGCCACCGGTACCTTTCAACACACTGTGGCGTCTGCTGGTGGGATGTCACAGACCATGTTCATCCGTGTGCTGCGCGATGTTTTGGAGGCAATGTTGAGATACCTGAACCAGTACATCTATTTCCCTAAACGTCAACAACTCACTGACGTCAAGAGTGACTTCTATGCCCTGGGGAGGATGCTGCATGTCATTGGCTCCATTGATGGGACACATGTGGCTTTGGTACCACCACAGGCACATGAGCAGGCATACAGGTACAGAAAACATTACCATTCGGTCAATGCTCTGGTGGTATGTCTTGCAGATATGAGCATCTCACACGTGTGTGCCCGCTTTCCCCGGTTCTGCACACGATGCCTACGTGATGAGGAGTAGTCGCATCCCGAGGATGATGTCACAGATGCAGAACCAGCGTGCCTGGCTTGTCGGTGTGTACTGACTTTGTACCATTGTGTGTGTTCTGCAATGTAGTATTCCACCCTCTTTTCCAACTCAGCTAATGTGCAATTGTCTGTATGTAGGTGACTCGGGATACCCCAACATGCCGTGGTTGCTGACGCCCCTCAGGAACCCTGTGACACCAGCCCAGATGCGCTACAATGAGGCACATGGTCGGACCAGGAGAGTGATCGAGCGGACATTTGGTCTCCTGAAGAGCCGCTTTCGCTGCCTGGACAAGACAGGAGGGGCCCTCCCATATGCCCCAGCAAAGGTGTGCAAGATTGTCATCGTCTGCTGCATGCTCCACAACCTGGCAGTGTGGAAGGAGTTGCCTCTCATCCTGGATGACGATGACCAACATCCGCCACCTGTGGAGGATCCTGGCCTGGGCCACGATGCCAGTGATGGTGATGATGATGAGGGTGATGTCCGCACACAGCTCATCACCAACTTCTTCAGCTGAATGTGAGTATCCAGAGATGTCATGTCAATGATGTGAGTTTGCGTGATATGTGTTGGTGGTGCTCTGGTGCTGTTTGAGTGTGGCCATGTGCTACTTGACTGGAAGCGTACAGCGATGTGTCCTTACAGGTAGTCTGTACTCCCCAACAGTGTTGACATGCTAACTTGGTTTTGTGTAGGTATCTTGTGACATGTGGGCATGAGTATTGCAGTTCTGTCCTGTTCTTCAGTGCTTTTGACTGTGTGTAATTTCTGTCCTTCACAGGGTACTTTCAGAGTTGTTTGGTCAACTGTGATCCCCCGACACCGTGATTCAACTTCCAGGGTGGAAGCTGTCGTTTCCCTACAGGTGATGTGCCACACACCCCTGTACTTTCTTTCTTCTACACTTGTTGACTGTGTGGCCACTGCCACGTGGGATTACCTTGCATCTGTAGTGGAAAGAACATGTTGCAAATGTGTAATAAACCTGTGCTTCACTTTGGGATGTGCGTTGTCTGTGGTCACACATCTGACTGACATTTGCTTACTGCACCTGTGGGCTAGTTAACACAGACTGTGAATAGGTGTGGTGTCTGTGCATTCCACTGTATTTCCTGGCAACATCAGTGTAGGCGATGAGTCAGATGGCCCTGGTGTGTATGTGTTATGTAGCCCTAGTGGTGTGTCTCCCTCATATGTGTCACGTCGCCATGACTCACATGACGGTGTTGAACTTGCTGTAGCAGTTAGCATGCACAGTGTCATTTAGCAGATCATCATCTCCATGACAGTAACCACGTTGGAATCACAACAGAGGCAAGTATGGTGTATTAGTGAGTTTATTTTCATACATGTGTGAGTATAGTGCACAGGATGGTGGGTGCTGTACATTGGGATTGTAATCCTAAGTTCCCAGATGAGTTGGAAGTCTTGGTAGCAGAAATGTCCTGAGTAAAGTCAACAGTCATCTGATACATTGCGCCAACTTAAACTCCCCATGTCATGTGGGAGAGTTGGGTTGCATTCGACAGGGTGAACAGTTTGCACACAAAGGAGAATTTCCAGAACAGGTGTTGGGTTCCTGGGGGATGTACATGGCCATCGGCCTCTCAGTTGTCCTTCCTTGGACGACCCCTCTTCTTTGGGGGGGGACCCTCAAGTGCAGGCTGCTGCGGTGCAGGGGACTCTCCGCCAGAGTCCTCCTCCCTCCCTGTGGCAGTTGCAGTTGTTGCAGCACCAGATGTTGTGGGCACACAGGGAGGTGTGGACATGTTGGTGCTAATCTGGCGGAGGCATGTCAATATGTCCCTCTGCACCGCTGTCAGTTCTTCCAATGTGTCCCACTTGGACTCCATGCCAGACATGTGTGTCTCCACACGGGACATGTGGGAGTCCAAGCGGGCATGATGAGCAGCCTGCTGCTGTTGAATGTCCTCTCCGGTGCTATTCTGGTACGCATCAGCAATGCGTACCAGTTGTGGGTCATCATGCAGTCCAGACCCCTCTGCAAACAGCGACCTATGTCTACCACCCTTCCCACCACCCCTGACGACATGTGCGGGACCTGCGGTGGCATGCACAGGTGACCCTAGACTCCCTTGGGGGTTGTTACTGGGGTTGTTGTCCGTTGCTACACGTTGGACCGGGGTCCCTGTGCTGTTGTCATCGGTGGTCCTTGGTCTGTCCGTGTCGGCGGGGGTGGTCTGTGTGTTGGCAGTTGTTGGAGGGGTGGGTGCAGGGGGTGCAGATGTTGGTCCTGCTGATGCTGCATGATGACTCACACCGGAGGGGCCAGGTAGGTCTTCGCCATCCGAGGAGGGCAGAGGCTGTTCCACACCAGTGAGCTCAGTGTCCCCCGGAGCCTGGGACAGGGACTCCTCATCGTCTGCTGCTGTGTCCCCATCATCACCTGTTTTTGGGAGAGACACACAATGTATGTTATGTTTCTACAGGCATCAATGGTTCACACACCTGACAGTTGTGACTGTACCTCTGGATGCGGGCCTGTACATTGCATTGTCCTAAGTTGTCACAGTCAGAGGTTGATATTGGTGTAGCACATTGTCCTGCAAACTTGAAGCATTTCAATGTGAATGTTGAGGTGTGTACATGGACAGCATTGGTTGTATTTGGTGGACATCCGGCCCTTCTTCTCCCCCAGCCCAGTTATCCCACCATGAAGCATGCCACCCTTGCAGTGGGTTCAGGTTGACTCTCAGGATGTCAGTCAGTGGTGTCCTGCTGTTGGTTGGTGCCCAGTTCCCAGCAGGGCCTTGTGCTCCCCACAACAGAGCACCATTGTCCGACATCTTTGAAGTGGCTTTTCACTCCCTGTGAGGTGTGCATGCTTCAGTGTGAGCTTGTTGGGCCATGTGGGTGGGGGATGTTGACCTGTGACTACCACTCCCATCATGCTATTGCCTACACCCCCCTTCCCAGCATGCCCATACTTCCTTCCTTTTGAGTGGACTTCACTGTGTGTGAGTGTGACAGCAGTGGCAAGATGGCTGACAGTGTGGTCCTGTTGTTTGTTGGTGCCCAGTTCCCAGCAGGGCCTTGTGCTCCACACAGCAGTACCCAGTTTCAGCCATCTTGTCAGTTCTTTTCCACTCCCTGTGAGGTGTGCATGCTTCAGTGTGAGCTTGCTGGGCACATGTGGGTGGGGGATGTTGAGATGTGACTACCACTCCCATCATGCTATTTCCTACACCCCCCTTCCCAGCATGCCCATACTTCCTTCCTTTTGAGTGGACTTCACTGTGTGTGTGTGTGACAGCAGTGGCAAGATGGCTGACAGTGTGGTCCTGTTGTTTGTTGGTGCCCAGTTCCCAGCAGGGCCCTGTGCTCCACACAGCAGTACCCAGTTTCAGCCATCTTATCAGTTCTTTTCCACTCCCTGTGAGGTGTGCATGCTTCAGTGTGAGCTTGCTGGGCCATGTGGGTGGGGGATGTTGAGCTGTGACTACCACTCCCATCATGCTATTGCCTACACCCCCCTTCACAGCATGCCCATACTTCCTTCTTTTTGAGTGGACTTCACTGTGTCTGAGTGTGACAGCAGTGGCAAGATGGCTGACAGTGTGGTCCTGTTGTTTGTTGGTGCTCAGTTCCCAGCAGGGCCTTGTGCTCCACACAGCAGTACCCAGTTTCAGCCATCTTGTCAGTTCTTTTCCACTCCCTGTGAGGTGTGCATGCTTCAGTGTGAGCTTGCTGGGCCATGTGGGTGGGGGATGTTGAGCTGTGACTACCACTCCCATCATGCTATTTCCTACACCCCCCTTCCCAGCATGCCCATACTTCCTTCCTTTTGAGTGGACTTCACTGTGTGTGTGTGACAGCAGTGGCAAGATGGCTGACAGTGTGGTCCTGTTGTTTGTTGGTGCCCAGTTCCCAGCAGGGCCTTGTGCTCCACACAGCAGTACCCAGTTTCAGCCATCTTATCAGTTCTTTTCCACTCCCTGTGAGGTGTGCATGCTTCAGTGTGAGCTTGCTGGGCACATGTGGGTGGGGGATGTTGAGCTGTGACTACCACTCCCATCATGCTATTGCCTACACCCCCCTTCACAGCATGCCCATACTTCCTTCTTTTTGAGTGGACTTCACTGAGTGTGAGTGTGACAGCAGTGGCAAGATGGCTGACAGTGTGGTCCTGTTGTTTGTTGGTGCCCAGTTCCCAGCAGGGTGTGCTCCACACAGCAGTACCCAGTTTCAGCCATCTTGTCAGTTCTTTTCCACTCCCTGTGAGGTGTGCATGCTTCAGTGTGAGCTTTCTGGGCCATGTGGGTGGGGGATGTTGAGCTGTGACTACCACTCCCATCATGCTATTGCCTACACCCCCCTTCCCAGCATGCCCATACTTCCTTCCTTCTGACTCTGCTTCCCTGTGGGGTAGTGTGCCTGTGCTGAAAGGATGGCTGACAGTGTTGTCCTGGCATTTGTTTGGCTACAAGTCCCATGAGTGTCCCTGTGCTTCACACAGCATAACCCAGGGTGGTGGTTCTTTGTGGGATATTTAATTAGAATGTGAGGCATTGCATTCTCCCAGGTGAGTTGTGTGGAGTTTGTGTTAAGGGGGTGTGTGAGAAAAGCTGCTTGCAAATATGGTCAGAGCTGTCAGTCCTGTCAGTCCTCCTTCCCACCCAGCCAGATATCCCACCATGGAACGTGCTTCTATTGCAGGGAGTGCAAGTTGGCTTTCAGGATGTCAGTCAGTGGTGTCCTGCTGTTGGTTGTTGCACAGTTCCCAGCAGGGCCTTGTGCTCCCCACAGCAGTACCCAGTGTCAGCCATCTTGTCAGTTGTTTTCCACTCCCTGTGATATGAGCATGGTTCAGAGTGGTGTTGATGGGCCAATTGTGAGGGTGACCAATATCTGTGACTACCACTCCCATCATGCTATTGCCTACACCCACCTTCCCAGCATGCCCATACTTCCTTTCTTTTGAGTGGACTTTACTGTGTGTGAGTGTGACAGCAATGGCAAGATGGCTGACAGTGGGGTCCTGTTGTTTGTTGGTGCACAGTTCCCAGCAGGGCCTTGTGCTGCCCACAGCAGTACCCAGTGTCAGCCATCTTGTCTTTTCTTTTCCACTCCCTGTGATGTGAGCATGTTTCAGAGTGGTGTTGATGGGCCAATTGTGAGGGTGAGTAACAACTCCCATCATGCTATTGGCTACACTGACTTCACCAGCATACACAGAATTCCTTCCTTTCAGTGAGCTTCCCTGTGAGGTGGTGTTCTAGTGGTGGCTACATATCTGACTGTGTTTGTTGGTTAGATTTGTGCCACTGCCTAGCTCTATTTGTTGTTGGGTTTGTACATGTCATGACACAGTTACATATCACTATGAAATGCCATGTATTGTGTTTATCTGACTGACATACACATCTTGGGATGATTATCTTTTGGTTGCTGTGGATTTGCTAAGGGTGCATGATTTGACTATCCCCTTGACAGTGATGTGTGTGTATTGTCATACAATATTGTGTATATTTGTTGTGTACTCACCAAGCTCTGGGATGTTTGATAGTCCATATACACTCACTGGTGGTAGGATGGCCCGCACCTTCTCCTCCCAGGGCCTGAGGTATACTGGTTTGGCAGGAGGGCCACTGCCGGTGCGATGACTCAAGGCGTAATCCTTCTTGAGGAGGTCCTTGACCCTCCTGCGCACATCATACCACCTGTTCTGGATGTCTTCCTTTGTGTGCAAACATGGTGATTGTGCGTTCACCCTGTCGACGATCCTCTCCCACATCTTGGTTTTCTGCGACATGGGGGTCTGTTGGACCAATGTACCAAACAACTCTGGCTCTACCCTGAGGATCTCATCTACCAGGACTTCCATTTCACTGTCTAGGAACTTTGGATTCTTCTTTGGGGGCATGGTGATGGGTGGTGGTGGTTATTGATGTATGTGTGGGTGTGCAAGTGAGGGTGTGTGAGTGTAGGTTTTGCTGGGTGTATGTGAGGGTGCTATTTGTTGAGGTGCTGATGGTGTGTGGCTTGTGTGATGGATGAGCTGTGAGTGTGTCTGTGGTTGCTGTCTGATGGTGTTCTGTGCTGGCAGGTCAGTTGAATTTGCAAAGGATCACGGTAGGGATTTGTGGCCTTTATATGGGTGGAGTTGTGGGTGTGTCTTTGTTCCATGTTTCCCCCCAGTATTTATTGGCTTTGTAATTGCTTGTTTGGCCCTTTTTTTGTATTTTTTCCTTTGTACTTTTTGTGCATGTAGGAGACGTTCTTCTGACCGAGTAGGACGCTGCAGTTGTCTCGTGCGAGCTTCTCCGAGTCGTTCACGCTGTGTTTCTGCTAGGTTTCATGTGCGGCGTACGCGTCGGTCGCGGAGTATTGGGTTGCCTCGGCTGGGTTTTGTATGCGTGTCGGTCGTACGGCTTGGTCTCAGTGCGACTCAGTCTGGTTTTCCACGCATTGCATCGTACTGCGCGGGTCGGAGTTCGCGGGTACGTTTCATTCGGGTTCATTCCTGGTGTGTGTCGGTCGGTTCGATTTGCGTTGTTTCCCGGCCGGATAGCTGGTTTCCGTGCGGTTCGGTAGTTCGGCTTGTGTTCCGTACGAGTCGGTCGTGATTCACATGCATTTCATCGTACTACGCAGGTCGGGCAGCGCCGGTACGTGTCGGTCGGACTAAATTCCCGTACCGAGTCGGTCGGTATGTTTTCCGGCCCGAATCGGAATCGACCCCTAAACATTAAAAAATCACCATTAGTGACAAATTGGAGAATGTTCGACAGGTCCGGGGTCATCGTTTATCATCAGAAAATTGATATTTTATACTGTACAAAAAATGATACAAAATGCCAATTGGATCGTGCCTCATGTTGAATAACCACTTTTTAAGCCTCACAGTGACCAAAATTTAAATTTTTACAGACTTTTCCTCCTACTCAGAATTAAATATTTTGACCAATTTCGCGCAGGAAAATGACTCTAAACACACTTATTTTAGTTCCAAAAGTGATAATACACATGCAATAGTCATTTAGAGTCAAAAGACTAAACATCAAAAAATCACCATTAATGACAATTTGGAGAATGTTTGACAGGTCCTGGGTCAAGGTTTTTCATCAGAAAATTGATTTTGTGGACTGTACAAAATATGGATCATGCCTCATGTTGGATTACCACTTTTTAAGCCTCACATTGACCAAAATTGCCATTTTTACAGACTTCTACTCCTACTCAGAAACTTCTATTTTGACCAATTTCGGGCAGGAAAATGACTCTAAACACACTTTTTTTAGATAAAAAAAAATAATCCACATGCAATAGTCATTTACAGTCAAAGAATTAAACATTAAAAAATCCCCATTACTGACCATCTGGAGAAGGTTTGACAGGTCCGGGGTCATCGTTTTCCATCAGAAAATTGATTTTTTGGACTGTACAAAAAATGATTCAAAATGCCAATTGGATCATGCTTCATGTTGAATAACCACTTTTTAAGCCTTTTTACAGACTTTTCCTCGTACTCAGTAGCTTATATTTTGACCAATTTCGGGCTGGAAAATTACTCTAAACACACTTATTTTAGCTCCAAAAGTGATAATTCACATGTAATAGTCATTTACAGTCAAAAGATTAAACATTACAAAATCACCATTACTGACCATCTGGAGAAGGATCAAATGGTCCGGGGTCATCGTTTTTCATCAGAAAATTAATATTTTAGACTGTACAAAAAATGATTCAAAATGCCAATTGGATCGTGCCTCATGTTAAATAACCACTTTTCCAAGCTTCATAGTGACCAAAATTGCAATTTTTACAGACTTTTCCTCCTGCTCAGAATATTGTATTTTGACCAATTTCAGGCAGGAAATTATGACTCTAAACACACTTATTTTAGTTCCAAAAGTGATAATCCACATGCAATAGTCATTTACAGTCAAAAGATTAAAAATTAAAAAATCTCTACTACAGACCATCTGGAGAAGGTATCGACAGGTCCGGGGTCATCGTTTTTCATCAGAAAATTGATATTATAGACTGTACACAAAATGAGTCAAAATGCCAATTGGATCGTGCCTCATGTTAAATAACCACTTTTCCAAGTCTCACAGTGACCAAAATTGCCATTTTTACCGACTTTTCCTCCTACTCAGAAGCTTATATTTTGACCAATTTCGGGCAGGAAAATGACGCTAAACACACTTATTTTAGTTCCAAAAGTTATTATCCACATGCAATAGTCATTTACAGTCAAAGGATTAAACATTAAAAAATCACCATCACTGACCATCTGGAGAAGGTTGAAAAAGTCCGGGGTCATCGTTTTTCATCAGAAAATAGATTTTTGGACTGTACAAAAAATGATTCAAAATGCCAATTGGAACATGCCTCATGCTGAATAACCACTTTTTAAGCTTCACAGTGACCAAAAATGAAATTTTTACAGACTTTTCCTCCTACTCAGTAGCTTATATTTTGACCAATTTCGGGCTAGAAAATGACTCTAAACACACTTATTTTAGTTCCAAAAGTGATACTCCACATGCAATAGTCATTTACAATCAAGAGATTAAACATTAAAAAATCACCATTAATGACCATCTGGAGAAAGTTCGACAGCTCCGGGGTCATCGTTTTTCATCAGAAAATTGATTTTTGGACTGTACAAAAAATGATTCAAAATGCCAATTGGATTCTGCCTCATGTTAAATAACCACTCTATCAAGCCTCACAGTGAGCAAAATTGCCATTTTAACAGACTTTTCCTCCTACTCAGAAGCTTATATTTTGACAAATTTCCGGCAGGAAAATGACTCTAAACACACTTTTTTTAGATACAAAATTAATAATCCACATGCAATAGTCATTTGCAGTCAAAGAATTAAACATTAAAAAATCCCCATTACTTACCATCTGGAGAAGGTTCGAAAGGTCCGGTTCATCGTTTTTCATCAGAAAATTGATTTTTTGGACTGTACAAAAAATGATTCAAAATGTCAATTGGATCGTACCTCATGTTGAATAACCACTTTTCCAAGCCTCACAGTGACCAAAAATGCCATTTTTACAGACTTTTCCTCCTACTCAGTATTTTTATATTTTGACCAATTTCGGGCTGGAAAATGGCTCTAAACACACTTATTTTAGTTCCAGAAGAAATAATTCACATGCAATAGTCATTTACAGTCAAAAGATTAAACATTAAAAAATCTCCACTACAGACCATCTGGAGAAGGTATCAACAGGTCCGGGGTCATCGTTTTTCATCAGAAAATTGTTTTATTGGACTGTACAAAAAAATATTCAAAATGCCAATTGGATCGTGCCTCATGTTAAATAACCACTTTTTCAAGCCTCACAGTGCCCCAATTTGCCATTTTTACAGACTTTTCCTCCACTCAGAAGCTTATATTTTGACTAATATCGGGCAGGAAAATGACTCTAAACACACTTATTTTAGTTCCAAAAGTGATAATCCACATGCAAAGATCATTTACAGTCAAAAGATTAAACATTAAAAAATCACCATTAGTGACCTTCTGGAGAAAGCTCGGCAGGTCCGGGGTCATCGTTTTTCATCAGAAAATTGATTTTTGGACTGTACAAAAATGATTCAAAATGCCAATTGGACCGTGCTTCATGTTGAATAACCACTTTTTAGAGCCTCACAGTGACCAAAATTGCCATTTTTACAGACATTTCCTCCTACTCAGAAGCTTCTATTTTTACCAATTTCGGGCAGGACAATGACTCTAAACACTCTTATTTTAGTTCCAAAAGTGATAATCCACATGCAATAGCCATTTACAGTCAGAGGATTAAGCATAAAAAATTCCCAATTATTGACCATCTGGAGAAGGTTCGACAGGTCTGGTGTCATCGTTTTTCATCAGAAAATTGTTTTATTGGACTGTACAAAAAATATTCAAAATGCCCATTGGATCGTGCCTCATGTTAAATAACCACTTTTTCAAGCCTCACAGTGCCCCAATTTGCCATTTTTACAGACTTTTCCTCCACTCAGAAGCTTATATTTTGACTAATATCGGGCAGGAAAATGACTCTAAACACACTTATTTTAGTTCCAAAAGTGATAATCCACATGCAAAGATCATTTACAGTCAAAAGATTAAACATTAAAAAATCACCATTAGTGACCTTCTGGAGAAAGCTCGGCAGGTCCGGGGTCATCGTTTTTCATCAGAAGATTGATTTTTTGGACTGTACAAAAATGATTCAAAATGCCAATTGGATCGTGCTTCATGTTGAATAACCACTTTTTAGAGCCTCACAGTGACCAAAATTGCCATTTTTACAGACATTTCCTCCTACTCAGAAGCTTCTATTTTTACCAATTTCGGGCAGGACAATCACTCTAAACACTCTTATTTTAGTTACAAAAGTGATAATCCACATGCAATAGTCATTTACAGTCAGAGGATTAAGCATAAAAAATTCCCAATTATTGACCATCTGGAGAAGGTTCGACAGGTCATCGTTTTTCATCAGAAAATTGATTTTTTGGACTGTACAAAAAATGATTCAAAATTAAGGGTGGGCGGAGTTCGCGTAGTCGCGCTACGCAGAGTTCTGCGAAGTTGTAAAAAAACTCCGCGAGCTACGCGGAATACCGTGAGCACGCGGAGCTGCTTGTTCCGCCCGTTCGCGATGCGTTTTTCCTGTTCGGGAACGCGTATTGCGTGTTCGGGATGCTGTTTGCGTGCTCGGGGGGAAATATCTCGCGAACTTGCTCATGCGATTGCCAATGGGTGTGGCCATCTTGTTTTTCACTTGACCCCCCCGTTCGCGATGTATATTTCCTGTTCCGGAACGTGTATTGCGTGCTTCCCGCCCGTTCGCAATGCGTATTTCCAGTTCGGGAACGCGTATTGCGTGTTCGCGACGCTTTTTGAGTGCTCGGGGGGAAATATCGCGCGAACTTGCCCATGCAGTCGCAATGGGCGCGGCCATCTTGTTTTTCACTTTTTTGCTATGGTTCTGGTCCTGCTTTTCAATCCCCCCTATATCTTTTCAATCCTTTGTTTCTGCAAACTTTTTGGGATCTTTTTTATTTATTATCTATCTCTATTTTCCTGATTCTATATTTTGAGGTTTTTTCTACTTTTTGTGTGTTTTTCCACTACTTTTTCACTCTTTTTCTATTACTTTCTTTTTTAATTTCTTTTACTTACTTTTTTAATTCCTACCTTTTCTTTTCCACCCCCCCCGAGTATAAGAACGCGCCCACAAGGGGTGCAGGCACGGTCCTTATTTGGCGAGGCGGAGGTGGCTGCACTTGTTTTTTTTGTCCAGCGCTACCTCCCCTTAACCCTGGCAGCAGGCGGCAGGCCTGGGTCCGGGTACGGGCTCCGGGAGCGTCACCAGCAGTGGGGAAGGGTACGCCGGGCAGTGTTTCGCTGCTCTGGGGTCCGGCGCACCCATAACCAGCTTACGCACCGGTGGTCCGATATCCTGGACCGGGAGCAGGACCTGCTGGACCTGCTAGGAGTTGAGGTCCCGGGGCTTGGTGAGTAGCTATTTAATATTACTACTTTGTGTTCTTCTGCTCTGTATTATATATTGCGAATATAATTTTTTGCCGAATAGCAAGAATGCTGCTGCTTACATTGCAGGTAAATTGCGTTTAAAAATCTTCTGTGATTGTTATGCCACAGGTGCTCGGCGCTACTAATCTTACTTGTTTGCAACTTTGCGCTCGCTTGGGCTGATTATGTAAGAGTTTACTTTAGAGAACTTAAGTTAGGTAATGCTAGAGAGACTCTAGTCCATCCTTTGTCCTCCTGTCACTAAGAGATAGTGGAGGATTGATAGGTTTAGTTACTTATTAGTATTAGTTGTTAATTTTTTAGCGGTCTGCGTGATGCATCCTCTGTTACGTCATGTGCTGCTCAGTGTTTCTTACCCCAGTCCTTAGTAGAACCTTTTGTAGTTTGTTTAGTGAGTGGTAATAGGCTTAGCACTAGCAGAACATCAGCAGCAACCAACCAACAATTTGGTGTATGCAAAAATGTATGCATGTGTCCTCCATCTATGCATTTTTTTGAGGACTAAAATAAATGGAAATGCAGACTTAGTGAACAATTGGCCCATCTGGAATAGGTGGGCTAGGTCAGGTGGTACTTAGGCTTAGTTAGTATTCTGGAATCAGAATGGAACACTGGATTAGTGTTCATAAATAATAACTAGACGGTCCACTGAATCCCTCAATACTACTAGTCGACCAGATTAGATGGGTCCATTTTATTGCAATTGTTGTTTCCATAAATGTTTTTTTGAGCGTTTTTTAACATTTTTTATTTGTTTCACACCAATCATCAATGTTTATCTCTTTCTTTCTTATATCTTTCATGATCAGCAGCACCCAGGGGCAAGAAGACGGGGTCGGAGTCGGCAGGAGCAGCATCAGAAGTCGGCCAGGACCGCTCCTCTACCAAGGGCTCTGCTGCTGGCCCCAGTAAGTCCTTCTGTTGTTAATATTAATAATTATACTTCCCTAACTTTTACTGCACCTTATTTTTTCTGAACTATTATTTCCGTTTCCTAATTCTAATTTTTACCAATTCTTCTTCGATCTAGACCAGAGGTCTTCAAACTGTGGGGCGTGCCCCCCTGGGGGGCCGTGGCTGCATTTCCAGGGGGGCGCAGATGGCTCAACAAGTACTTGTAAACGAAGATGGCCTGGAAGCGCAACTAGGCACGTTTCCAGGCTGTCTTCATTTACATGCAGTCTTTGAAAGGGTTAAAAAACACATACATTCTCATGATGTCAAAGAATGTATTTCCATCCGATTAGCTCAACTTGCAATTATTTTTCGTTTAAGGTTTCTGTATTATTTTATATGTAGGTAACTGAAAGTGGAAAAACAAGACACTTACAAAATATTTAGTTGCTTTTAGCCATATGGTGTCAAGAAAGAACAAAATATTCTTCAAGTGTTTTGTTTTTCACTTTCAGGAAATTGCATGTAAAAAAAAGGAGAAACCTTAAACGAAAAATAAATGCAGATTAAGCTAATCAGATCGACATACATTGTTTATGTTATGAAATTTTATTTGGGTAAAGTGACCACTGCAGATGTGAGTAATAGTGACTTGTGTATTTCTAGTGCTACAAGGTACAAGCCTGGAGCAGAAAGCACTGTAAATATGCAAGTCATTATTTAAAAAATTTATTATACACAGTATAAGTTAGATTGCTGCAAAATGATTTGATGTTTTAAGATAAAGGAAGTGCTTTAAACTTATATATTTAAGTAATACGTAAATAATACCTAGTGCACACATTTGTCTATTAAAAGTACACTTTCTAGAACTTATCTTATAACACCCTGACATCAAGTATCAAAAACAATAACTCATTGTCCCCATGTAGCCTCAGGTGATTCCATCAATTAAAGCCTAAACTGGCTTCCAAGCAGCCTTTACATTTGGTGATTAACCTATTGCACGCAATTACATTCTTTCAGGGAGCAAACACCCTGGTGAGAATGCCTGTTTCGTCCTTAGCTCTGTGTCCCTCCCTGAGCTTCATAGCACAGGAAAACTCCTCCCCACCTCAACCCCGCCCTCCCTTCACTTTTACGCAAAGGCACTTCAAGGGCCACAATAACTGTTCAGGGATGGTTGTTTTTTTAATGAAAATTATGGGAACCGCTTTTGTAAAATGAAAAAAGCATGGGGCATGTGGGTCCCCATAGATCCCGTCCACTTCGACCTGTTTACTTCCACATGTCCTTCAAGGTGAGTCCAGTGGGTGACAGGGAGGAGGCCAGCAGGGTCATGTTCAGACTGAGCGCTCTGATCGTCCAGACCCCTTGGGTCTCAGAGTAACGGTTAGGAGAAAGAGGAAAGTAGTGAGATCTTTGGATAGCATCAAAGAGATAGCCCAGAGTAAGTGCTGCTATATGGAGGTCTGGGGATATTTTATTAGATTACAAATGATAGAGACAGCTTCCTCAGAGAGATGCCTTGAGGTAGGTGAGGAGGTTTTGGGGCTTCTTTGTTTTAGGGCTTTCTAGTGCAGTAGGTGCAGTTCCATTGGGACCCAGGCTCACAACACCCCAATTATGGTCAATTTCTGTTTTGGTTTGATATATTTGTACTTTTATAAATCTCACATATAGCGTGGATTAAAACTACAGAAAAATACCCCTGAAATGATCTCCTAAGCGCTGTCCTGGAGCTTACCCATTCCCCTCCCACTCTCCCTATTCTTGCCATACATTTTTGGAGGGGGGGCCCCGGCGCCAAAACATTTGGCTTGGGGGGGCGCAGAGCAAAAAAGTTTGAACACCTCTGATCTAGACTATCTGTTTCTAAATTCTTGTTATCCCTGCCTCTAACTGCCTCTGCTATGACTCTCTGTACTACTACTATTAGTCTGTCTGTAGCTAAGCTTGCCCAGTTGGCCACTGTTTATTTAAAAGGTTTTAAAACTCAGATTCACCAATAGCTGTAGCCACTGAGTCCAGTCCTTTGGGTTGTCCTCTTCTAGTCTTCTTAATCTTGAGGATTTTCAACAATTCTCACCAACAAAATGCCCAACCAGATATTTTACTATTTTTGTCTACTCTAGTACCCGATTTGTACTAGTGATGTATGTTGTATATGTATGTATTAACTTTTTTTTCAATCTTGCTAGTGAAAAAGAATAAATAGGGGGAGGTGTATATGGCATCTAAAAAATGTGTAATGTTTTTTCTAGGTGTACCGACCACCAGTGCCGGGGCCAGTGGCGAAGGCGACGCGGCCAGTAAGGAGGGAGCAGAAGATGCGGCAGCTGCAGGGGGTGAGCCAGCAGCAGTGGCGGGCGGTGATAAGTTATATTCCTTACTTATTGACATTACACTCGCTGCAAGGGTGTACACTGTACTGTTGAGAGAGACTAAGTTGTTGTGAACAACGGTTGAAGAAGACACCCTTTACTTATCAGTAGCAATAGCATTAGCGGCGGGAGTTGAGTAACTAATGGCCTCTTCTATCTGACTTCAACTCAGCTGTGAAAGTTTTATGGAGAAGACTAAGAGTCAGATCAGATGACCTTGATGGATGGGTTGAACGAAAAGGTAAAGAAGGGTGGAAGCCAAGGAGGAAGGATGGGCAAGATGTAATATTTATGACTGGCAGAGAAGGATACGCGGGATGCATGCATAGGTGGCTGATAGGAATCAGATGCATGGGTGGTTGAAGGATGGGTGGAAGGTGAAAGAAAAGATGCCTGCCTGGGTGGGTGAAACTGTATGGGTGGATAGCAAGAATCCTCCAGGGTGTTTCATGGGTCAAACTCAAAGCCAAGGCAAGCAAGGAAGGAAGGACGCATGGATGGTGGGTTAAAAAAAAGAATAAATGTTTGTTGTTGGAGAAACAAACTAAAGTTTGTTGAGAGATTAAGAAGAATGATAGACATGTTTACTTTGAATGTATGGATGCCTGGATGGTATTCATCATAGATAGCATAGGTGGAGACTGTCACTGGATGAAGAGTCTTAGTTTGAAGAGAATATAAAAGAAACCGCACCAGAGTAGCAAAGCCAAGGAGAATAGAAGTTGTATTTTCAGAATACACCCTTGACTCACAGTAGTTTGCAAGCACAGCATATATATTGTGTATGTATGTTGTTATCAAGCGCCTCCCTCCGACTCCGAGGCCCACTCCCTACCTATGTTAATTTATTTTCGACTGTGTCAGCCTGCCATGGGTGGCCTATCGGCTGCATGTTTATTGTTTACACAATCAATCAAAACAAAGTACCTCATGTCGTCCCATATATAAGCAATGATCATTTGGATCATATATCATCTGCCTTTTTGGAGTCGTCAGGGCAGGGTGAAAGTGAAATTGAGCAGATGCCCTTGATGTAGTCCATAGTGCTAGTATAATGCCTGAAACTCCCACAAATGTTAGAGGCCGAGGAAGTGGGAGGATAGAGACATACCACAAATGTTATGTACTGTGCTTGTTAGTAAGGGTGGGCGGCAAATTCCGTTCCGCTCGCGGAACTTGCGAAATTTCGGCATTTCCGCGTTCCGTGCGGAACGCGGAAATGTCGAAACTTCCGTGATCCGCGGCGGAACGGAATTCGGGTGCAAGAAAGCACTGAAGCAGGTGCCGGAGTTGAAGCTCAAATTCTGTAACGCATTAATCAGCACAAAAAATTCGTGAGCAAGGTCGAGGCTAAGCAGGAGTGCTTTCTGCCCATATCTACCGTCAAACATTAGCTGTAATCCCGATGGAGGTCTTTGCATCCTTGATTTTCCCGAGCGCAATCCCCGTGTAGGTCCAGTGACCAGGAGGTTCTTCCTCCTCTTCTGCTGCTCAGATCCTGCTCTGACCCTTTATAAACAAGAGGCATGTGAACAGGCCTAGAAGCCCCGCCCATTTGCCCCCCGCCCCACATACACTAGTGGTATGCACCGTCTTCCCACCCTTTCCCCAGAATGATGGACAGCTTAATCAAAGGACCCCGGCGCTTTCGGCGCGGTGGCAAAGTTACAGACACACAGGTCACTGGGGTCAATTCTTCTGGACCTTTACGCAGCTGTAGTGTAGGAAAGGCACTATACATTTACCCAACGAGGTAGCACTTACCGATTAGCCAGTAGAAAGTACTCCAGTTGAGTAGAGGTATTGCACAAAACGGAGGCATCTTTGTGGATAAATATGCAGGGCAGGTGTGCAGAATTCGTGAGCGTGGTTAAGCAGATGTGCCTTCTCTCCATTTCCAACGTGAAAAGTTAGTTGTAATCCCCGATGGAGTTCTTTGCATCCTTGATTTTCTCGAGCGCAATCCCCGTGTAGGTCCAGTGACCAGGAGGTTCTTCCTCCTCATCTGCTGCTCAGATCCTGCTCTGACCCTTTATAAACAAGAAGCATGTGAACAGGCCTAGAAGCCCCGCCCGTTTGCCCCCGCCCCACATACACTAGTGGTATGCACCATCTTCCCGCCCTTTCCCCAGAATGATGGCCAGCTTAATCAAAGGACCCCGGCGCTTTCGGCGCGGTGGCAAAGTTACAGACACACAGGTCACTGGGGTCAATTCTTCTGGACCTTTACGCAGCTGTAGTGTAGGAAAGGCACTATACATTTACCCAACGAGGTTGCACTTACCGATTAGCCAGTAGAAAGTACTCCAGTTGAGTAGAGGTATTGCACAAAACGGTGGCATCTTCGTGGATAAATATGCAGGGCAGGATTCAACGGGCGCAGCAAAATCTCCGCGAGCACGCGAAATTCCGTGTGCTCGCGGAGATTTCTTGCCGTTTCGCGGAATTTTGCGGAACGCAACTCCGCAAATTCCGCCTACCCCTACTTGTTAGTGCTACTGTGCCACTATGTGTAGAATTAATTTGTCTTACTGTTTTGCTAAGAGTATATTGTTACAATAGTCTTTTTTTTCTTCTTGCTATAGCTACTCCTTCCCAACCAAAATCATCGAAACCGGACAGGAAGGAGTTGGCAGCCATGGCCCAACGCCGGAAGCTGGAGGCCATACAAAAAGAATACCGGTGGCTGGTGGTTCTGGCGGAGGAGGAGGAGGAGGTGGCAGCAGCTGCAGCCTCCTCCAATGCCTCAGACCCCAGCCAGGCCCAGGCCCCTCCAGTGGTACGGCGCCGCGGTCAGGCAGCTGCCCGCTGCCGCACTACAACATACAACACTGCTGCCCCCCCTGTGGATTCAATTGTCGTGCATTCAAGCACCGCATGCTCCTCCGAATGGCATGCCTAGAGGAGCACCTAGAGGAGCGGGTAAAGATCCTGGTGGACAAGCACCTGAGAGCCCGCCGAATCCATTAGGAAACCAAAGACCCTGTTGGATTGCCCCTTTTTTATTCCTTTTTTTGGTGGGTGGGAATTGGGCGTTGGGGTTTTATATTTATTCACGGACATTGGTTTGACTTTTTCTTGCTAGACATTGGTTGGGGTTAGGGAGAGGGGTGGGTCAGGTGTTCTGGGATTTTTTACATAGTTTATTTTTGTTAGGGGATTAAATTATATTTATACTTAAACTTTACATACGATGTCAATGTTTTGTGGGGGGGTTACTGTTTTACGTCACACTGTTTCCTTGCTGCTGCAGGGCCGCAGCCAGTGTTTGATTTCAATAATCTGCCGATTTTAAAACACACAAACAGATAGATGCGGTACCCCTCACTGAGTGACTTGTCCTACTAGTTCTGTCAGTCTCTCCTCCTATTCTATGCATTCGGCAACAGGAGGACTCAAGGGGTGTGTGAATTAATTAATTAATATTATTAATTATACCTCCCCCAAACTTCTTCTCCTACCTGTGATTGATGTTTAACTTAGGCACAGTGATGGCTGCATGGCGATGATGGTTTGGTTTCCCAAGATGCCATGGTTGTGGTGGTAGTAGTAGACACTGGCAGTAGCATTTGCAAAAAAATTTAATGAGACAGTCAGTCGCCTGAGAGAGACTCTGGGAGGAGTAGTAGAACGAAGTACAGTACAGTACACAAGAAGACTGCCAAACAATAATAATAATGCTGATTAGCAATGCTAAAGTAAAATAAAACATAATGGTGGCGGGGATAGCCTAGTACAACAAGTTACAAACTATAGTTGTGTCGAGTCACTCGACACAAGCGTAACCTTTAGTGCTGTGTGGGAGGATGATGAATCCAATTGATGCCTGCAATTAATTATGATGGATTAGGTTCCTTTGGGAAAAAAATTGACTTGCATATATACTGAGCATGGGTGGGCAAGCAGAAGAAGATCCTCGCCCTGCCTTGAAATTGAATTATTGTTGCTTTCACCACATCCGCCCCAGCAAGCGTGTGATCAATTATTGGTGTGCATTAAATTTATTCACACCTCAATATAAATCACACAGCCCGGGGGAAGAGGGTTAGGGTTTGATGAATGGTTGGGAAGGGGGGTTTGGGGAAAGGTTTGACAAAGAAAAACACTACGCATGGACAAAACAACACAAAACACAATCTTGGCAGACGACCATCATATCCATAAATCTGTTAAGGGAGAAAAAGGAAATGCATGCAAGATGATGATGATGACTTGTTGGTTAATGATAAGTAGTACTTACTAACTAGACTAGTAGACAGTACAGGGCAGCAGTATTAATTATTATGCAATGTGCCATGCCTGTCTTCCCTCAGAAAAACCCAAATTACATACATTTTTACTTCTGTTGTACCGGGCTTACTTTTTAAAGCTAGCAAAGAAAATTAAAAAATAGCTGTAGGGATCAATTATAAGCAGAGAGCAAACAACAACAACACACAGTTGTAATGATTGAAGAGAAAAAATTAATCAAATTATTTAAAAGATGATGAATGTTGATACTAAAGTGTTACTGTATGTTATCCTGGTCAAATTGGGGAGTTGCATCTCAGCATTCCTCTTGGTCCTCCCTTCCATGGACACTGCGTCCGTCAATCTTGGGTGCCACTGCCTGCCTGTCGGATGCAGATTGGTAGGTGAGTGTGAGTTGTATTCCTCTGTTTAGCACAGGGTAAAGGCTGGCCTGTAAGTGTAGATGGAAAAACAAAAGGGATATTTAAAAATCAAGGAGAAAAATAGCATAAATTACGGAGGAGTGCAAACACTTTCAGAGCGGCATGGCTAAATCATGTCTACTCTGTTGTCTGTTTCCAGCATTAACCTACAACAGCAACAGGACAGAGCAGGCCCACGGCACCCACCCAACCTCCACTTAGCTTAGATTTTGACTTAGCCAGACAGAGCAGACATGTCACATATACAGCAACATAGCATTTCCCAAAGTAAGTAACTAAATCAATGGCATGCACAGCTGCCAGTCATACCACCACTACTACACTCGTGACTCAACTGACTCCACCACTACACAGACATGTAGGTCTGCTGTGGTTGTTGTTGACTTGATTACCTTTTATGCCACTCATGAAACGCCCTGAGTTATTCCATCAATCATCTCCGATCCTACTGACTGACTGCGAAGAGATTTGTCACTGTGGTCATCATCATATGTTGTCCAACTCAGTCTGCAGTGTACCGAGTGAGTCCAGATTCCATATTCAAAAATGCAATGGATCGGCCTGCAGTAGAAGTACAATTTTGTTATTAAACAAGAAGGGAAACATTGACTTGAGTCACTTTTAGTGTGTAGATTAAATAATAATAGTACACAATGAATTCACTTCATGCACAACAAACAACACAAACACCAATCACTCAGAGTCAGCGTCCAATGAATGGCATCATTACCTGTTCTTTCTCATCTTAAGTTAAGGGGCAGTCTCTCTTGGCTCGGAAACGAGGATAGCTATAGTAGTCATCATGTTCCACTTCTTTTGGAGGGACTCGCAGAGGCAACATTTTCTTGTACTAGTATTCTCCATCCAATCATCATCATCTGGCTTGAGGGTAATGGATTTAGGGCGAGTCAGGAGGATGGAGGAGCAGGAGTCGGAGGAGTGGACTTAAGTTAAATGCACACAGCTTTAATTAACTCCAATATGGTAATAATAAAAAGAAAGAGTAGAAGACGGTGGTGATGGATTTGTTGTTATTCGAAGTTTAACTTTCGACCCAGAAAGACAGAGACACAGACAAATAAAAGTAAATAAGGAAGAAAGAAAGTAAGAAGTTCAAAGCCTAGTTGTCAGGGAAGTATAGCTCGTCCTCAAACTCTGGTGGTTCAACCAGAAGTAGGGAATCATCTAACACACTACTTCCGTCACCTAAGTCGCTGTCCTCATCTTCCTGCGTTGATTCACGTACTTTGTAATTCGGTGGTATAAAGTGCTGATTCATTTTGATCATGGTTAACCTCTCCACGTTTTTGGGCGAGAGACTGGTCCTTTTCACTGTTACAATGGCACCAGCAGCACTGAAAACACGCTCAGAAGAGACACTTGCGATAGGGCAAGACAGATAGTTTATCGCCAGCCTGCTGAGCACTGGCCATTGGCCCCTTTTCCCATACCAATACAGCAATGGGCATTGATCAATGTAGACCTCTTTTGGGTCATGCAGATAGGCCTGGACCATCCGCTCAATGTTCAGGGGTGCTCCACTTTGCTTGGCCTCTTTTGTCTTTGCATCAGCACTGGACCTAGCAAGCCCTTGCTGTAAATACCAATCCTGTGCCGATTTTACTGGGGCTGGTGATGATCCGGTTCTTGCTGTTGTCGATAGTGTTGGTGACCGCTGTGAGCCAAACGCACTGCCCTCAGGTTCTGAAGTTGAAGCCGGATGCCCTGCTGCAGTACTTGTTGTGGGTTTGAGTAGCGGGTCTTTAATTATCAGCCGTTCCTTTTCCAAAGCACTGGCTGCCTCAGCTATCCAAGTTTTGTACTCGGCAACATCCACTTCTGAAAAAGGAAATAATGTCTTAGTGTTCAGTGCCGATTTGTACCGTGGATCCAGAATTGTGGCACAAATGTAATGTTTTTCTGAAACAATGCGAGCTTGCACCCTTGTATTTTCAGCTAAGCGACGGGATAAGCTCTCCACCAACTCATATGCTTCATTTTTTTCCTCCACACCTGTGTACGTGTCAGACACCTCCTTCAGCTGTTGCTCTAGCATGTGCAACAATGGGATAGCTTGGCCCATAGTACAGTCCTCCTTGCTGACTTCACGTGTGAAGAGCTCGAAAGGAAGTAGCATCTCTGTCAGGCATTTAACTAGGCCCCATTGGTCCATCTGTAGGGTCATGCCTTTCACTGTCGCATCCCTTATTCTTTGCATGACATACTCATTGATTGGTCTGTACTGATCAAACAGACGATCAAGCATGTAATAAGTTGAGTTCCAACGTGTTGGCACCTCCTGGATGAGTGCTCTGACTGGCATTCTATGCTCACGTTGAATGATCCTCAGCTGCTTCCGGGCTTTAAAAGAATGGCTGAAATGTGTGCATATTCTTCTGCAGGTGGTCAGTAAGTTGCTGACTCGGGCTTCTTTTTCAGAAAGTCTTGAACAATAATGTTAATGCAGTGCGCCAAACATAGGACCCTGAAATAGTCACCAACCTTCATGGCCTTAACTATATTACTGCCATTATCCGTGGCAACAAAACCAATGTTAAGCCCTCTTGGGCGCAGCCATTCACAGACCTTGCTGTTAAACTCTACCAAAATGTTTTCAGCAGTATGAGATTTCTCCATGGCGAACATGGCTACAGTTGCATGTTTATGAGTAGCATTAAAAATCTCAGCAGTGTCAACAACACCTGCTTCAGATATCTTTTCTCTAACCCCCACAAAAGAGATCCAGTGTGCAGTGATGCACATGTAATCAGTGGCTTGGCAACTGGTCCACATGTCTGTTGTCAGGTGGATATTGTGAACAGCACTCTGCTGCATAGCTTGTCCAAGCAATTCCAGCACATCGTGATGTAGTGCTGGAACAGCAACTCTGGCGAAATAGGACCGGCTGGGAACCTTCCATTTTTGGCAGATGGCTGTCACAAATTCAAGGAAAGCCACCCCTTCCACAAAAGAAAAATAGAGAAGGTCCAGCGCTAACATTTTAGCCAGCTTCGCATTGTACAAACGTGCCGTTGGGTGGTTGCGTTCGTACTGCCCCTCCGACCTAAGCATGCTGAAAATGGTAGGCTGGATTGTTTTCCTCTCTGGTGCAGCTGATGCATGTAACTTCTTGAACGCAGTTAGGCTCAACGACGCACTTTTTTTCATTGCGGTACTCTGTTGCCTTGGTGTCTGACACTCAGCCTGACTCTTACTACGGTGCCACTGAGATGATGCTGAGGATGTGAGAGGTACCACTACACTGCTGGGGGCAGGGCTACTTTGTGTACTATAGAAAATGTCTCCCTCTTGTTCACCTTCCACCGTGATCATATCTTCTTCTACTTCTTCATCCCCACCAACAGCAATGGGTGCAGTTTTACCTTTTTGTGTGCTAAGTAGGTGCGCCTCCCACTGGATCATGTGGTGTTTTTTCAGATGGGTTGTTTGGCCTCCGGTACCATAGTTTGTATCAAGCTTACCCCGACTAACACTTTGTCGACAAATTGAGCATATAGCAACGTTCTCCTCCTTACTGCTAACCGAAAAGAAGTCCCAAACTGGGGAGGTGTACTTTCTTGCGCTGCTGGAGGTGCCACTTGCAATGCCGGATGAACTGGAGGGTATGCCTGCAATTTGACTCTGTGCAGTACCACCACTACCTACTGAGGTGGTGGTTGTGCTGGATGTAGGTCCCTGCCGGGCCTTTGCAAATGCAAATATGGAAGCTGGAGGTGGTGTTGTTGTTACCTGTGTTGGTGGTATCCGTGCCACATCCCTCACAGCAATTTGGGATGGGGTAATAATAATGTCGGTCTACATCTCCACTGGAGCGGGAGTGATCTTCATGATGACTGGCTCGTCATCATCCTCCTCTTCTACATCTTCCTCCATAACTCTAAGGCTTTCTGGAACCTTCCTTTTCCTTAGCCTTGTCGCGTGGCGTGCCTCACTCTCAGACTCAGCTGGTGGGTTCCAAGTGGTATCTAGATCATCAGAAGGGGGGCTTGAAGAAGAAGTTGATGGACTAACCCTCCTTTTCCTTGCTGGGGATCTGGAAGACAATGGATCTTCTGAAAGAGTGGCTTGCTCTTCTTCCTCTGCAGGAAGCTCGATTTCCTGAACTGCCCCTACTTCGGGAGGAACAACTAAGATTGTGGGCTGTTGTTGCGGCTGCTGTTCCGGCTGCTGTTCCACTTGCGGCTGCTGTTGCGGCTGCTGTTCCGGCTGCCGTTCCACTTCCGGCTGCTGTTCTGGCTGTTGTTGCCCACTTATCTGCTGAGTTTCCGCCTGTGTTGTTTGTGTACTACTTTGCGATAATGATATTTCAACATCACTGCTCGTTGGCGTTTGCACAAGTAGACTGGCTACCTCTGTGACACTCATGGGCTTGGGCCTAGGTTGATGGGGTGGGCCCGCTGATGTGGAGGTGCTGCTCCCAGCTTGGTCCCCGGACACCGCTGATGCAGGCGTAATTTTTTGTTTCCCAAAAAACATCGTGGGCGGCACACCAGTCTTGGTAAGTGGCAGTGCCACTTCCTTCTTCTGTTTCTTCTTCTCACTGGCAACTTTATTGGTACTGGAGGACCTGGTACATTTCTTTGGGGCCATCTTCTTCTTCCGATGTCAGCAGGATGCAGGTGCACAATTTGCAGAGATGTCTGTGGTCACACGTCACGTGACGTTGTGCGCAGCAGGAATTCTGTCTGGCAGTACAACGGGTGATGATGGCACCTCCTCCTCAGTCTTTTTGCGCACCTAAAAGTAAAGAAGCCAGAAGAACATCAGTGAAATGTTGCATTTGTTGTTGTGGCTCAGTTACTACTAGTACAAACAAATATAATATATAACTTAGTGTTTAGTGATCACACTTAGTGTTATATTATTACATTTTATTAACTCAGTTTAAGTTATAAAAAAAAATAACAGTGTAGCCATTTGTGAGACTTTGACAACAAGGACTTTCATGGTATACTGTGTACACTCAGGAAGGATAGGAAAGAAGAAGAACTAAAACAAAAATACAAATGTAATGGAAGTGGAACCTGTTTGGCATTCATTTGGCATCACGTCATTCAGGGAGCTGCAGCTGGCAAAGGGGATGTAAGCAGTAAGCCAAGAGGAACAAAAAGGAAAGACATGCAGGCCTATATCTATGGCAAAAGCAGCACACTACTAAACTACCACCACAAAATGGGTGGCCACCAGCCACATGGTCACTCACAGTCACAACAAGCATGAGGCCTGGAAAACAATGAACTCAAGCAGGCCTATAGTGGCCAGGCAAAGGAGGCATGCTAAACACTGCTTTAATGCAAAAGTGCAAAAACGAAGATCCACAGGGCTAAACAAGGTTTGCAAGTTACACATCAACCACACCACACACACAAACACCTCCAACAAAGGCATTTATTTAACACACACCAAAAAACTGAAATATCCCCCAAAAAACACATTTTGCAATTCAATCCAATGCCATCCAAGCCCTAAATGATGTTTAAATTCAACAGACACCACAGAAACAGTTGTTACGTGCACCCATGAGTATCCCTGGGCCTACTGGCTGAAAGGCCTATTGGCAGACTAGGCCACAAGCTTGCAGGCCTATGGCAAAAGCACACTGGCTAGCTACACAAAATGGCTGCCAGCCACATGGCCAGCCCACCCACAGCAACAAGAAAGGGAAGACAGACAATGCAGGCCTATGGCAAAAGCACACTGCCTGGCTTCAAAATGGCCGCCATCCACATGGCCAGGCCCACAACAACAACAAGCCTAGGCCAAGAGGAACAAAGGAAAGACATGCAGGCCTATATCTATGGCAAAAGCAGCACACTACTAAACTACCACCCCAAAATGGGTGGCCACCAGCCACATGGTCACTCACAGTCACAACAAGCATGAGGCCTGGAAAACAATGAACTCAAGCAGGCCTATAGTGGCCAGGCAAAGGAGGCATGCTAAACACAGCTTTAATGCAAAAGTGCAAAAACGAAAATCCACAGGGCTAAACAAGGTTTGCAAGTTACACAACAACCACACCACACACACACACACATCCAACAAAGGCATTTATTTAACACACACCAAAAAACTGAAATATCCCCCCAAAAAACACATTTTGCAATTCAATCCAATGCCATCCATGCCCTAAATGATGTTTAAATTCAACAGACACCACAGAAACAGTTGTTATATGCACCCATGAGTATCTCTGGACATACTGGCTAAAAGGCCTATTGGCAGACTAGGCCACAAGCTTGCAGGCCTATGGCAAAAGCACACTGGCTGGCTCCACAAAATGGCCACCAGCCACATGGCCAGCCCACCCACAGCAACAAGAAAGGGAAGACAGACAATGCAGGCCTATGGCAAAAGCACACTGCCTGGCTTCAAAATGGCCACCAGCCACATGGCCAGGCCCACAACAACAAGAAGCCCAGGCCAAAAGGAACAAAGGAAATACATGCAGGCCTATATGGCAGAAGCAGCACACTTCTAAACTACCACCACAAAATGGCCACCAGCCACATGGTCACTCACAGTCACAAGTTCACAACAAGCAGGAGGCCTGGAAAACAATGAACTAAAGTAGGCCTATAGTGGCCAGGCAAAGGAGGCATGCTAAACACAGCTTTAATGCAAAAATGCAAAAACGAAAATCCACAGGGCTAAACAAGGTTTGCAAGTTACACAACAACCACACCACACACACACATCCAACAAAGGCATTTATTTAAACACCAAAAAAGTGAAATACCCCCAAAAAAACATATTTTGCAGTTCAATCCAATGCCATCCATGCCATAAATGATGTTTAAATTCAACAGACACCACAGAAACAGTTGTTAGTTACATGCACCCACCATGAGTAGCTCTGGGCCTACGGGCTACCCACAATAACTTTTTTTTTAAAAGATGAAAAATACAAAAATGTAGTTGCAGCAACTGCAATGCCCCAATCAAACAAACAACACCAACTTACTTGTAAAATCTCAAATCCAAAATTCCTCAAATCCAAAAGTCCTCAAATCCAATGATATATGATGATGCAGCAGACACCGAGAGTGATCCTTCCAGCTCCAAATCCAAATGAAAAGTGAACAGGACATGGGCAAAGCACTGGGAGGAGCCTGCTGGACAGGAACAGGAAGTTGGAGACTCTGGGGCACTTCCTTCCTCTCCAAAAAAAAGAAAAAGGAATCCTTGCACAAAAAAGTACAGCCAAATGTCAATCTGAGGAGTTTTTTTCATCCAAATCATCATTTTAGAGAAGGTTTTATGCTGCTCGAGAGATATTATTCTCCAGATTGCAAATTTTGCGTGATCGGCATCGCAAGCTTTACCAAACTTCCGCCGGAAGTCCGATGGCGCATCCGAATGACGTGTTCGCGATCGCACTCTCTCGCGGGATCGCGCGACCAGCTACCAAAATCTCGTGGCGCACGCGAACGGATCGGAAAACTCGTCGCCCTTACGCAGGGATCCCGGTAAGTCGCTACCGCGCACGCGAAAACGCATTTTGAAAGCACGACCAAGAAAAAACCTCCGCTACGACGCGGACCGCAGAGTTTTCGACAATTCCGCGTTCTACGGAGAACGCGGAGTTGCTGAAAATCCGCAAACTCTGCGAGCGGAGCGGATTTTTACGCCCAGGGTTATTCAAAATGCCAATTGGATCGTGCCTCATGTTGAATAACCACTTTTTAAGTCTCACAGTGACCAAAATTGCCATTGTTAGACTTTTCCTCCTACTCAGAAGCTTCTATTTTTACCAATTTCGGGCAGGAAAATTACTCTAAACACACTTATTTTTGTTCCAGAAGTTATAATCCACATGCAATAGTCATTTAGAGTCAAAAGATTAAGCATTAAAAAAGCACCATTACTGACCATCTGGAGAAGGTTCGACAGATCCGGGGTCATCGTTTTTCATCAGAAAATTGATTTTTTGGACTGTACAAAAAATGATTCAAAATGCCAATTGGATCATGCCTCATGTTGAATAACCACTTTTTCGAGCCTCACAGAGACCAAAATTGCCATTTTAGCAGACATTTCCTGCTACTCAGAAGCTTCTATTTTGACCAATTTCAGGCAGGAAAATGACTCTAAACACACTTATTTTAGTTCCAAAAGTGATAAGCCACATGCAATAGTAATTTACAGTCAAAAGATTAAACATTAAAAACCACCATTACTGACCATCTGGAGAAGGTTAGACAGGTCCGTGGTCATTGTTTTTCATCAGAAAATTAATTTTTGGGACTGTACAAAAAATGATTCAAAATGCCAATTGGATCGTGCCTCATGTTGAATAATCACTTTTTAGAGCCTCACAATGTCCAAAATTGCAATTTGTACAGACTTTTCCTTCTACTCAGAAGCTTCTATTGTGACCAGTTTCGGGCAGGAAAATGACTCTAAACACACTTATTTTAGTTCCAAAAGTGATAATACACATGCTATAGTCATTTACAGTCAAAGATTAAACATTCAAAAATCACCATTACTGACCACCTGGAAAAAGTTCGACAGATCCTGGGTCATCGTTTTTCATCAGAAAATTGATTTTTTGGACTGTACAAAAAATTATACAAAATGCCAAATGGATCATGGCTCATGTTGAATAACCACTTTTTAAACCCTCCCACAGTGACCAAAATTGCCATTTTTACAGACTATTCCTCCTGCTCAGAAGCTTCTGTTTTGAGGAATTTCGGGCAGGATAATGACTCTAAACACACTTACTTTAGTTCCAAAAGTGATAATTCACATGCAATAGTCATTTACTGTCAAAAGATTATACATACAAAAATCACCATTACTGACTATCTGGAGAAAGTTCGACAGGTCCGTGATCATAGTTTTTCATCAGAAAATTTGTTTTTGGACTCTAGAAAAACTTATTATTGACGATCTGGGTCATTGACAATCTGGGTCATCATTTTTCATGAGAGAATTGATTTTTTGGATTATACAAAAAATGATTCAAAATACCAATTGGATCATGCCTCATGTTGAATAACCACTTTTAAGCCTCACAGTGACCAAAATTTCCATTTTTACAGACTTTTCCTCCTCCTCACAAGCTTCTTTTGTGACCAATTTCAGGCAGGAAAATGACTCTAAACACACTTATTTTAGTTCCAGAAGTGATAATAAACATGGAATAGTCATTTACAGTCAAAAGATTAAACATTCAAAAATCACCATTACTGACCATCTGGAGAAAGTTCGACAGGTCCGGCGTCATCGTTTGTCTTCAAAAACATTTTTGGGGGACTTTACAAAAAATGGTTCAAAATGCCAATTGAATCATGCCTCATGTTGAATAACCACTTTTTAAGCCTCAACCTTGACCAAAATTTCCATTTTTACTGACTTTTCATCCTACTCAGAAGCTTATATTTTGACCAATTTCGGGCAGGAAAATGACTCTAAACACACTTATTTTAGTTCCAAAAATGATAATTCACATGCAGTAGTCATTTACAGTCAAAAGATTAAACATTCAAAAATCACCATTACTGACCATCTGGAGAAAGTTCGACAGGTCCGGCGTCATCGTTTTTCATCAGAAAATTTGTTTTTTGGACTGTACAAAAAATGATTATTGACGATCTGGGTCATTGACAATCTGAGTCATCGTTTTTCATCAGAAAATTGATTTTTTTGGGACTATACAAAAAATGATTCAAATGCCAATTGGATCATAGCTCACGTTGAATAACCACTTTTTAAAGCCTCCCACAGTGACCAAAATTGCCATTTTTACAGACTTTTCCTCCTACTCAGAAGCTTCAATTTTGACCAATTTCGCGCTGGAAAATGACTCTAAAGACACTTATTCCAGTTTCAAAAGTGATAATTCACATGCAATAGTCATTTACAGTCAAAAGATTAAACATTCAAAAATCACCAGTACTGACCATCTGGAGAAAGTTCGACAGGTCAAGGGTCTTCGTTTTTCATCAGAAAATTGATTTTTGGACTGCACAAAAAATGATACAAAATGCCAATTGGATCATGGCTCATGTGGAATAACCACTTTTTATAGCCTCACAGTGACCAAAATTGCCATTTTTACAGACTATTCCTCCTACTCAGAAGCTTCAATTTTGACCAATTTCGGGCAGGAAAATGACTCTAAACACACTTATTTCAGTTCCAAAAGTGATAATTCACAAGCAATAGTCATTTACTGTCAAAAGATTAAACATTAAAAAATCACCATTACTGACCACCTGGAGAAAGTTCGACAGGTCCGGGGACATAGTTTTTCATCAGAAAATGTGTTTTTTGGACTGTACAAAAAATGATTATTGACGATCTGGGTCATTGACAATCTGGGTCATCGTTTTTCATCAGAAAATTGATTTTTTTGGACTATATAAAAAATGATTAAATGCCAATTGGATCATGACTCACATTGAATAACCACTTTTTAAAGCCTCCCACAGTGACCAAAATTGCCATTTTTACAGACTTTTCCTCCTACTCAGAAGCTTCAATTTTGACCAATTTCGGGCTGGAAAATGACTCTAAAGACACTTATTTCAGTTCCAAAAGTGATATTTCACAGGCAATAGTCATTTACAGTCAATAGATTAAACATTAAAAAATCACCGTTACTGCCCACCTGGAAAAAGTTCGACAGGTCCAGGGTCATCGTTTTTCATCAGAAAATTGATTTTTTGGGACTGTACAAAAATGATTCAAAAAGGCAATTGGATCATGCCTCATGTTAAATAACCACTTTTTATAGCCTCACAGTGACCAAAATTGAAATTTTTAAAGGCTTTTCCTCCTACTCAGTAGCTTCTCTTTTTATCAAAATTTGGTAGGAAAATGACTATAAACACACCTATTTCAGTTACAAAAGTGATAATTCACAGGCAATAGTCATTTACAGTCAAAAGATTAAACATTAAAAAATCACCATTACTGACCACCTGGAAAAAGTTCGACAGGTCCAGGGTCATCGTTTTTCATCAGAAAATTGATTTTTTGGACTGTACAAAAAATTATACAAAATGCCAAATGGATCATGGCTCATGTTGAATAACCACTTTTTAAACCCTCCCACAGTGACCAAAATTGCCATTTTTACAGACTATTCCTCCTGCTCAGAAGCTTCTGTTTTGAGGAATTTCGGGCAGGATAATGACTCTAAACACACTTACTTTAGTTCCAAAAGTGATAATTCACATGCAATAGTCATTTACTGTCAAAAGATTATACATACAAAAATCACCATTACTGACTATCTGGAGAAAGTTCGACAGGTCCGTGATCATAGTTTTTCATCAGAAAATTTGTTTTTTGGACTCTAGAAAAACTTATTATTGACGATCTGGGTCATTGACAATCTGGGTCATCATTTTTCATGAGAGAATTGATTTTTTGGGATTATACAAAAAATGATTCAAAATACCAATTGGATCATGCCTCATGTTGAATAACCACTTTTTAAGCCTCACAGTGACCAAAATTTCCATTTTTACAGACTTTTCCTCCTCCTCACAAGCTTCTTTTGTGACCAATTTCAGGCAGGAAAATGACTCTAAACACACTTATTTTAGTTCCAGAAGTGATAATAAACATGCAATAGTCATTTACAGTCAAAAGATTAAACATTCAAAAATCACCATTACTGACCATCTGGAGAAAGTTCGACAGGTCCGGCGTCATCGTTTGTCTTCAAAAACATTTTTGGGGGACTTTACAAAAAATGGTTCAAAATGCCAATTGAATCATGCCTCATGTTGAATAACCACTTTTTAAGCCTCAACCTTGACCAAAATTTCCATTTTTACTGACTTTTCATCCTACTCAGAAACTTATATTTTGACCAATTTCGGGCAGGAAAATGACTCTAAACACACTTATTTTAGTTCCAAAATGATAATTCACATGCAATAGTCATTTACAGTCAAAAGATTAAACATTCAAAAATCACCATTACTGACCATCTGGAGAAAGTTCGACAGGTCCGGCGTCATCGTTTTTCATCAGAAAATTTGTTTTTGGACTGTACAAAAATGATTATTGACGATCTGGGTCATTGACAATCTGAGTCATCGTTTTTCATCAGAAAATTGATTTTTTTGGGACTATACAAAAAATGATTCAAATGCCAATTGGATCATAGCTCACGTTGAATAACCACTTTTTAAAGCCTCCCACAGTGACCAAAATTGCCATTTTTACAGACTTTTCCTCCTACTCAGAAGCTTCAATTTTGACCAATTTCGCGCTGGAAAATGACTCTAAAGACACTTATTCCAGTTTCAAAAGTGATAATTCACATGCAATAGTCATTTACAGTCAAAAGATTAAACATTCAAAAATCACCAGTACTGACCATCTGGAGAAAGTTCGACAGGTCAAGGGTCTTCGTTTTTCATCAGAAAATTGATTTTTGGACTGCACAAAAAATGATACAAAATGCCAATTGGATCATGGCTCATGTGGAATAACCACTTTTTATAGCCTCACAGTGACCAAAATTGCCATTTTTACAGACTATTCCTCCTACTCAGAAGCTTCAATTTTGACCAATTTCGGGCAGGAAAATGACTCTAAACACACTTATTTCAGTTCCAAAAGTGATAATTCACAAGCAATAGTCATTTACTGTCAAAAGATTAAACATTAAAAAATCACCATTACTGACCACCTGGAGAAAGTTCGACAGGTCCGGGGACATAGTTTTTCATCAGAAAATGTGTTTTTTGGACTGTACAAAAAATGATTATTGACGATCTGGGTCATTGACAATCTGGGTCATCGTTTTTCATCAGAAAATTGATTTTTGGGACTATACAAAAAATGATTAAATGCCAATTGGATCTGACTCACATTGAATAACCACTTTTTAAAGCCTCCCACAGTGACCAAAATTGCCATTTTTACAGACTTTTCCTCCTACTCAGAAGCTTCAATTTTGACCAATTTCGGGCTGGAAAATGACTCTAAAGACACTTATTTCAGTTCCAAAAGTGATATTTCACAGGCAATAGTCATTTACAGTCAATAGATTAAACATTAAAAAATCACCGTTACTGCCCACCTGGAAAAAGTTCGACAGGTCCAGGGTCATCGTTTTTCATCAGAAAATTGATTTTTTTGGACTGTACAAAAAATGATTCAAAATGGCAATTGGATCATGCCTCATGTTGAATAACCACTTTTTATAGCCTCACAGTGACCAAAATTGAAATTTTTAAAGGCTTTTCCTCCTACTCAGTAGCTTCTCTTTTTATCAAAATTTGGTAGGAAAATGACTATAAACACACCTATTTCAGTTACAAAAGTGATAATTCACAGGCAATAGTCATTTACAGTCAAAAGATTAAACATTAAAAAATCACCATTACTGACCACCTGGAAAAAGTTCGACAGGTCCAGGGTCATCGTTTTTCATCAGAAAATTAATTTTTTGGACTGTACAAATAATGATTCAAAATGCCAATTGCATCATGCCTCATGTGGAATAACCACTTTTTAAAGCCTCACAGTAACCAAAACTGCCATTTTTACAGACCTTTCCTCCTACTCAGAAGATTCAATTTTAAGGAATTTCGGGCAGGATAATGACTCTAAACACACATTTTATTTCCAAAAGTGATAATTCACATGCAATAGTCATTTACGGTCAAAAGATTAAACATTCAAAATTCACGATTACTGACCATCTGGAGAAAGTTCAACAGGTCCGGCGTCATCGTTTTTCATCAGAAAATTTGTTTTTTGGACTGTACAAAAAATGATTATTGACGATCTGGGTCATTGACAATCTGAGTCATCGTTTTTCATCAGAAAATTGATTTTTTTGGACTATACAAAAATGATTCAAATGCCAATTGGATCATAGCTCACGTTGAATAACCACTTTTTAAAGCCTCCCACAGTGACCAAAATTGCCATTTTTACAGACTTTTCCTCCTACTCAGAAGCTTCAATTTTGACCAATTTCGGCTGGAAAATGACTCTAAAGACACTTATTCCAGTTTCAAAAGTGATAATTCACATGCAATAGTCATTTACAGTCAAAAGATTAAACATTCAAAAATCACCAGTACTGACCATCTGGAGAAAGTTCGACAGGTCAAGGGTCTTCGTTTTTCATCAGAAAATTGATTTTTGGACTGCACAAAAATGATACAAAATGCCAATTGGATCATGGCTCATGTGGAATAACCACTTTTTATAGCCTCACAGTGACCAAAATTGCCATTTTTACAGACTATTCCTCCTACTCAGAAGCTTCAATTTTGACCAATTTCGGGCAGGAAAATGACTCTAAAACACACTTATTTCAGTTCCAAAAGTGATAATTCACAAGCAATAGTCATTTACTGTCAAAAGATTAAACATTAAAAAATCACCATTACTGACCACCTGGAGAAAGTTCGACAGGTCCGGGGACATAGTTTTTCATCAGAAAATGTGTTTTTTGGACTGTACAAAAAATGATTATTGACGATCTGGGTCATTGACAATCTGGGTCATCGTTTTTCATCAGAAAATTGATTTTTTTGGACTATACAAAAAATGATTAAATGCCAATTGGATCTGACTCACATTGAATAACCACTTTTTAAAGCCTCCCACAGTGACCAAAATTGCCATTTTTACAGACTTTTCCTCCTACTCAGAAGCTTCAATTTTGACCAATTTCGGGCTGGAAAATGACTCTAAAGACACTTATTTCAGTTCCAAAAGTGATATTTCACAGGCAATAGTCATTTACAGTCAATAGATTAAACATTAAAAAATCACCGTTCCTGCCCACCTGGAAAAAGTTCGACAGGTCCAGGGTCATCGTTTTTCATCAGAAAATTGATTTTTTGGACTGTACAAAAAATGATTCAAAATGGCAATTGCATCATGCCTCATGTGGAATAACCACTTTTTAAAGCCTCACAGTAACCAAAACTGCCATTTTTACAGACCTTTCCTCCTACTCAGAAGATTCAATTTTAAGGAATTTCGGGCAGGATAATGACTCTAAACACACATTTTATTTCCAAAAGTGATAATTCACATGCAATAGTCATTTACGGTCAAAAGATTAAACATTCAAAATTCACGATTACTGACCATCTGGAGTAAGTTCGACAGGTCCGGGGTCATCGTTTTTCATCCGAAAATTTGTTTTTTGGACTGTACAAAAAATGATTAAATGCCAATTGGATCATGGCTCACATTGAATAACCACTTTTTAAAGCCTCCCACAGTGACCAAAACTGCCAGTTTTACAGACTTTTCCTCCTACTCAGAAGCTTCAATTTTGACCAATTTCGGGCAGGAAAAGGACTCTAAACACACTTATTTCAGTTTCAAAAGTGATAATTCACATGCAATAGTCATTTACAGTCAAAAGATTAAACATTCAAAAATCACCGTTACTGACCACCTGGAAAAAGTTCGACAGGTCCAGGGTCATCATTTTCCAATAGAAAATTGATTTTTTGGACTGTACAAAAAATGATACAAAATGCCAATTGAATCATGGCTCATGTTGAATAACAACTTTTTAAACCCTCCCACAGTGACCAAAATTGCCATTTTTACAGACTATTCCTCCTGCTCAGAAGCTTCTGTTTAGACCAATTTCGGGCAGGAAAATGACTCTAAACATACTTACTTTAGTTCCAAAAGTGATAATTCACATGCAATAGTCATTTACTCTCAAAAGATTAAACATTCAAAAATCACCATTACTGACCATCTGGAGAAAGTTCGACAGGTCCGTTTTCATCAGCAAATTGATTTTTTGGACTGTACAAAAAATGATTAAAAATATGAATTGGATCATGCCTCATGTTGAATAACCACTTTTTAGAGCCTCACAGTGACCAAAATTGCCATTTTTACAGACTTTTCCTGCTACTCAGTAGCTTCTTTTTTTACCAAAATTTGGTAGGAAAATGACTCTAAACACACTTATTTCAGTTCCAAAAGTGATAGATCACATGCAATAGTCATTTACAGTCAAAAGAATAAACATTCAAAAATCACCATTACTGACTTTCTGGAGAAAGCTTCTTTTTTAACAATTTTGGGCAGGAAAATGACTCTAAACTCACATATTTTAGTTCCAAAATTGATAATTCACATTGAACACTCATTTACAGTCAAAAGATTAAACATTCAATAATCACCATTACTGGCCATTTGGAGAAAGCTCCTAAGGTCCAGGTTCATCTTTTTTCACCAAAAAATGGAATTTTTTGACTTTACAAAAAAGTATTCAAAATGTCAACTATATTGCGCTCCATGTTGAAAAACCATTTTTTATGGCCTCACAATGAACAAAATTGCCATTTTTTTAGACTTTTCATCCTACTCAGAAGCTTGTATTTTACCCTATTTCGAGTGGGAAAATGACTCTAAACACACATATTATAGTTCCAAAAGTGATGATTCACATCCAACAGTCATTTACAGTCAAAAGATTAATCATTCAAAAATCACCATTACTCACCTTTTCGAGAAAGCTCCTAAGATCCGGGGTCTTCTTTTTTCATCAGAAAATTGTTTTTTTGGACTTTACAAATAAGTATTTAAAATAGCAATTGTATCATATCTCATGTTGAATAACCACTCTTTAGGGCCTCACAGTTACCAGAATTGTCATTTTTATAGACATTTTCTCTTGCTCAGAAGCTAGTATTTTACCCAATTTCGAGTATGAAAATGACTCTAAACACACTTATTTTAGTACTGAAAGTAATGATTCATTTCTGACAGTCATCTACAGTTACAAGATTAAAGATTGAATAAATCACCATTACTGACATTTCGAGAAAGCTCCTAAAGTCTGGGGTCATCGTTTTTCATCAAAAAATGGATTTTTTGGACTGTTCAAAAAATTATTCAAAATGTCAATTGTCATGCTTCCTGTTGAAAACCCATTTTTAAAAGCCTCACAGTGACCAAAATTGCCATTTTTATAGATTTTTCTCATACAGAAGATTGTACTTTACCCAATTTCGAGCTTGAAAATGATTCTAAACACACTTATGTTGGTACCAAAAGTGATGATTCACATCCGACAGTCATTTACAGTCACAAAATTTAACATTGAAAAAAATCACCATCACTGACCATTTGGAGAAAGCTCCTAAGGTCCAGGTTCATCGTTTTTCATTAAAAATGTATTTTGTGGACTGTACAAAAAATGATTCAAAATGTCAACTATATTGCGCTCCATGTTGAAAAACCACTTTTTAAGGACTCCCAGTGACCAAAATTGCCATTTTTATAGACTTTTCCTCCTACTCAGAAGCTTGTATTTTACCCAATTTCGAGCCTGAAAATGACTCTAAACAAACTTATTTTAGTTTAAAAAATGATGATTCCTATCTGACAGTCATTTGCAGTCACAAAATTAAACACTGAAAAAATCACCATTGCTGATAATTTGGAGGAAGCTCCTAAGGTCTGGGGTCATCGTTTTTCATCAGAAAATTGATTTTATGGACTGTACAAAAAACTGTTAAAAATGCCAATTGTATCACGCCTCTTATTGAATAACCACTTTTTGAGGCCTCACAGTGACCAAAATTATTTTTTTATCGACTTTTCATCCTAATTCAGAAGCTTGTATTTTACCCAATTTGGAGCCTGAAAATGACTTTAAACACACTTATTTTAATTCTAACATTGATGATTCATATCTGACTGTAAAAAAACTTACTCAAAATGTCAATTGTATCACGCCTCATGTTGAAGAAACACTTTTTAAGGCCTCATATTGATAAAATTGCCATTTTTATAGACATATCCTCCTTCTAAGAAGATTGTATTTTACACAATTTCGAGCCTCAAAATTAATCTAAGAACCTTTTTTTAGTTCAAAAACTGATAATTTCCATCCGAGAGTCATTTACAGTAAAAAAAACTCAAACATTGAAAAAATGAAAATTACTGACCTTTAGGAGAAAACTCCTAAGTTCCTGGGTCATTGTTTTTCATCAGAAAATGGATTATTTGGACTGCATAAAAAACATATTCAAAATGTCAAATATATCGTGCCTCATGTTGAATAACAACTTTTTAGGGCCTCACAGTGACCAAAATTGCAATTTTTATAGTCTTTTCCTTCCACTCGGAAGCTTGTATTTTACCCAATTTTGAGCCTGAAAATGGCTCTAAACACACTTATTTTAGTTCCAAAAGTAATGATTCACATCCGACAGTCATTTACAGTCAAAAGTATAAACATTCAAAAATTACAATTTCTGACCATTTGGAGAGAGCTCCTAAGGTCCAGGGTCATCGTTTTTCATTAGAGAATGGATTTTTTGGACTGTACAAAAAATTATTTAAAATGTCAATTGTATCTCGCCTCTTCTGAATAACTACTTTTTAAGGCCACACAGTGACCAAAACTGCCTTTTGATATACACTTTTCCTCCTACTCAAAATCTTGTATATTACCCAATATCGAGCCTGAAAATGAATTTAAACACACTTATTTTAGTTCCAAAAGTGATGATTCACATCCGACAATATTTTGCAGTCAAAAAATTTAGGGGCCCATTACGATACCCGGCGTAAAAAAATCCGCCAGGCATGGAAGCGGCAAAAATCCGCCCGCACACACCGCCTGAACACCGACCACGCCATTACGATTACACAAACCGAAAACCGCCATCGGCGGAAAAATCACACAAAATACCGCCCGCCATCGTCCGAGTCGGAGTCAAACCGCCCGCCACGGACGGAAACACGCACGACAACACAAAACCGCCCGCCCACACGGCCGACACACCGCACGTGAAATTACGATCGCACCGCCATGAGCGCGGAAAAACAACAAATATACCGCCCGCCAGCGCAAACAACGCCGATGAGAATCGACACGGCAGAAGCCATGGCGCCCACGTACCTGCACAGAAACCATCCGCACACAAAACCAATAGCACACAACATGGCCAACAAGTCCACACAGCAAGGCACACACAAATACACAAGCACAGTACACATCCCGAAAACACCCCCCGGACAAACAAAAAATACAAAGGCCAGAACCCCAGACACAACACACCTGAAAACAACAGACCATGAGGACACACCCACATAGGTGAGTACAAAAGCAGCACTCCCACAGACCACAACCCCTTGCTACATTGCAAACCAGAGAGGAGAGGAGAGGACACAGTGACACAGCAAGGACAGCAGCACACCACAGAAACGCACACATCACAACCACCACCACCACCACCAAACACCGGCACCACAAACCCCCTGCACATTACACAACACACACCGCACCAGCACCACAAACACCATGGCACCACAAAGGATGCCCAAGTTCACGCCCATGGAGCTGACGGTCATGGTCGACGAGATCATCAAGGTGTACCCACAAATCTATGGGAACATGGTCCAGCACACACCACTAGCCACCAGAAACAGAATGTGGAACCGGATCGTAGACCAGGTCAATGCAGTCGGGACCCTGCCCAGGAACAGAGTCGAGATAAACAAACGTTGGAATGACGTAAAGAGCCTGGTCAAGAAGAAGGAGGGCAAAAACAGAGAGCTGGCTGCCGTCACTGGCGGAGGGAATCCCGCGCTCTTTAAGACCTTCAAAGCGTGGGAGGAGAAGGTGCGAGTCGTAATACATCCGGAGATCCTCGCCGGATTAGCAGGGGGAGTGGAGGCTGGTAAGTACAAACTAATGTATACTAGCACACCGCTATGTACTCACATGCGCAACCACCATGCCACAGCTCCCAGGGACAAACACCCCCATGTCCAGCACACAATACACAACACATCACACGCACATGCAACAGACACTACCACACACAGGCCAAACCGAACAACTGTAAGATGCGTGGGGACATGTGTACACTAAGCCAGCCACGTAACCACCAACAGGTCCCCAAATATGCCAGAAGCGCCACAACGAGCACCCACCACACCCATGTGTCCGCCACAGCTGCACTAACCGACAAGTAACAGGTAAGTGGCAGGAACACAAAGTGCAGTGGGTGGACGGTGGACAGCCCAAGTACAACACACACCAGGCCCCAGTCCCACAGCACAGCAAGGAGGAGCATCCCCCACACCCCACAGCCACGTGTCAGCCACCGCAGTGCACAACGACAGCCGAAAGGCAGACATCACGGTCCACAGCAATCGGTGTCAGTGGGTGTACAGCCACCCCCACGACCCACTACACCCCCCACCCCCACAGACCTGCAACATGGAGCACCCCCGCTTAGAGCCATGTGGCATCCAGTACAGTGCACGCACGAACAACTTGCAGGTGGGAAACTGGACAGGGCTGGATTACTGGAGGCATGAGGACCATAACACCACCAACACATGGGACATGTCACGTAGCACACGAACACGCAGCACCGCCCACCGTCACGAACAAGTGAACAATGTGCACACGGACATGAACAGCAGACTCACACCCCACATGACCCATCACAGACATAGCAACACCCAAGGAGCCACGTCTGCATGCACAAGCCACACTGAATATAGTCCCACACGGCAGCCACTGTGCAACTCATCACACACAACCGAAACACCATTGAAGTCCTGTCCATGTAGCCCCCACTGCCTGTCAACCCCACACCCCACAACTACGCCTATGTAAGACAAACAACACTAGACGCAACAGAGCGGAACAACAGAAATGCACACGAACACCACTGAACCCATCAAACTCACAGACACACCATGCACATACAACATACCATCCATCCCATCCGTCAGCCCCAGTCACATGAAAGGCATGTCATCCGCACAGCTGCCACACATACAGCAGTCACGCTAAGACACATGCCCATGACCAACCATGTGCCAGAAGTCAATTAAGCGCACGACACACTGTGAGCAACAACACACAACATGGCCCACACCCCCCGAGCACTGCAGTGATGCACATGGCACAGGGCAGCACGCACACCAAGGAGATGGGACAACTGCAATACGTTGGCTGGCACACAACTATCACTCACTCATAACGATGCGTCCAATGCCATGTCCAGTAACCACAACAGACAGAAAATATGCAGGGCATGTCAGGCATGCACACACCTCAGACCATGCACTGTCATGCTGCCACAACACATGTCACGTTCGGCACCCATGGCTCACAGCATGTACCCCAAAAGCATATCCCCTCCCAAATGCGAATCTGGGGCATGGCCCCCATGTTGCCATATGCGTTCCTAAGCGTTCCATTTGAACCCCAAAAGCATATTCCATCCCAAATGCGAATCTGGGGCATGGCCCCCATGTTGCCATATGCGTTCCTAAGCGTTCCATTTGAACCCCAAAAGCATATCCCCTCCCAAATGCGAATCTGGGGCATGGCCCCCATGTTGCCATATGCGTTCCTAAGCGTTCCATTTGAACCCCAAAAGCATATCCCCTCCCAAATGCGAATCTGGGGCATGGCCCCCATGTTGCCATATGCGTTCCTAAGCGTTCCATTTGAACCCCAAAAGCATATCCCCTCCCAAATGCGAATCTGGGGCATGGCCCCCATGTTGCCATATGCGTTCCTAAGCGTTCCATATGAACTCCAAAAGCAAAGTACAAACCAGACCCAGGATGGGCCAGGAGCCCGCATACACCAGAGTCACAATGAGTAGGGGCAAAGCAACACACCCATCGGCATGGCCAATCCGTCCCATGCCACATGTGCACAGCACACAGTCCCATTGCCTAGCACACACAACTACAGATGCCACAGCCACACACTCGCCTCCGGGAAACCCATGTACGAGATTGCACGAACTGCCAATGTCAGACGACAAATACATACTTTGCCAGGTGCAACACAATAACAAATCTCATTTTCTCCACAGGTGACGAACTGCTGGACGCTGGGGATGGAGACAGCAGCCAGCACAGCCAGCCTACAAGCCCCCAACGAGGACACACGGATCTGGAGGATCTGTCCACCTCTTCGGACACGGACCACCAAGCTGGCCCATCTGGCGTGGCAGGGCCCAGCCGCTCCCCAGGACCCCTCCTACCCACCAACCCATCATCCAGGGATGCTGAACAGTCCCAGTCCCCTGCTGCCACTGTCGTTGCGGCCACACTCACGGTCATTGCGGCCACTACCACTGCCGCAACCGCCACCATCGCCGCACCGACCACCACCGCCTCCACCACCACCACGTCTTCGCTGGCACCAGCCCCAGCGCAGGTGGTGGCCCGGCCGACTGGATCCACCCTGGGAGCCACAGCGAGGACCGTGGTGTGCAATGTGGCTAGTGGGCAGGCCGGTGGCAGCAGGACTGGTAGGAGGAGCAGGGTCAGGGAAACGCCAGCCTCCCCTGGGAGCCATGCCCTGCCTCAAATGGCCAGAGTCCTTGGGGCCTATGAAGAGGCCCAAGGACAATGGGCCAGGTCTGCTACTGACACGCGGGAGGTGCTGGGGGTGCTGAGGTCCATGGACGCCCATATGGGCCAATTCGTGTCCCGTATGGACCAACTCGTGGACCTCATGGGCCAGCTGGTGGTGGCGGTGGGGTCACAGGCAAGGCCAGCAACACCACCTCCGCCACCACCTGCTAGGGCGCAGGGTCGGCCAGCAGTGTCCACTTCCCCTGTGTCCACAGCCAGTGAGCACACCTCACCCACCACCAGCAGGTCGCCACCACACACCCCCTCCCAAACGTGGAAGGGGCCGTCCGAAGAGGAAACAGATCTCCCGGGAGGACTTCGCACGCTCCAGTCGCAAGTGAGGCAGCCAGCCAGCCTTCCGCCAGCCTTCCTTGACCAGCCACTGCATTGACTTGCTCTACGATCCCACTCCACACAGCCAGCTGGATGGCATGTGTGTGTTGGACTATGGACATAGAACCAGTGGGTACACCCTGATCATCACGCAGCCATGACCGACAGCTCATTGTCACTGCACGCACCACTTTTGTTATCACCTTACACACAATCACATGTCACAGTTCGTAATAAATGCACCTTATTCACTAACTGCTGTTTGTGCCCTGTGTTTTATTTGTACGGAATACAACGGCCACCTTGGGCGGAAGGGCACCTGATGCGTGGCATGGCAATGGAATCCGGAGGGCCTGTAGGGACCTAGGGGTGGGAGACAGAACAGGAGCACATTCAATGAGTGTGTCACACACCCATCACACAGTACATGTCAACAACTACAAGCAATGTACACACATCGCACAGAGCAATAGGGCACAATGCCACAGTCACCAACAGTGGCATACTACCCTGGCCATGGAGCGTTGACACACTGCACGCAGTGAACATACGGCCACCCTGACACAGCACACACACACCTGCACAGATACAGACACATCATCCGTCGTACATGGACACTCACCGTCAAGTGAAGTAGCGGGCGATGAGCTGCTGGCGCACATTCCCAGCTTCCTCCTCTCCGCTGTCCACCTCACTCGAGCTGTCCTGGTCTGCGGGCTGGGGCCCTGGTTGATCTCCGTCATCCACAATGAGGGGGATCTGCTTCCGAATGGCCAGATTGTGCAGCATGCAGCACGCCACCACTATCTGGCACACCTTCTGTGGGGAGTACGCCAGTGCACCCCGGTGCGGTCCAGGCACCTGAACCTGGACTTGAGGAGGCCAAAGGTACGCTCGACCACACGTCTGGTCCTCCCATGTGCCTCATTGTATCGATCGTCTGCTGGGGTGCGAGGATTCCTCAATGGACTGAGCAGCCATGCCCCATTCGGGTACGCAGAGTCACCTGGGTGTGAGGGACACAGAGAACCGTAGCTATTCCAACTGGACAGGGGACAGCATCGCACAACCAGCACGCTACACCACTCCACATACTCACCGACAATACAGGCACGATCCTGTTGCAGATTGGCCATCAGTCGTGGCAAGATGCTGTTGCGCATTATGTGTGCGTCATGGGCCGAGCCTGGAAACTTTGCACACACGTGGGTGATCACCATGTCTGCAAGGCACACCACTTGCACATTCAGGGAGTGCGTGTGCTTCCTGTTGCGGTACAGGTGCTCAGTGGCCTGTGGTGGAACAAGGCCAACATGAGTGCAGTCAATGGCTCCCACGACGTGTGGGATTCTGCCAAGGGCATAGAATGCACCCTTCACTGCCGCCAATTCACGAGCCCTGGGGAAGCGGATGTACCTGTTCCGGTACAGCATCATGGCTGCCAGTACATCCCTCAGCACCTTGCTGAACATGGGCTGGGACATCCCTCCTCCACTGCCCACTGTGTGCTGGAATGACCCAGTGGCGAAGAAATGCATGGCGGCCATCACCTTAGCCGTGGGGGTGACAGCAGTCGGATACACCCTGCGGGGACGGAGATGGGGCTCTAACATGGCACACAGTCGATGCAGAGTTGGCCTGTCCAGCCGAAACTTCCTGATTACCTCTGTATCGTCCATGTCCGCCAGCAATTGGTATGGGCGGTCAATGTTCGGTCTCCGCCTGGGTTAAATGGCAGAGGACACATGTCAAAGCAACACGGCACATAGCAATTTCGCATACACATCACTGACATGACTGAGCAAGCACATGAGCCACAGCCCAGCTGTCAAGCTGGGACGGCACGGCCACAATACACTTACACAGGTCTCCCAACAATGGCAATGGCAAGTGAGACATACCACTGCCATGTGCATGCACATGGGGATCTAGGCCCCAATGACTTGCGGGGCGTGCTGATGGGGACTGACTGCATATTCGTCAGCGGCAACGCCACGGCAACATGAGTGTCTGCTGAGCATGGAACTGCTTCCGAGGCTGGATGAGTATGGCACACGGCACGACGACGATGTGGGCACGGGCTGAGCGGCCAATACAAGTGGGACCTGTGGCACGAGGGGATATGAGACAGTAGTAGGTGTCAGCACTGCACCCTATGTACAGCACTGTACGGATCACAGCTCCCGAAACATTGACTGGTGTCCACATTGACAGCCCCATGCCAAGACGGCTGTGTGCTTGCAGTCACAGGTGAGAGGTTACATTGCACGTGCCAGGTGGCAGACGTACATAGTGGGAGCTGGCATGTGTGTGCATGTGTCTCCTGTTCAGGAACCACCAGATGGGCGCTGACTCTGTACTGACCATTGGACACAGCATGTTCCGTGGAAGGCTTGTGTGTGTGGGATGGTGGCACTGGATGTGCCTCCGTTGGGTGGGGGCCATGCACAGGGCGGGTACGTCGATGATTGCGCATTGTTGGTCACGGTGGGTGCACCAACTAAGATGTGTTGCCCTGTGTTCGATTCCTATGTCCGCATGATGATGGACTGTGGATGTGGGCAGACTACACATTGGTCGATGTGCTGTCTATATGCATGTGCCTTCACACCAGGCACAGCTGCCCCTGCACATGTGACCCCTGCTGGACTCGCTGCTGGGTCTGTGGAGCTGATGCACCTTCTGCGCGTGGGGCGGACAGCTCTCCTCACTTCCCTCATTGCGCATGTCATGTCTTTGCCGCAGGTGACATGGATCATGGAGGGCCCACATGTACGCGTGGGTAGGCTACACATGATTGTTCACTGGTCGCCACCCCCAGTCAGTGTTTCGAATGGGAAGGTTGTCGTGCTGGTGGTATGTTCGATGTGGCGGATGGGCGGGCCTAGGTGCGGGCTTACATTCCGGACATGGGGGGTAGTTGGATTGGCGACTAGTTGCAGTACACACGGGACACGTCTCTTCCTTTCCACATCTGGGTCATCCCTTGTACTAACTGACAGTGATACAGTCATCTTCGCCCCAGCCCTCATGTCCTCCCTCGCCCCCCAATATGCATGCTCACCTGCGAGGCTAGCGCTTGCACAGGCAGCCCCAAGCTCGCACCAGAGAGGGCAAGGAGTGAATGTGTGGGTCCAGTTGCACGAGTGGGCTGTCTCAGGGTATGATGTGTGGCGGGACGCCGTCCACCTGCATGGTGCCCCAAATGGAGACCCGGCCTGCATGGACTATGCATCACAGTCTTCGCCTTCCGGATCCGCCACCTGCGACACCCAGTGGCTGTGGCTGCCCTTGCGGCCAGGCCGCGTCCGTCTGTGGCTGTTGGCCCACACATTCACTCTTTGGCCTCTCTGGGGAGGGCTCGGGGGTGGTGGCGCACGCGCTTGCACTTAGTCGCAATGGCATGTGTCGTGGTTGGTATGATGGGCAATGGATGGGATGGTGCGAGCCACCTCCCGTGACGTCAGTGCTGCTCGTGCTGTGGTGCGTCCCCCTACACTTCCATGTGACTTGTGCCATGCTAGACGTTGAGGTTCTATTGCCTGCGTGATATGACCAGGAGGAGCGCGAGGAGACCTCTCACACACCATGCTCCACTGCCATCCCGTGCCCTGTATCGCCTGTGCGGATTGACTATGTTGGGGTTACACCTGGTCGACTGGGGCTGTGTGTGCCTTGTCAAGGGGCATGGCGGGCGCACAACAGGATCCAGCTTGTCCACAGAGGGTGGGCTGAGGTGCGCCTGGTACCGCTTTGTACGTGTGCCCGGCTGCTGTGCACACACGTGTTCACTCCCCCCGACAGGTGTCCTCTCACAATGCCCAGGGAAGCGGTGGTGTACTGTTCATGACCCCTCCCAACACGGCGTGCTCCAACTTGGCATGTGCGCATCTACCCGTCGCACCCACCCACCTGAGCACTGCGTCCATACGACTTCACACGACACATGTGTGTCTTCCACAGTAGTGCTACTCATTTGCGTTGACATCCAATACCAGTGGACTACATGGTCATGTCACGACTGCCGTGTACTTCACATACTCTCATCCTCTCTCATTCGTACTTGTGAAATGAGTCAGCGGAGACAGTTTTGGTTTCAAACATTATATTGAGTCTTCTGTCCTCTGTGATGCAGTATAGTGGACACTACTGGCAGCGGAATACATGTTGAGGATATACTGAGCATGATTACAAATGGGATAGGGTGTGGGGTTACATGTGATTGGCTGTTGCATGTGGGATGTGGGCTTCAGAGTGACATCTGCTTGGCCAAGGCTGTGCTAATGTACATTTACGTATAGCTGCGGAACTGCGGACTTTGACACAGACGGTATACATGTAGCCTACCAGACCGCTCGGCATCATGGGCACAGTCCATCTCAGTTCCATGTGACAGGTTTGCTGCGGTTGTTCCTCATGCACGCGTGCATGTGAGATGACATCAGGGCATGTGCTTGCGTGCATGCAGCGGCGTGCCACTTGTTGTTGCACTGTGGTGGTTACTGGACATGTCCCAGTCACTGGGGTCGTGTTGTTGTTGTATGCACTTGTCGTCCATGCAAAGGTCCTGGTATGGGATTCCCGGGGCGGGGGTGGGAGGGGTGCAGCACCCACAGACTCCAGGCGACCTATTCATGTCCACTGAGCGGTGTGTGTGTCCATGTGCGCTGGATCCATGTCGTGTCCTGGTTGTTCGTGCAGTTCCGTCCATGTGGGTGCGATGCACAGAGCCCATGCCACTGCCTCCCACGATGCATGCGGTGTTCCTGGATGTGATGGGGAACAGTGTGCATGTCCCGGTCATATCCGATGTCATGGCGATGTCGTTGATGGTGTGGTTACAGTTGCCGGTCGTTTGGTATGGCTGTTGTGGTGGTGACTGGCCAGTCCGTGCGGAAGCTGAGCATGGGTGCGGGGTTGGACTTCATAGGTCACTCGGGGAACCTGCGTTGTGGTCCGACGTATTTACAGGTTGTCAGGTATGCGATGCCGTCCAGCAGGGCTTCCATGTCATTGGTGGTGTACATGTTTGCCAGCCAATGAAGCGGATGGTGGCTGTCAAGGTGTTGTTCGTAGGTTGTCCCTTGGAGGACCATGATGGGGCATGCTGGGTGACATTCGATGTAGCTGTTCTCGATGATCCGTCGTGTGGAGGCACAGTGGTTCCATTTCAGTGCGCGTGCGATGTTGGCCACATACGCCATGCCCCCATAGGCAGAGCAGGCCCTGTCGTGTGCGTCCAGAGGGAGGAGTAGTGGTAGCAGGTCCGCCTTCAGACATGCCGGGTTGGAGAGGCATATCTCGACGGGATGCTGGTAGGGACACCTCCGACAGTAGAAGACGGGCATGACGCAGCTGAACAATGTGATGCGGTAAGTCAGTCGGTAACTTACGTTCAGCAGGGACAGGAGATCGCATCCCAATGTATGTATCGTGTTGGTTTGGTACAGCTTGAGCTGTTCGGCGTAGTTGGGTAGGTGTGTTGCGGTTGCCATTTCGCAGCGGTTCGTAGAGGTGGCGTGCTCCGGCTGTGTGTGCAGTCTGCAATGTGCACGCTCCGGGGTTGCTGTGAGCTCTGTGTAGTCGTGGGGAGACAGGACTTGTGTTCTGTTGGCTTGTTTGGAGGACACGGGCCCTCTTCCCACATGCTTCTCAGACAGTTCAAGGTCAGTGCTGTGTGACTCCTTCCAATTAACTTGCATGTGGCCGACATGGGGGAGTGTTTTCTTCTTTCTTCCCCGTCCGTTGTGTGCTTCTGTGATATGCGCTATCTGCCCTGTGGTCGGTCTCCTCGGCATGCCTGTGTTGGTCTATTCTTGGACAATGGCTGTATTCACCGGCTTCTGTCGTAGGGCTGTGGTTTCGGTGTTGGAATGGAAGGTCATTCAGTGCTGTCTGCTCTCCCTTGTGTGGGCAGCAGGCTGCCTTTCCGCTCTGCGTTGGGCCTTGTGTGTGGATGTAATTCTTGGGCCACCTGTTGTCGGTCCCCGGGCTCTTCGGTGTTCCGTTTCATGTGTCTTGTTCATATGTGCAGGGTGGTATGGGTTTTTCAGTGTGGTACTGGCGTTCCTCTTCCCGAAGGGGCCCTGCTTCTCCTAGTTGGTGTTGCCGCCGCTGTGTGCTACGCCATGTTTGTTACACTGGGGTGTGTCCTGCAGTTGCGTGTCTTCACTGACATGTGTGCGTCGTTTGTGTGGCGTTGGGTGTTGTCCGTGAATTGGGCGTTGGGGACATGTCTGTGGCCGGCCTGTCACGTGTCATGTGCGTTCGGGGTGGGGCTGATGTGTGTGCTGCTTGGTTGTGTCCCTGTGTCTGTGTGCGACGCATGCATGGCGCTGCGGTTGGCCTCTGCGTTGTGCGCATGTGTGGCGGCGTCATCGGCGCTTTGGGGCCGTGACGGGGTGGTTGGTTCCTAGTCCCAGGTGGTGTGTACACATGTGTTCTGCGATGTTAGGATTTGGCCTGTGTGTCATATGTGGATGCAATGGTGGATGTGTAGTGTGCACGCGCTGGTGGGGGGTTGTCCGCTTTTCCGCCCTTGCACTGTGTGCGCTGTTTGCGTGCACTTGTTGTGTGTGTGCCTACCTGCGTCTCCGCGGTACGTTGCGTCCTTGGTGGTGCATCAGCAGAAGCATGGGAAGGGCCTGCAGTGCTGGATTCATGCCCGGGGTGCCGCTTCTTCGTTGTCCGTGCTCTGCGTCCGTGTTTCCGCCTCTCTTTCACGTGCGGTGTCTCTTTGCCGTGGGAGCCGCTTTGTTTGCGGCATCGTAATTTATGCGCCGGGCGGGACGTGTTTCGACGGACGGTGTGTGTCAGTTGTGCTGCGCCGCTACATGTGCGGGCGCACTTTGATGGCGGACGGTGTTGCTGGCTTGCCGGCGGTGTTTGGCCTGCTTTTCGCATCATAATTGGGCGGGCGTGTGGACTGCTGCGTGCCGGCGGTAACTGGTGGTTTTTGCATCCGCCAGCACGGCGGTTGTGCTTCCGCCCGCCATCGTAATGGGCCCCTTAATTTTGAATAAATCACCATTACTGACCTTTTTGAGAAAGCTCCCCAGGTCCGGGGTCATCTTTTTTCATCAGAAAATGGATTTTTTGAACTGTCCAAAACTTAGTAAAAATGTCAATTGTATCACGCTTCTTGCTAAATAACTACTTTTTAGGGACGAACAGTGACCAAAATTGCCATTTTTATAGACTTTTCCTTCTACTCGGAAGCTCGTATTTTACTCAATTTTTAACCTGAAAATGACTCTAAACACACTTATTTTAGTTATAAAAGTAATGATTCACATCCGACAGTCATTTACAGTCAACAGTGTAAACATTCAAAAATTACAATTTCTGACCATTTGGAGAGAGCTCCTAAGGTCCGGGGTCATCGTTTGTCATTAGAAAATGGATTTTTTGTACTGTGCAATTGTATCTCGCCTCTTACTGAATAACTTCTTTTTAAGGCCACACAGTGACCAACACTGCCTTTTGTTATATACTTTTCCTCCTACTCAGAATCTTGTATTTTACCCAATATCGAGCCTGAAAATGACTTTAAACACACTTATTTTAATTCCAAAAGTGATGATTCACATCCGACAATCATTTGCAGTCAAAAAATTAAACATTGAATAAATCACCATTACTGACCTTTTTGAATAAGCTCCTAAGGTCCGGGGTCATCTTTTTACATCAGAAAATTGATCTTTTGAACTGTCCAAAATGTCAATTGTATCACACTTCATGCTGAATAACTACTTTTTAGGGCCGAACAGTGACCAAAATTGCCATTTTTATAGACTTTTCCGCCTACTCAGAAGCTTGTATTTTACCCAATTTTGAGTCTCAAAATGACTCTAAACACACTTATTTATATCCAAAAGTGATGATTCACATCCGAAAGTCATTTACAGTCAATGGTTTAAACATTCAAAAATTACCATTACTGACCATTTGGAGAAAGCTTCTAGGTTCTGGGGTCATCGTTTTCCATCAGAAAATTGATTTTTTGGACTATACAAAAAATTATTCAAAATGTCAATTGTATCTCGCCTGTTATTGAATAACCACTTTATAAGGCCGTACAGTGACCAAAATTGTCATTTTTATAGACTTTTCCTCCAACACAGCAGCTTGCATTTGACCCAATTTTGAGCCTGAAAATGACTCTAGACACACATATTTTGGTTTCAAAAGTGATGATTCACATCCGACATTCATTTGTAGTCACAAAATTAAACATTAAAAAAATCCCCATTGCTGACCATTTGGAGAAAAATCCTGAGGTCATCGATTTTCACCAGAAAATTGATTTTTTGGACTGTACAAAACATTATTCAAAATGTCAATTGTATCACGCCTCATGTTGAATGACCACTTTTTAAGGCCTCACAGTGACTAAAATTGCCATTTTTATAGGCTTTTCCTACTACTCAGAAGCTTCTATTTTACTAGGCCTGGGCAATAAATTCCGTTGCGCTCTCGGATTTTGCGAAATTTTGGCAATTCCGCGTTCCGTGGAGAACGCGGAATTGCCGAAAATTCCACGATCCGCGGCATAGTGGAATCTTTTCCTTGTTCGCGCTTTCAAAATGCGTGTTCACGCGAGCGGTAGCGACTTACCGGGATCCCTGCATTCGCCGACGAGTTTTCCTAACCGTTCGCGCGATCCCGCGAGAGTGTGCGATCGCAAACACGTCATTCGGACGCGCCATCAGACATCTGCGTTCGCAAACAGGAAACACGCATCGCGAGCGGGACAAGTGAACCAAGATGGCCATGCCAATTGGCGACCGCATGGGCAAGTTCGCGAGATATTTCCCCCCGAGCACGCAAACAGCGTCCCTGAACAGGAAAAACGCATCGCGAACGGGCGGAACAAGCAATTCCGCGTGCTCGCGAAATTCTGCGTGCTTGCGGAGATTTTTTACCGTTTCGCGGAATTTTGCGTAACGCGACTACGCAAACTCCGCCCACCTTTAATCAGAACTAGACCGAGACACACAATCCCATAGAGTTAGGGGGCCACAGCCGCTGAATGTCTTCGCGAATGCAATGGGGCTGGTGAATCTTTGGAGAATACACAACCCTGCTACAAGGTAATTTACCCATATCTCAGCTGCGCATGGTAGTGGGTCACGATTAGACTATATTTTTACACACACCACCTCGGTTGGACTCTTTCAGGCTGGATGCCATAGGGCCCGCGGAATATCGGATCATTCCCCGGTAGAGGTGCTTATGCGGGGCCCAGTGAGGGACTGGACTCTACCACCACAATTGGACCTCTACTTATTCAGAGATCAAGAGTTCAGGGATCGGTTCAAGGAACGTACAGTGCAATACTTTACAGAAAACTCAGGGTCCGTGCAGTCCAGCTGTATACTCTGGGGGGCATATAAGACGGTGGCCAGGGACTTTGTACAGGCGTCAGCAGGGGCTAAGCACAAATAAAAACGCGTGCAGTGCGACAGTCTGGAACAAGAGATCATGACACTCGAATCGGAAATGGTATTGGATCACGGGGATGATACCGGACGTAAACACACACTTATACTCAAACAAAAAGAGCTCAGAGATCTAGAAGAAAATTGGCCCTCACGCATGCAATAGCAACACAAAGACGTATATATGACCTGGGTGACAAAGCCAACAAGCTTATTGCATGGTTGGAAAGAAGGGATAGGAGCCGCCACTGGGTCTCTGAGATACGGACCTCCGAGGGTATAGAGCGAGGGACAGGCGCTGTTATAGCAGAGGCGTTTGCTAAGTATTATGAGGGGATTTATCAATCGCGGACCGATAGAGGGGAAGAGGACTGCAATGAGCTGCTAAAGGATATGGTGTTGCCAACGCTTAGTGTAGAGGAGAGGGAGGCGGCTGACTCTGATCTGACTTTAGAAGAAATAGAAGGTGCCATAGGGGATCTGCAATCGGAGAAGGCAGCGGGCCCAAACCGTTTCCCCGCAGAGTTATATAAATGTGTGGCGGGGAAAATTGCACCATACATGCTTAATATGTTCCAAGAGGCAAAGGCAGAGAGCCAACTGCCGATAGATCTGAGGGCGGCAACCATAGTTGTAATCCCTAAGAAAGGAAAACCCCAGGACCTCTGTAGTTCATATAGACCTATTTCGCTGTTGAATTTTGAGGCTAAGGTGTTGGCAAAGGCGATGGCGAACAGACTGTTCTCGGTGCTACAATCCCTGATACACCCAGACCAGTCTGGTTTTATGCCTCACAGGAGCACCAGGTTAAATCTCCAACGTCTATACGGTGTAATGGATATGGTTCAAAAACAAGCAGATGAACCGGCAACACTCCTGTCACTCGATGCCCATATGGCATTCAACAGTATTGAGTGGCCGTACCTATTTGCAGTCCTGGCTAAGCTGGGGTTTGGCCCGAGTTTTCGGGCTTGGATTGAGCTTCTATATTCTGCCCTGATGGCACGAGTTACGGTTAATGGGGCAGTGTCCAGAATTTTCAAACTGCATAGGGGCACCCAGCAGGGCTGCCCGCTTTCGCCTGTGCTTTTTTGCGCTGGCACTCGAGTCGCTGGCCTCATGGGTAAGAAGAGATCCGCTGGTGAGAGGCATCGACATAGGAGGGGGGTGGGAAGAGCGCATCTCCCTCTATGCGGACGATATTCTGCTATATGCACACAGACCTCGACAGACATTTCATAGGCTCATCCATATAATACAGTCTTTTGGTACGTACTCGGGATATCGTATAAACTGGGACAAATCTCTGGTTTTGTCCCTGGTGGGCGAGCCTCCGGCTCTGACGTCAGCGTGCAGGGAGCTGGTGCACAAAGAGTCATTCAAATATCTGGGCATCTGGATTACAAAATCGGAGGAGGAATTTATGCAGTTAAATGTATATGCGCATCTGGATAGACTGAAAGGGGATGTGGCTCATTGGCGGTGTCTACTGGTCTCCATTATGGGCAGAGCAGTTCTGTTTAAAATGATGGCTCTCCCGCGCTTATTGTACGCAATACAGAACACTCCATTTCAGATCCCGGAAGCTTTCTTCCGAGCGGTTGAGTCAGAGCAGCGTATGTTGTTTTGGGGGGGAGGCAGCCCCAGGATCGCCCTGAGGAAGCCACAGCAGGGGGTTTATGAAGGGGGACTGGCGGTACCGGATATCAGAAAATATTATTGGGCAGTGCAGCTCATCAACATCAATGGCGCCAACTGAGGAACCAGCATATTGGGTCGATCGCTTGGCTATGGGTAGGGGCAGCTACCTATCTGTACTTTACAATAAACTAAAGGGTAATACGTCCCTCCCGACTCACACACAGACGGTGGTCATGGCATGGCGAAATGCAACAAAAATGGTCGGTTGGGAGGCCAGGCTTACGGAATAAACCCCACTGTGGGAGGGAGATATGTTGGGTGAAGTAGGGCGCCTGAAGGGCTTCAATAGATGGAGCATTATAGGTATAGATCTCCTGGGAGACGTCTGGAAAGGCGGGAAAATGATCGAATTCGGCAGCCTACGTACGGAGTTCCAGATGGGGGAGAGTGAGCACTTTAGATACCTGCAATTGCGACACGCACTTCATTGCCACCTAAAGGAAGGGGATCCGTTACCGGAATACACACCACTTGAGGATAGACTCCTACTCAATCCAGTGATAGATCGGGCTATGTCCCGCATGCATATGAAGTTAGTAAATAACTCCCCAGACTGCATGGGACCACTAAGGGCGGCCTGGGGGTTGGATGTGGGTCTCCTCGAGGATGACGACTGGGCAGAAGCCCTGCAGAGCCCCAGAGAAATAGCTGTAAGGGCGAGATTCAGGCTAATCCAACTTCGAATCTTGCGTAGGTCATACGCCTCCAGGACAGTGCAGTATCGCATGGGACTTGGGGCGTCTGAGGAGTGTGCTAGGGGCTGTGGCGTGATGGGAACATTCTTTCATATACTGTGGGCCTGCCCCAAGATTCAAAGATATTGGAGGGGCCTGGCCCAGGTGATGACAACGGTGGTGAGGGCCCAGGTCCGGGTAGAGGCGAGATGGCATATCTTAGGGGTGACGGGTGAGACAGTCTGGCCCAAGTGGACCAAAATCTGGCTAGCCTTGGCAGGAGTGGTTGCGAAAAAGAACATCGCCCGAGCATGGTGTGCAGGGGAGGCCCCAACAGTGGAGTCCTGGAAAACTACTTGGATTGGGGTCAACGGGCAGAACAGTCAATATACCAGAGCAGAGGCTGCCCATGCAAATGGTAAAAGATATGGGGGGCTTGGGCAAACTATAGGAACCAATAGTCAGCAGTAGGGAGGGGGACCCCAGGATAATAAAGGGATCATATAGGCTGGCTGTATCCCAGGTCATGTTGGTCAAAAAGGCGGGCTTCTGGGAGTTTTGAAATGTGCACACTGCTATTTAATTGTATATGCCAAATCACCTACTATGTATATTGTACTGTTCTCTACTTAAGCATATCTTTAATGGTTAATAAAGAAATATATATATATTTTTTTTGTTAAAGGCAAAAAAAAGGCTGCAGATTGGGGGACTGCTCCCTCTTCCTGCCCAATTTAAGAATCAGTGCAGTGCATACCCCTAAAGCACGAGGGCCATCCTGCTTTGCCTGCAGGAGGTGAGGCTTCAGTCACCGTGATGCCCTTAAATTGAAAGTGGGCCTCCTTCGGCGTGGGACACTTTGGTTGCAGTTTGCTCCACGGACCACAAGGGACTACAAGGACCTCTGGGGGGTGGGGCTTCAGTCACTGCACAGCCCTTAAATTGAATGCAAGCCAAATAATATGATGGACTCTCTTGACCAGCAAATTATTGCAGGGCCTACATACTCAACTGCTACCTTACCTGGGAAGAGAATGGAAACCTTGCAGTTTCCTCCTCAGCAAACAAATCGAAATATGCGACACAAGGGAAAGGAGGCATTCATCTCCAACTCTCTCCAGAAGCTACTCCCTATATTATTGCACTTGAATCAGTTCCCCCATTAAAATCCACACTGATCTACACAAATAGAAGATGGTTTAGACTATGGGTACCTGCAAACATTTTCCCAGCAACCAAAAGTTTGGTCTGTGATGTGACTAAGGGCACTATTGGTGCCAGTATGGTGGTGGTCAGGGGGGTTGGGTTTTAGGGGTGGTGGCAGTAAGGTGGGAAGTGAAGCATATACATCTAGCAGCACACTGTACAAACCCTTGTCCTGTGTTTCATTTAATACACTAAAATGTTGTTCATGTAGAATAGGAACCCAGGCCACCCAAAGAGTGCATGAAACAACTGACTTGCCTCTTAGTTCACTATTGGCATTGTTGTCGGGCTGGAGGGGACAATGAAGGTTTCTAAATTCATGTTTGAAAGCTATCACGTTTAAAAACAAATACTGCATATTAATGAAATGCACTTTTTGAATTCTGAAGAGACTTTATCATATTTTTACACTGTTGCTGCAAGATTTCTTTAAACATAAAGGTGTTCCTTAAGCTAAATGGTGCAGGACAACCTAGTTACTTCCTTTCTTTAACTTTGATAAACCTTCAAATAAAGGCTTGCCTGTTTACAAACATTTATTAATGTTAATGTTGAGTCGAGTAAACAGCAGCCCAGTGCTGCTGTTGACCAGGGGGGCGTATGTAAAGGTCAGGAGTGCCGTTGCGGCCCCAGGGACATACTTGGAGTATCACTGGTTTAGACCTTATCCACAAGAGGCTAGGGAAAGAAGCCGATTAGCATAGTGATTTAAAAAGGGAAATTCTTTCTGCAAGAAGAGTTTGTTGGGTGGCTCAGAAACCCAAACAATCTTCGGGGGTTGTGTGGTCATAAATTTCAGAGGCCAACACTGGTCAAAACATTGTTAAAACGGATGCACTATTTGGCAAACCACCCAGAAAATGCATGCTCACCCAGTTGGCTTCTTTTATAGACCACCCCACCCACGTCCATATCCCTGATTGTGATGTAATTATAAATCAATTGGATAGGCCCCTATCACCTTTGGCTTTCAATTTGAATTTAACAAATAGATTTTCTTCTTTGGACCACACACATGATGAGTAAATGGGAAGCCATGAGGCTTCTATAACTTTAAACTCTTCACAAGCTGATATTTCTAGTATAAACCATGCCCTTTCTCCCGTTACAGTAAGTATACCAACTCAAAGAAGTAGTATCACTCATGGGATAAATAAAGGCCTAAACTTTCATTCCTGGAAAATAGCTGACATCCAATCCAAATTGTCTAACTCTGAATGGATTAACTTTATAAAAAAGTATGACATCATCTGTTGTCAAGAGACATGGGCCTTAGATTACTTTTATGTCTATGTTTTTCGTACATTTTGCAAACTGGCCTGTCCTTATTCGGGCAGGCATAAAGGGGGCTAGCAATTCGTATTTCAACTAATAGTTAATGCTCAAGTGTTGGTATAATCTCCTGGTCTGCTTGGCTTCAGGTTTTGCTCTATTCATTTCCTAGAAAGTGTGATTTACTGTTTATTAATTTTTACAATAACATTTCTGATAATCAGTCAACAGAGATTACAGATCTGCTAGACGATACCTTGACCACGTTTATCCAGTCAACATCAAAAGCAGTTTTCGATGTTATGAGCAGGAGACTTTAACATTGCCATTTGCAATTGTAGTAGAAATTCGGTATGTGGTGTTGTGGATGCGTACAGGGATGATATGCTCCATTACCTCCCGTCCCTCCCTCGCCTTCCTTCAGTACCATTGAGGCCCCGCCTCCCACCCAGACCCACCCCAGCATAAAAACTCTGCCCGCCCCCACCTCCACCTGTTTTTTTCTGTCTCCCTAGTGAGACTTGCCTTCAGTTCCTCCCTGTGGGGGTGCCGGGAGTCTTCGTGATGGTTCTCTGCGTCGGCGGTGCCCTCGGCAGCATTCTCCCAGCAGTGCCTCCTCTCCTCGTCTCCCTCGTGGTATGGGGGCGGAGCGGTGGCTCAGGAAGCCGCGAAGGTGTTGGGCAGTCCTCCTGTGGCTGGGGCTGTGTTTCCGGGTCGGGCTGACGTGGCTGCCTCCTCCCGGACTACACTCTTCCCGAAGACCTGGTAGGACGGGTTTGTGCCCGTTTTTTTGTTTTTTGAATTAGCGTTTTGGTTTATTGCCTGTTTTTGGCGGTTTTCCGGCCAGGGCTGTCATTGGTTGCTGGCTGGGGGTTTTTTTCCTACATTTAGTGGCGGGGGAATTGCTTCTCCATTTTTCTGCTACCTAGGGTCGCAAGCGGGCGTTCAGGAGGAACAATCTTGTGTCTTCTTCCTCTTCTTCCTCTCCTGAGGATTCTCCTGTTCCCCCCAAGCGCCCTCGGAGTCGGAGCCTTTCTGGGGGTGATGTGCCTCTCATGTCCAAGGAGGAGGTACAGGGCATGATTGAGGTGGCAGTGACTAAGGCTCTCCTGGCTTGTCCGGTGCCTTCTGCTCCTTCTCGTCCTCGTTCGCTGGATCCTACGAACGAGGTCTCACAGTCGGATGGTGAGGGTCCTTCTACCTCCTCTGGCGGAAAGTATATCTCCAGGGAGGAGAGGTGGGATGTTCTGGCTCATGTGCGGGACAATTTGGGGTTCCCTCCGTTCCAGCTGGGAGAGAGGGATGGGAGTCTCTTTCCTCAGAATGCTTCCCCCTCCAGGTTGGGCACGCCCTTTCAGGGCCCAGTCAAGGACATGGTGTTGAGGGAGTGGCGTGAGGTAGATAAAATGCAGGTCCCTCGCTTCCTTCAGAAGCTTTACCTTTTGGAAGGGGAGGACCCCTTACCTCACAATTTAAAGCTGGACTCTATCCTGGCCACTCTGATTGGCAAGACAGCGATTCAGCCTGAGGATTGTACCCCGGCGGATGCTACTGATAAAAAGGTGGACTCTGGCCTTAAACGCTCCTTTGCTGCTGGGAACTTGGCGCTGAGGGCTAGCCTTTTCTCTGCTTACTCGGCGCAGTCTTTGGTGCAGGATTTCGAAAAATTGGCTGCCGCAGTTCAGGAGGGCTCTGAATGCTCTGACCTCCTGGCTGCTATGGAGCAGCAGGCTAGGCTGTTGGCGGACATTTCATCGGACGTGATTAGGTCTTCGGCTATGTCCACTGGGGCTTTGGTGGCGGCACGTCGTTCCCTCTGACTCTGGTCCTGGAAAGCTGATCCTGGGTAGAAGGCGGCTCTGTTGAAGCTGCCTTTTGATGGACTGGCTCTGTTTCGGGACCAATTGCCTGCAATGATATTGAAGGCTTTCAAGGAGCGGAAGCATGCTTTGCCCTATACAGGCGGATCGGCTCTGTCTGGTAAACCTTGGAATAGGGCCCCTCGTTCTTCCCCGAAGCGTGATTCTCGTCAGTCTTTCCGCAGGCGACGTTTTCAGCCCCGTTTTTCTCCCAAGCACACTGCCTCCACGCCTAAGGGCCCTGCCAAGAAGGGTCCCTGACAACTACTGTCTGGCCGGTTCCCTGCCGGTGGGTGGTCGTCTTCGGCATTTTCTTCCTCGGTGGCAGCAGGACGTTTCGGATGGCTGGGTCCTGAGCACTGTGGGTCATGGGTACGTGATCGACTTTGTGCAGGTTCCGCCAGATTCTGGGGTTCGGCTGACTCCGGTACCTGTCTCCGGTCCCCGCAGGGTGGCTCTGCTGGATGGGGTGTCCTGTTTGCTTGCCAAGAATGCCATCTGCCGGGTTCCTGTTGAGGAGATGGGGACGGGGACCTACTCTATTCTGTTTCTGGTACAGAAGGTGACCGGCGGCTTTCGGCCCGTTCTCGATCTCAAGTGAGTCAACACCTGGGTTCGGCCCGTTCACTTCCGTATGTTGACCCTTCAGGCCATCATTCCTCTGGTTCAGCCTGGCGACTTCCTGGCCTCCGTGGATCTCGAGGACGCCTGTATCCACGTCCCTGTCACTGCTTCTTCTTAGCGTTTCCTGAGGTTCGCTGTGGGAGACGCCCATTTTCAGTTTGCGTCCTTCCCTTTGGCCACAGGTCCGCGCCCAGGGTCTTCACGAAGGTCCTGGCGCCTCTCATGGCTCTCCTTCATGCAGATGGGGTTTTAATTCATCCTTATCTAGACGACCTCTTGCTGCATGCTGCAGGGGAGTCTCTTTTGCTCGATCAGATCGGGTGTGCCATGGAGGTTCTTCATGGACACAGGTTTTTGGTGAACTGGGGAAAGTCTTCTTTGGTCCCCTCTTAATACATGGTGTTCATCGGGGCTCGTTTTCAGACTTTGCTCAGCCATGTTACCTTGTCCGACAAGCGCCTGGTCTCTCTTCAGTCGCAGGTTCGGACCTTGATGTCCCGGGAGGCTCCTCCGGCAGTCCAGTGGCTGCGGATGCAGGGGCACCTGGCTTCCGTGGTGTTTCTGGTTCCCTGGGCTCGTTTTCATCTTCTCCGCCTGGCCAACTGGATCCTGTTGGGTTGGTCTCCAGGGTCTCAGAGTCTGTTGTCCCTGCTGCCCATGAAGGACAGGATCCGGGGGGAGCTCTCCTGGTGGCTCACCCGACGTCACCTTCTGGCAGGGGTTTCGCAGGCTCCTCTGGCTCCGCTTGTGGTGGCTACGGATGCCAGCCAGTCCGGGTGGGGTGCTTGGCTGGGGTCGGATCAGGTTCAGGGGTGCTGGTCCCTGCTGGACTCCCGGAGGTCCTCCAACTGGCGGGAGTTTAGGGCGATTGGGCTTGCCCTGGTGCACTTTCAGGACTCTCTGCGGGGCCGTTGAGTGTTGGTTCAGACGGACAATCTGGTGGCGAAGTCCTATGTCAACCGTCAGGGAGGGACCAGGTCCAGGTCCTTGAACTTGATTGCCAGCGTCCTGTTTCTGTGGGCTCAGGTCTGGGTGCTGGGTCTGTCGGCTCTCTACATTCGGGGGGTGGACAATGTGCGGGCGGATCTGTTGAGCCGGAACATTCCGTCTTCTCTGGAGTTCTCTCTCCTTCCCAGTGTGTTCATCCAGTTGGTGGGTCGTTGGGGCCTCCCTGTGGTGGACCTGTTTGCGGACCCGGGGAATGCCAAGGTGGCCCGGTTCTGTTCTCTGTGCCGGTGTCCCGGGGCTCTGGGGGTCGACGGCTTGACCTGTCCTTGACCTCGGGGTCTGCTGTATGCCTTCCCCTCCTTTCCACTGCTCCGGTCCTTTCTGGTGCGGGTACGGAGGGACTGTGCTCAGGTGTTGTTGGTGGCTCCCCGTTGGCCTCGGGCGAATTGGTTTCCTCTCCTGACCAGGTTGTGTTGCGACCGGGAGTGGGTCCTTCCAATGGTTTCGTCCCCTTTGGAGTTTCCGGCCCTTCCCCTGGACTCTCCTCGGAGGTTACACCTGACGCCTGGCGGTTGAGCGGCAGGGCTTAGCTGGGTTGGGGGTTCCGGCCCAGTTGGCGGTTACTTTGCAGGCTTCCCATAGGTCCTCCACTCTGCTGTCCTATGCTAGACATTGGCGGGTCTTTTCGGCCTGGTGTGCTGGTAAGGGTGTTGATCCCACGGTTGCTGACCTCTTTTTGGTGATGCAGTTCCTTCAGGATGGGGCTCATCTGGGGGTTGTCGGTAGCTTCTCTGCGGGTGCAGTGGGCGGCTATTCAGGCATTTCGGGGCTCCTGGCGTAATTTGCGGGATGACGGGGGTCTGATGCCTCGTTTTTTTCAGGGTCTGTTGAATTTGTTTCCCTGCCCTGTTAGGTCCTTTCCTTCGTGGAATTTGCAGCTGGTGTTGGATGCCCTGTCCGGTCCTCCCTTTGAGCCCCTTGAGAGTCTCGAGTTACGTCTCTTGACTTTTAAGACTTGTCTTTTGGTCGCCATCACCTCTGCGCGGCGCTTGGGGGGGTTGGGGGCCTTGTCTTGGAAGTTTCCCTTCTGCAAGGTCTTTTCGGATCGGGTGGTTTTGGTTCCAGTTCCGTCCTTTGTCCCTAAGGTCAATTCGGCCTTTCATCTCAGTCAGGAGGTGATTTTGCCTGAGTTCTGTCCTGCTCCTTCCTAGGCTGAGGAATCTCGTTTGCACTGTTTGGATGTCCGGCGGGCTTTACTGTGGTACCTGCAGGTTGTGGAGTCCTTCCGGGTGGGGGACTCTTTGTTTTTTAACTTTGGTCCGGCTAAGAAGGGTGTTAAGCCTTCCACGGCTACTTTGAGTCGTTGGATTCGGTCCACGGTCTTGATGGCTTACCATCTTAAAGGGGTGGTTCCTCCTGTGGGGGTTCAGGGGCGTTCCACTCTCAGTATGGCAGCTACGGTGGCTGAGTTGCAGGGTATCTCTGTGGTGGAGATCTGTAGGGCTGCGACCTGGTCTTCTCCCTCTACGTTTGTCCGTCACTATCGGATTGCGAGTCTGGAGCGTTTGGATACTGTTCTGGGCCACAGTGTCTTGTCCTCTATGAGGGACCAGGGATGTTGATCTGCTGTGTTTGGGGCACTGTATTAAATTTTGTTGTTCTTTATCACTCAGTTGTCCGTCTCTGTTTTCTTCTGCTTGCTATGTCCTCAATGGTACTGAAGGAAGGCGAGGGAGGGACGGGAGGTAATGCGTCCATTTCTATCGATAATGGCATTACTAGTCCTACTCCCTCGCCTTCCTTCGAGGACCCTCCCTCCCTCCCGGTGCGGTACATCTGAGTGCTAGCTCGGCTTGTTTACTTACAGGTGGAGGTGGGGGCAGGCAGAGTTTTTATGCGGGGGTGGGTCTGGGTGGGAGGCGGGGCCTCAATGGTACTGAAGGAAGGCGAGGGAGTAGGACTAGGACTAATGCCATTATCGATAGAAATGGACGCATTTCCAACATTGCCCAAGTGGGGATGTCCTAAACGGGCTATTCGCAAAACATAATTTAGTTTTAGCTGGTGACTTAGCAGGGAAAGATGAGACAGATTTCCCAACTTTTACAGGTTCCCGACATGGTAGTACTATTGATTTTATTGCAATCTCCTAGATATGAGAGTTCTATTTAATATTAAGATTATTGTTAATTGTTTAAGTGACCATAATCCCCTCTACTTGAATCTGGATCTACAGTTGCGAGTGCATTCAGCCGCGTGAGCTGGATTATAAGTAAAATAAGGGTGTGAGTGAGGATCAAAAGACATTGTCTCTAGGGAATATGAATCCATTATCACCTGTTTGTCACCAGAAGTCGATACTAGCTCCATTATTAATTCTTATATATGTATCTTTAAAAAGAAATCACATGCCCTTACTATCCTGAAATGTAAAAAAATATACCACTGAGCATAGATTATTTAATTCAGCATGCTCGACCACCCACAGACAACTTTTAGAGGCGCTTAAACAAACTCTGCGTGATATTATTCTTATTAGGATACTCTGCATAACATAAAATGGCCTTAGAATCTTGAAAGGTGGGATTAGGAAAGCAGCATGGGCGATCTTGAAGCAGCAAGTATTATCAGGGACCTGTAGAGATTCTGGGATATATTTAAACCATCCTTATTTTGCTGACCATACTAACTCTAAAATTGTGAATAACATCCTAGCTTAATCATGACAGCTCATTTTGCTGAGGTTTTTAATTCTGATAATGAGGAGGACCACCTAGCTATAGATATTGATAACATTAATTCCCAGGCTCTCTACAACTAGAGTAGTTCCATTGAAGTCACCGAATATACCCGTGAAATTATGACTTCTCCCCTAAGAAAAGCCCCAGGGCCTGACGGGGTACCAATGGACATCTTTAAATTCAATGCTGCTTTATGGGCCCCAATTATTACCAATGTATTAAGAGCTGTGATTCAAGATAATTCCATCGGGACATGGACACAGGCAGTTATTGTTCCAATTTATAAGAAAGGGGATAGGAACAACCCAAAGTGTTACCATTCAATCTCTCTCCTTGATTCAACTTCAAAGAGTTCTTTTAATGAGATTAGAAGAGTGGGCTGAAAGAAATTCCATCTTGTCCAATGTCGAGTAGGGTTTCTGCCTGGGTATTGGGACTGTAGAACAATCTTTAGACCTCTCATTAATAATACGGAAGTACGTCGAGGTCAGGGGAGGAGTCTTACACATGGCTCTTATTGTCCTCACCTGTGCCTTTGACAATGTTAACTGATCTAAACTAAGTGAAATTCTAGAAGTCATGAGAGTGGAGGAGCCTTTGATTATTTTGCTTAAAAATCGCCATATGGATACTTGAGTCAGAATAAGATATGGGGCCAGATGTACAACCCTTTTTTGCGGCCGCAAACGGGAGATCCTCCCGGTGGCGGCCGTAAAAAAGGGTAATAGCATGTACAAATGCTATTTTGCGAGTCACTGACTCGTAAAATAGCATTTGCGACTCGCGCTATTAGGAAGGGGCGTCCCTTCCTAATAGCGAGTCAACATGCTATGTACTAATGTTTTGCTACCGCATTTACGGCCGCAAAACACTCGCAGTTTACCACCTACTTCAAGTCGATGGTAAACCACTTGCAAAGGGGAAGGGGTCCTCAAGGGACCCCTTCCCCTTTGTGAGTTTTTGGGAAAATATTTTTTAAGACCAGGCAGTGGTCCCAGAGACCACTGCCTGCCCTTAAAAAAATTAAACTGAAAAGTTAAATTTTTCTTTTTTAAATGCATCCTGTTTTCCTTTAAGGAGAACGTGCTGCATTTTTTTTTAAAAAGAACTGCTTTATTAAAAAAGCAGTCACAGACATGGTGGTCTGCTGATCCCAGCAGGCCACCATCCCTGTGAGTGCTAGCCATTCCTAATGGGGTCACAAATTGCGCCTACCTCATTAATTATAAAGAGGCATGCAATTTGCGACCCCATTAGGAATCGCAAACAGTGTCTGAGACACTGTTGTGCATTCCAATTAGCGAGTCGCAAATTGCGAGTCGCAAATGCGACGCAATTTGCGACTCGCTATTTGGTGGGTCGTACATCTGGCCCTACGTCCGATCCAAACGGAGAATGCAGTTTAAGTGATTACCAGGTGCAATGTATGGAAGTGCTGCTTTTAGCTCCATTTTTGTTTTTGCTGTATATTAATGGACTGGGGTCGTTTCTTTTACAACACAGAGCAGGCTTTCCCCAGGTGAGCAAATGCCCTTTTCCAACCTTGCTCTATGCCGATGAGGTGGTTTTATTAGCAAGGACTGCAAATGCTCTCCAGATCCTTTTAGACGCTTTTATTCATTTTATGAACTATTTAGATTTAAAAGTTAATTTTAACAAATCATTCATAACGACAAGTGGACCAAGAAATGTGAAATCTAACTAATATTTTATTAGCAGGGAGGAGACTGATAAGGTCACGACTTTTAATTACCTTGGTATTACGTTTCACACCTCACTGTACTGGAGCTATGTCATAATTACGAGATCTCAGCAATTTTCGAGAGTGACAGAAGATATCTTTCACTTTGCCAGCAAGCTCAGCCATAGGCTATTGAATGAGATATTATAAATCAATATGAGTAAATGTTTACTGGTGGCAATGTATGGGGTGATGTGTGTGGGTATGTGTTGTGGTCTTGCTTACCTCCCTTTTCCCCCTTTTCTTTTACATCCTTTTACCTTGTCTTTTCTTCCTTTCCATCCCTGTTGCTGGGCTGTGTCCCTGCATTCCATGTGTCATTGCTTGACAATAGAATGTTCTGTTCCTGGAGCTTTACCTCTGGCAGTTGGATGTTAGCTGCTGCCTGAGCTGGTGGTCCTTTACGTGTACTCCTGAATAAACCTGCCTAAAGACTACAGAGTGCCTTTTTGGACTTCTTTACACTGGCGACGAGATGTACCTGCGTGGGGACAGGAATTCTTTGGCCACCAGTTTCCCCATCAAACCCATTTCTCTACTGCAGCGCTAAACTGGTTCTAAATTGAAATCTCCTTGGATTACGGAGATTCAGGTACTATTAAGCTTTGTTTGATTTATTTTCCTGAATTCACGCTTTGTGTACAGTGCTGTTTTATGATTTTACAATAGCACTTTTCAAATTTGAGGCCTACTGTAACGGCAACTCAACTCTCTACTTTGAGTGAAAGCCTTGTGACGTCTCTTACCTGGCCTGGTTTCACTGTTGCTGCGTTGTTTCTCCTGGCAACCAAGGAATGCTCCATGACGTCGTTCTTCATTTAGAAGTCTCTATTGTCGAGCCTATCTCCTAGGCAACTGGTCTCTGCGCGTTGTACTTGCAAGCGTTCTTCTTCGCTGGTCATCTCCTGAGCTGCCTGTGAGCTGCTGCGACCTACGACCGGTGGTCCTTTCCTCCCTTTCCCAAGTTTCAGTTCGGGGCATGCACGGTGATGCGCACACCTTCTCTCAACCCAGAGCATGCGCATTCTGCACATCACATGAGGAACGAGCGCAGTGACGCGCACACTTTCCCCTAAAGCTGGAGCGTGCGCACTGCACACACCATGTGTCATTTCGATTTTGTTTCCTTGGTGTGTCAGTGATGCGCACACTTTTCTTCAAACAACGTTGAGCAAGCAAGCAATTCTTCTCTGCAGCGTGTCAGTGACGCGCTCACCTTTCTTGGTTTTCATTGCATCTATGTGTATAGTGTGCACACGTCTGTCACAGATTACTATCCAGCGTGTGTTCGGTGATGTACACACCATTCTAACTTTACAGTTCCAGGTACTGTGTTTTGTGTTACAGTTACTTGCACAAGTTGGAGCTCCCTACTTTTGACATTTACATTTGGCGCACCATTTTTCTTATACAGTTACTATGGTATTGTTTATTTTACATTTACTCTACTGTACTATACTTATTTCACGGTGTTTGACACTTGTTTGTGTTTTCCTCATAATGCTTCTTCCAGCATGTCTCAACCACCGCAATTTCTTTCAGATTTGGGTGATCCCATCTTACCTTGGAAGAGATGGAAGCCTTTATTTGACTCATATTTGTTAGCCATCGGGGGAGAAAAGTTTTCAGCTTTGAGAAAGCAAGCTACATTATTGCATAACCTAGGGGTTGAGGGTAGACATGTTTACGACAGTTTGGAATTAGGGGTGGGCGTAGTTCGCGTAGTAGCGCTACGCGAAGCTACGCGAAGTGCACTTCGCACTACGCGAGCTACGCATAGCTACGCGAACTGCGTAGTGCACTGTGCAAAATGCTGTTCGCACTGATTGCACAGTGCCGGATGCTTGTCCGCACTGTGCAATCATTGCAAACGGCTTCTTGCACAGTGCAAGCGGTTGTTTTCTGCCGCTCGAGTAGATTTCTACTCGAGCGGCAGCTTCTCAACGCGGACTGGTAGTTTCTCATCGCGAGCGGTCGCGAGCATACGCGACCACTCGCAATGAGAAACCTGACCTCCCGCGTTGAGAATCTCGCCGGGAGGTTTATTTTCCACGTTCGCGATCGGCAACTTGATGTTGCTGATCGCGAATGAGGAAAAAGTCTCGCCGGATGTCATTTGCTTGCTCGCGGTCGCCAACTTGACGTTGAGGACCGCGAGCAAGCAAAAAATGACCGCTACGCGTGTTTGCACTGTGCTACGTGCAATTCGCGTAGTGGGAAGTAGCGCAAACTACGCGAGCGTAGCGTAGTACTTCGCCCAGGCCTAGTTTGGATGAGATTGTTCTGGGGCGTGGAAAGGGTGAGCCTGAAAATATTTACGACATGTCTGTCATGATGCTTGAAAAACATTTTGGGTCTAAAATTAACGTGGTTTTGGAGCGTCACAAATTCTTTTCTAGGGTCCAGGGTAAGCAAGAGAATATTGATAGTTATGTGGCTACTTTGAAGACGTTGGCTCGTACTTGCGAGTTCGAGCAACTCACTGATTCTCTTGTTAGGGACCAGATCGTCAGGTGCACCAATGACGTAAAAGTCCAGCAGAAGCTCCTGGCTAAGAACCCAGATCTCAAAGAAACTTTGGCTATTGTGGAAAGCATGGAGAATACTAACATGTGGGTGCGAGAGATGAGGGTTGAGAAAGGCAGTGATACTTCTGTAGATGATTAAGCAATTCATGAGATTAAGAAAGATGATCTCAAGAAGGATGATCTCAAAGGGGCATCGAAGGGGACTCATAATTTGTGAGAAGGATAAGAAGCCTTCTGATTCGGAACAAACCGGGTCCAGGAACAACAGGTCTGGTTTTAAATGCTTTAGGTGTGGGAGTGAGAGTCACTTGCCTAACAGTCCCAATTGTTTTGCAAGATCTGTCACTTGCAATAAATGTGGAAAAAGGGGTCATTATGCACGTGTGTGCCGTAGTAGCAGGAACCAGATGGTACGTTGTATTGAGGAGGAGAAAAAGTTTGTGTGTAGTGTCAAAGAGGACGGAGTTGTGGACGGTGATAAGCTGGACATGCCTGAGTGTGAGGTGTTAATTGGTGGTGAACGATTTCCTGTCAACTTGGCTGATTCAGGCTCACCTTATACCATGGTTGGTGATGCCAATTGGGACACTGTTTTTGGTCTTGACAAAGTCGAGCTGTCTCCTCCAGACATCAACACAGTTGGTTATGGTGGTGTCAGGATTGATGTTTTGGGATACGTGGTCAAAAGAATTCAGTTCAAGGACAGAGAGACTGGTGGGAAGGTGTACGTGGTGAAGAGGGGAGATAATCTTCTTGGGTGGAGACACCAGAGAGATATGGGGATCACTTTGGATCCCAATTCACCTGAGAAAGTGTTGCTTCTGTCCTCTGGTTCGTTATCTGATGATGTGTGTTCACAGTTCTCCAAGGTTTTCAGTGATGGTTTGGGTTTGCTCAAAAATTTTGAGCATAGAATTATTCTGAAACAGAACGCCCAACCATTTGTCAGCAAAGTGAGGAAAGTTCCCCACATGATGATGGACCCTTTAGATCAGGAACTCAAGAGATTGTTGGCTGCTGGTGTCATTGAAGAAATTGAATGTTCTGAGTGGTTGGCCCCCATCATTTTGGCACCCAAAGATGGGGGCAAGGGGATTCGCATGTGTGTGGACTTACGTGGTTTAAACAAACATATTTGGGTTGACAGGCAACCTTTGCCAAACATCTCTGAGACTCTTGCTCTGATCAAAGATGCTAAATGTTTTAGCGTTATGGACCTGTCTTCTGCCTACCACCAGGTTCTACTCCATCCGGACTCCAGGCATTTGACATCATTTGTGACGCCTCTGGGGGCTTTCAGGTTTATTCGCATGCCCTTTGGCCTGGCATCTGCTGCGGCCTGCTTCCAGAGGGTCATGAATAAAGTCCTGGAAGGGTTGCCCAAGGTTCTCATTTTCCAAGATGACATTCTTGTTTATGGGAAGGATCAACAGGAACATGACAAGCAGTTGTGGAAGGTTTTACAGCGACTCCAAGATGCAGGTCTGGTTATCAAAAAGGAAAAGTGCAAATTCCGTGTGTCTTCTGTAAACTATTTAGGACATACTATCTCTGGTGAAGGGATCAGTCCTAAATTGGACCTTGCCGAAAGCATTGTAAAAGCCCCTGTAACTGTTAACAAAGATCAAGTTCGTTCATTTTTAGGGTTGGCAGAATTCTGCTCCAAGTTCGTTCCGAATTTTGCTTGTGTTTCTTCTCCCCTCAGGTTGCTGCTCAAAAAGGGAGCTCAATTTTCATGGTCTGATGATTGCTCCTCTGCTTTTAACTCCATTAAAAGTGTAATTGGTCGTATGCCTACGTTGGGGCATTTTGATGCCTGCAAGAAAACTGTACTGTCCACAGATGCCAGCATGCTCGGGTTGGGGGCGGTCCTGTCGCAGGTTGTGGATGGAGAGTCCAGGATCGTTGCTTTCGCCTCTCGCTCACTCAGGGGTGCTGAGGAGCGTTACTCTGTGATTGAGCGTGAGGAGTTGGCAGTCTTCTGGGCTATCCGCCATTTCAAGTTTTATCTTTGGGGTTTACCTGTGGTTGTCAGAACTGACCATCGTCCCCTGTGCCAAATTTTCACTTGCAGGGAAGTTGACAATATTTCTCCCAGAATCAAACGTTGGATGGAGGGGTTATCTGAGTTCAATTGTGTGGTTGAGTATGTGCCGGGACCGAAGAATGCCATTGCAGGCTGCCTTTCCAGGTTACCTTTGGATCAATCTGGTGTGGAAGTGGAGGATTCTCTTGTGGCATGGGTGCATGAGTCTGCTGTCAGTTCTGATGAGTGGTCCTTTGCTTCTCGTGATGACAGTGATTTAGAAATGGTCAGGAAGTTTTCAGTTAAGGGTTGGCCAGCAGACCAGGATGTACCTGAATCCTTGAAATGCTTCCTTAATGTCAAGGATGAGCTGTGTGTTTTTGACGAGAAGCTGTTGAGGGGTAATCGAGTGATACCTCCTCATGATCTTAGGTGCAAGCTTATCAACTTAGCCCATGAGGGACATTTAGGGAGGAATCTGACCAAAGCCAGGGTTCGTGAGTGGTACTGGTGGCCGACCATGGATCGGCAGATTGAGGAGGTTGTTAAAGACTGTTGGGAATGTGCCAACAGCGACAAGAGCAAAAAGACTCTCACTGCACCTCTCTCGCCTGTGGAGGTTCCCTCTGAGCCCTGGTCCAAGTTGGGTTTGGACATTGCCGGGCCCTTTGAGTTGTTTGCTCGTGATGAGCGCTATGTGTTGTTGTTGGTGGACTACACCTCTAAGTGGGTGGTTACCAAATGTGTGCCTGTCGTCAACACTAGAACTGTTATTGAATTCCTCTCCGAGGAGTTTTCCAGAGAAGGGATTCCCAAGCACCTCATCACTGATAATGGGGTCCAATCGTCTCACATGAGTTGAGCACATTTCTAAAAGAATTATCCATCACTCACTTCAAGACGGCTTTGTACTCGCCGCAAGCCAATGGTCTGGCTGAAAGCATGAATAGGTTGGTCAAGTGTTGTGCTCAGAGGGCTTTGCAGACTAGGTCTTCCCTTCAAAAAATGTTCAGAGAAACATGGTGGGCTCACCGCAATACCCCCATTCGTTTGACTTTGGCCTCTCCGTTTTCAGTTCTGAGAGGCAGAAAACCTCACGACAAGTTGAGTCCTGCTTGGTTAAGGTTGGATGTGAATGATGTAGAAATAGATGAACGGGTTGCTTCTAGACGGAGATTTCATCAAGAAAAATACAAGAGCAGGTTTGACCTAAAGAATTCCTCTCTCCTCAAGCGCTGGCATGTTGGTGATGAGGTGTTGATCAGAAATCCTGGTTTTTTTAAGAAGGGCCGTTCACGGTTTATGGGGCCTTTTATCATTAAAGAAGTCAGGAAGAAAGCTGTTGTGTTGGATTCTGGTGAAGTATGGAGCATGTCCAGGTTAGTCAAATGGCAACCTGGTTCCAATGCTCATGGACGTGAACGGGGCCTTGATTCTGCAAGAGTGTTAGGGCACTCTGGGATGAATGATAGTTCTGCTACTGGGTGTGGTGATTCTGCTTCTGATGTGCCTGATCTGGGGAGTTCCCGGAGGTTGAGATTCAGGCCGACCTGGCATCAAGACTATGAAATGTTTTAGACACTGGTGTTTGCAACATTCCGTTTTTTCTCTGCAGTTTCATTTTTGCTTCCTGTTACTTTTCAATTTTTCTTTGTTCAATTGTATGGGAGGGAGATGTGTTGTGGTCTTGCTTACCTCCCTTTTCCCCCTTTTCTTTTACATCCTTTTACCTTGTCTTTTCTTCCTTTCCATCCCTGTTGCTGGGCTGCGTCCCTGCATTCCATGTGTCATTGCTTGACAATAGAATGTTCTGTTCCTGGAGCTTTACCTCTGGCAGTTGGATGTTAGCTGCTGCCTGAGCTGGTGGTCCTTTACGTGTACTCCTTAATAAACCTGCCTAAAGACTACAGAGTGCCTTTTTGGACTTCTTTACAGTATGCTAATATAGAAGCTACTCAAAAAGGAGAAAATCCTTTCCTATGAAGACTCCTCTCTTTAACATACATTTGCCATATTGAATTAGGGGGAAAATATTTATCAGACATTATATGAGTATCCCCTTTGTTTCTATGGATCAAGATTTGGCTTTCCCAAGAGGCATTCTTCTCGCGACAAGTTTTGAAAGATTGCTGAGAACAAAATATTTCATTAAATATTCCCTGGCTAACTTACATCAAGAATACAATGGCAGAGTTGGGCGTTCCACAACATTTTTTTAAACTTTGAGATCATTGATAAGCATAGTAAACTCAGGATCAAAACTATGGGCCTTTTTAGGATGGCAGTTGGACTTACATCTGACCGCCATCCATTCGGAAATGCGACCGCCCGACTGCCTGTCGGCTGTACCACAACCTGTATCATGATGCGACCACCTTCAAAGCGGTCTCAATGTGTATCTTTTGTATTGCGGTGTGTGCTGTGGGCTGCAGCACACGCCGCAGTACAAAAGATACACTCTGTACATATCCCTGCACTATGTGGCAGGCACCATGCGGTGCCTGCCACATGGTGCAGAGATATGTAGGGGGCCATAGGTGCCCCCAGGGCCCATGTCGGAGGGCCAGTGGGGAAGGTGGGCCCGCTAAGGGTCCCCAATGTCCCTTTTTGCCTGCCTTTTCATGGTGGGTAAACTGCCATGAAACGGCTGGCGGAAACTGACATTGTAATACCTACGGCAATCCCTGAGCATGCACCGCCAGCATTGTAGGTATTACACTCCGTCTCACTGTGTGACGGGCTCCTTGAGCCCGCCGGATCCGTGGCGGTTGGTCTCTCCGACCGCCAACCATCCGCCCGCCATCATAATGCGGCGGGTGGTAATGCTGGATCTGATGGCGGTGGGACCGCCACCGACGGGCTGACGGTGTCGGCCCCACCACCATCGTAATGAGGCCCTCTGTTTTTAATCTACTGTACTAAGGAGAGAATGAAACAATCTTATGACTTGTTTTCTGTAGTCAAATATGCCTCCTTAATTACTACCCCCACCATAGAACCTTATTTCACTTTTTTAAGTCATCCTCATTATTGTTTTTACCTTACTCGTTTTCACCTAAGCACTGTTCATTTCTTAGTAGCGTTTCCTTATCGGGGGGTTGGGCTTCAAGTTTGCCAAAGTGCCCTTGTGACAATATGTCTCAGCAAAGCACAATTTACTTTACACTGTTTTGCACTTTGTATAATACCCAGCGTAACATCTTATATTGCCAATCTTGCGGGCCTCTATAATTAGATGCCACAAGCTGGGGGTTTCATACTTACAGGCACAGCATCTTGATGTTCAAGAAATTAGCTCTGCTGTATTAAATTTTCTCTGTGGAGCACTAATAGAGAAAAGAAGATATGAATAATGTTTTAATTATTATATTCTTGCCTCTATTTAAACAATTGTTTAGATGACTTGCTCTGATGTCTGTATTGCAATTTGTATGGTATTTTACGGAATAAAGTTGATGACTGACTGACTGACTGACTACCCAGGTATCTGCTAATTAGGCCTACCTAGGGAAGCATAGATGTTCTGTTCTTAAGTCTGCATCTCCTTTCCTTGACAAGAAGTGTGTATTCGACATTGCAGAGTCGATGTAAGAGCAGGTCGATATTTAAACTTTGATATTATAGTGTAGTAGCCCCCGCCCAAGAGCGCATAGAATGATAAAATGCCCTTTATCCAGAGCTGCAGGGATCGAGTGTGCACTGAGTTTGCATTGAGTGTGCATCGAGTGTGCATTGAGTGTTCACTGAGTGACAGAGCAGTGCATCCTTCCACTCCAGAAGGAAACGGCACAGACAAATCTTTTCCAGGCAAGCATGTAGCGCTTAGCAACAACAACATTATATGATATGACGCACAATAGTGTGTTTCAAACTTGAACATTTAAAGTAAGAAAAAGTGATAAAATGTCTGACCACCCAGCAACGGTTCCTGAGAACACAGAGTGACAGAGGGTTCAGAGAGGCCTAGAAGTTTCTGGTTGAGAGAGCCATGATTGACAGTTTGACCTCCGACCTAGGCAGCATGGCCTAAGTAAAGTGTACAGACAAGCTGGTGCCATCTGCAGACTGTGGCAGGGCCGGGGCTTTCTCTGCTGAGGGTCTTAGCTGGTTGCTGAGGGGACGGGGCATTTCTGTTGATCAGATACAGAGTGGAAACTTTTAAGGAGTCAGTAAACATGGCGTTTCCACTCTTTGCAAACAGCCGGCTGGCAAGGTCTGCAGATAATAGAGGGTCACTGGCTCCCGAGTCGAGCTGGGGGAAGCTTCAGGTACCACAGACAAACTACAGAGTAGTGTGCAAGTCTACAGCTTTTAAAGACGCAGGCATCACCAGAAGGTGTTACATCTTCTACTTTACCATACAAGTATTGTGGCTGAGTATGCCCATTTACTGCGTCACCATGGAAATACCTCACAGTAGCATGCCACATAAAAGGGATTGCAATAGGAATAGTGAACCAGAGTATGCCATATCTACGCTAGGACCACGGAAATACTGCAGCAGTGTGTGCCAAATATAAGATTTTATAATGCAATAAAGAGCAACAAATCTACGCACTACTAAATAAATACTGCACTGTAGTAGGCTAAAGCTATGGTTTTATCATGGAGCAATTAAAAGACAAAATGAACTACCATTGCCAAAGCCGAGATATCTGGGCTTGGCAAGCTGTGCACTGACAAATTTGTGTTTTTAATGTATTGCAAGCACATACCACAAGCCATATGCTTGCAATAAAAATTGTAATTAAAAAAACACTGCGAATAGTTGTAATAGAGCAGTATGGATTCCTACTAGCAGGCAGGTGTACTTATAATAGTTATTGAAATCTTTTTTAGTTTTAATAGGCATTACAGGAAAATATTATTCCTAGTAGTTAAAAGTGCATGTACTGTTGCCTTTTAATTACGGTAACCTGAAGACACAGTTTAAACAAAGGGATGGCTACAAAAATAAAAAAGAATAACAAATGGAATGAAAACATCAAAGCCCATATAATGTTTTGGCCCACAACCCGGGCACTGAAATGCACTTTTTAAGAAGATGAGCACATGATATTAGGCAAAATGCCATCTCTCTCAGTGCAAGCGAGCCAATGGCAGAAGTCTGACACACTGTCCTATCCATTATGCTGTGGTGGGCGGAAGCAAAATGTGAATGACGTTTGAACAGACAAATCGATGAAAAGTTCTGATCAACAGCCCCTCTAGGTAACTATACATGCATGTATTTTTTGTTCACACTTTTTTATTACATGAGGCTGGTGAGAAAGATTAACCTGTGTCTAAACCAGACCTAGGAATGAACACCATTACAACTGTAATACAGCAATATCTTGTACCGTATATATGGAATTGCTATGGGAATAATCTACCAGAGAGTGTCAATATAAAAGAATTGCCATGTCAATATTGCACCAGTGTGCAATAAATTATTTGCCGTTATTAAGGAAATAATGCGCCAGAGAGTGATATGGGTTGATGCATTGTTATATATGTGTCAAAAAATGATGCAGAATTTCGACAGCAATCCATAGTGTTATTGCACAAGGATGTGCCAAATTTAAGCATTTTTCTTCGGAACATTGTACATCAATATTTTAAATGTATAGCCTTCCAAACACATGAATGTGCAATTTGCTGCCAAACCCAAAGAGTAAAAACACTGCACCAGAATGGGAAACTGTGTTTGAAGTGGGTGAAATATGGGGAGGCACAACGTGCCCATACTTTTTTAATTTAAGAAAAACAGCTCCCTACTTTTTGTGAATAGACAACCGATTAGGGACGGTTGCTTTTGACAGATGAAATGCCCCAACAGTAGTGTAAGCAGGGCCATGGGAATTATGCGATTTTGTGGCTGTGGCTATAGTTATAGATTTGCTGCATCTGCCACATAATCCATTATCTGCCACATAATCTGCAGATTTTAACAAAAATAAATTGTTTCTAGCTCAAACAGTTCAAAAGTTATTAAAAACACAGCAACACGTGTTGCTGCACACTGAAAGGCCCTGTGCAAAGCTGGACTGGTCACATTTTTGTTGCTTATTGCTATATTTAGGTATAAAAAAGGGTACTAATGAGATGCAACCAATGCCCAGACAGTGTTATCAAGTTTAAAAACGATGAAAAAATAAAGTAGTACTATTACAAAATGTGCCGCATTATGACGCATACTTCTCCTTTTCTTGCTACATAGTTTACTCAACCCTGCTGCATAATTTGTCCCTCTCCTGCCACATAATTCCAGTTGCCCTTAGTGTAAGGCAGGGAGTCTCCTGTGCCGAGGGAGGGGCAGACAGCTAAACATGCCTTCTTGCCAGGGTGCCTGCTTGCCTGAAAGAAACGTAAATGTGTGCAACTGGTTAATCTACAAATGTAAAGGATGCTTGGAAGCCGGTATTGACTTTAATTGATGGAATCACTGGAAGCTTCCTGGTGACACACATATATTCTTTTTGAGTGGTATTGCGCTGGAGTTACCAGGTGAGCTGTGAAGTATGGGCATTTAAAGGACAGTTATAAGAAAGTTGTACTAGTACAGCCTGAGTAGTACTAAAATCTATATTTTGGAACCACTTTTTATCTTAAACCTTTTTGCGTGTTTTGTAGCAGCCTATCTTATACTGTACTATACTAATGCAAGTTTAAAATAATGACTTACAGATTCACAGTGCTTTCTGTCACAGAGTGGGACATCACAGCACTAAACATACACAAGTCACTATTCACTGCACCAATCAGGATTCTATTCTATGGCTCTCTGGTTACAGACACAGACCTCTGCAGTGCATTTACTAATAGAGGTTTCATAATGTACAATAGTGTATTTCCCACTGATTAACTTAACTTGCATTCATTTTCCATTTAGGCTGAGCGTTATTTTACATATACCTGAAGGTAAAAGACTCAAAAAATTGAAGATTATTTTGTTTTCTTAGCCAAGCTTTTGACAAAGCCCCTCCCCCCCCACACACACACACACACACACACCTCCTTCAACGCCATCTCGTCAGCCCTAGTGTGCGCTGTATCACAGTTTCCTTACATTTTTTTTATGCACTTCGACAGCTGGTGGGAAAAGTCTAAAGCATACTACATTACCATTTCACAAATTCACAATATTTTAACAGAAACACTAGTTGTTTCTAAAACGGGAAGCTTCTCAAAGGTTTGCTGTATCATTTTGTACAATAACCGCAGTATGTGTGTTTTTCAAACAGTAAAGCCAAATCCAATTTATTGGCACAAGAGCAATCTGCAGTTGCACTGTATCAGGGAGCGTCACTACGGATGCGGCTTTGGATAAACGAATTAAATACATTGTGCAGAGGCCTGCTAGTGCCAGTAGAGGGCGCCATTGACCAGGGTGTTTCAGTGAGTTCTGGTCCAGCAACATCTGTCCCGCGACTCCCACGCGGAAGGGTCTTCGTGAAATGTTTGCAAACCAGATTCTGCGAGGGGCAGCAATGTGAGTGCCTAATTTATGCCTGTGATTGCAGGTGCTAAGAAACGACACTCACTGTGCGGGAACAGGACTTATTTTTCATAATCAGACTTTGACCCAGGGCAAGAAAGCGAAAGGCAAAACAATAAAGGGATTAAGAAGAGGAAGAGAAAGATATGGAAACGTTGACAAAAACGGAAAAGAAGGGATGATTTAAAAAAAAAAAACTGAAATAGGAAGATAAAGAAACTCAGAAGTGTAGATTGGTGGAAAAAGAGGTTACAATGTAGAATCCAGGCTAGGAAACCTTGTAATTCGGCAACCCGTGCATTCGCTGCTGGCTCCCAAGAAAAAGGTTGCTGCGCTGCAGCTTTTTTTTTTTTAAATTAAGCGCTGTAGCGTATCCAAGTCTTCATTCTGCCTCCATCTTTAGAATACTGCAGAATCTCCTCCAGTAGAGGGGAGTTAAAAGTGTAACACTGCAACACCACATTAAAAAGTACTTTCTAACTCCGTTTCTGCTCTAAAATTATTGAACTCTCAAAGTACCTCTTTCTCTCTTTTCAGAAAAACACCATTCTTGGCTCCACGATATCACCCATATCTCCCACAAAACCACCCCTTTACCTTATCTTTCAACACAAAAATCCTTAACACTCATCTGTCTAATGAAAGTTTGCCCACACTCACAGCACAATTCTCTTTCACGGAAACACACTTTTCATTCCGTTGTGTTTCCCTGCCTTCTTTAACATGCGCCCTAAAATGTTCTGTCGATGATCAAAATTTCTCCTTGATTTACCCCCAAAACATCATTCACTTCCCAAAGTTTCTCTGACTCACAGTAAAAAAAAAGTTCCACTGTCTGGAAGAGGAGTGTGTGCGCTCAGCCAGAGTAAACCGAATCCAATCACCTGTCTCTCACCCTCTCCCCCCTCCTGTTCCTAAACGGTTGCGTCTTTGTCTGTGGTGATGTGCCATTGTGTGCCTCTTAATTAATCTGACCTGTTATCACTCCGCCCCTCAGCCCCGGCGAGAGCTGAGAGGAGATCACCACAGATACGGGGAATCAGCAAACAATGGCGACCCTGACCTGGGAAGGTGCTTAAAGGCTCTCATATCAGATATCAGACACTTAACCAGCACAGGGTCAGAGATAACACAGAACTCTCCGGCACTGCGGGAGTTAACCCAAAGCCTAGTAATCACCACAGGGGCTGTCTCTGTAGTGCATCACATTTTCATTGGATGACTCCCGGGTGAAATCATAGGAATTAAACTCCAGTGCCCACTGCCAATGCAATCTGTCCAGGTTGCCGACAGTGCCAGGTTCAAAGATTCTGTATGGTCGGGGCCACTGAAATTAGGCGCGTTCTGCTGCAGTAGTGTTTTGTCATTTTGTGATTTTAACACAAAGCGCTTTTTGAGAATAACTTTCATCTCAGTAATTGTATTTATGTAGTGCTTACTACCCCATATGAGGCGTTGAAGCGCTTTTTCGGTGAGTAGTGCGCTACTCCAGAACCCAAAAAGGATTAGTGGTGAATTAATATAGTGAAATATGAAATTAATTTAAGCGTTGGATATGTTAGTCTGGTATTTGGATTGAAAAGTATAGTGGAGGGATAGAAGACGGAAGGGTTTGCATTTATATAGCGCTTGCTACCCCTGATGAGGTGTTTAAGCATTTTTCGGCGAGTAGCACGCTATTCCGGAACCCAAAGAGGATTAGTGGTGAGTTATTCTAGGGAAATATGAAATTAATTTGAGTAGTGGACATGTTAGTCTGTTATTTGGATTGAGAAGGATAGTGGAGGGATGGAAGAGGGAAGGGTTTGCATTTATATAGCGCTTGCTACCGCTGATGAGGTGTAATGCGCTTTTCGGGTGAGTAGCACGCTACTCTGGAACCCAAAACCCAAAAATGATTTGTGGCGAATTAGTAGAGAGAAATATGAAGTTAATTTGATTTGAGTGGTGGACATGTTAGTCTGTTATTTGGATTGAATAATGATAGTGGAGGGATAGAAGAGGGAAGGGTTTACATTTATATAGTGCTTGCTACTGCTGATGAGTTGTTGAAGTGCTTTTTGGCAGGTAGCACACTACTCTGGAACCGAAACAGGATTAGTGGGGAATTAGTATAGGGGAATCTGGAATTAATTTGAGCGGTCGACATGTTATTCTGTTGTTTGTATTCAAAAAGGATAGTAGAGGGATAGAAGAGTGAAGAGTTTGTATTTATATAGCGTTTGCTACCCCTGATGAAGTGTTGAAGTGTTTTTTGGTGGGTAGCATGCTACTCCAGAACCCAATCAGGATTAGTGGGGAATTAGAATAGGGAAATATGAAATTAACTTGAGTGGTGGACATGTTAGTCTGTTATTTGGATTGAAAATTAAATACACTGTGCACACAAATTTAATTTGTTTTTTTATGAAGGTCATAGCAGTAGGAGGGGTTTGGGATGAGTAGAGGGGAGGTGGAGGGGGGAAGAGTCAGAGGCAATAGTTTAGAAAGGTTTGTTTGGGAGATCTGAAAAGTAAAAGAGGTATGAGATGATGCAGGGAGGGTTAACGGAGGGAAGAGTCTGGAAAGGGTTATTTTTGGGGATCATAGTAGTGGAATTGGGTTTGGGATGAGTGAGATAGTGGAGGTAGAGGACATATTGAGAGAGGCATAGGGTGAGAAATAGGGTAGTGCATTGGAAAGAGTAGTAGATTAAGGTTTGAGATGTGTCAGAGAGTTGAGGTAGAGGATATATTGAGAGAGGTATAGGGTGAGAAATAGGGTAGTGCATTGGAGAGAGCAGTAGAATGAGGTTTGAGATGAGTCAGAGTGGAGGTAGAGGATATACTGCGAGAGATATAGGGTGAGATATAGGGTAGTGCATTGGATATGCTGAATTAGAAGCAAAGTAATAAAGATACATAAGTACATGGAAAGGTATGTATGTATAAGGAAGCTATTATATGTAGATTAAAGTTGTATTTATTAAACTCAGACTTTCAAGTATTGCTGTACTTTAAATTGTTTCTTTTTTTAATTGAATAGTGAAGCAATTGTAGATGAATTGTTATGATTAAAGATTTACTTATTTATGCAGTCACTTATATACATATTAAACATAGAATAATGTAACTATAAAGAATATGTACATTTGTTAAGCAGAACTAACGAATATCTATATCTTTAAAACATATTTATTATACACGTTTATACTAGGTAATACATATATGTAGGTACACATCTATAGTCCAAATAAATGCTTATATACAGAGGGATCTGCTGTATATTTATGTTTGAATATGGTGGTTAAGTGGGGAAGAGCCAACTCTTGAGTAGTCTTCTGAAGATAAGGTGGTTATCTGTGGATCTTATATTTCGGGGTAAAGAGTTCCATAGTTTGGCTGCTTGAACAGAGAAGGATGTGTCACCTATGGGTTTTTTTACTTGTACATTGGGATTTTGAGGTGAGGTGCCAATCTAGAGCGGAGGTTCCTTTGCTGAATGTGTTTGGTGATTTTATTCCTGATGAAGAGCGGTCCTGTTCCATGTATCGCTTTGTGGGTCATACAAAGCATCTTGAATGTGGATCTTCTGGCAACCGGTAACCAATGTAGGGTTTTCAAGGCAGGGGAGATGTGGGCTTGTAGCTCCCCTGTAGCTTGACAACTTGGGTACGAGCCAAACACGTAACCTATACAGAAAGAGTTTGAGCCACACCAGGGAGGAGATAGGGTGGATACCTTTTCAGTCATATTTATTATATATTTCAGTATTTAGGGACACCACAATAAACTGGTTCAGGACATCAGAGAATATACTATTGATAAATCTCTGAAAGATAGCTGGAGCATTGGTAAGGCCAAAGGGTATGCCCTGGTTCTCATAATATCCAAAGGTTGTCTGAAATGCTGTCTTCCTCTCATCACTCTTTATCATTCTGGAGGAGGTGGTAAGCTCCAAGGAGATCTAATTAATGGAACATGTAGCACTCTGAACGTACTCAAGAATGTCTTTGATAATGAAAGTGGAAAAAGGTCCTTTATGGTGACCATATTCAATCCACAATAGTCTATACATGGTCTTAGCTCCTTGGCCTTTGTTGCGACGAAAAGAGAGGAGCTCCAGCAGTGGAAGTAGACTGGACAATAAGACAGTTTCAAAGGTTTTCATCCTAATAGTCCCTCAGAACATGCTTTTCGTGCCGGAAAAGAGAATGCATCCGTCAATAAGGAATTATGGCTCGAGGTATGGTTGAGAAGGCACAGTCCAAATCTGTATGAGGAGGAAGTGACACATGGGTAGTCTTTTGAAAAACCTCAACTAAATCTTGGTAAACCACAGGGATGGACAAGGTCTGAACGACAGTAGAATGATGCTTGTCCTCAGAAATTTCTTGAGGAAACGTAGCCCAATAGCTCCCATCAGAATAACAATTGCCTCTAAGGAACTTGGAAGAAAGAGAAGGAACCCTGGTTTCCCACTTGATGTAGTGATTGTGTCATTCCAACAAAGGTGTCCCAGGCAAAATGGCAGACGTGATCACATCGAAGGTAACTATCTCCTTATGATTACCTACGGAAAGTAAAAGATGAACTGTGATTGAGGTCTCGAGACCTGATATCAATGGAGAACCATCAATAGTATGTACATAATGAGCAGTTTTCTTCCTAGCTGGAATTTTGAGTGTCTGGGCACAATTCAAGTCCATTTACATCCGGGAGACACTGGAATATAACACAATTGGAACAGAGATGAATTGACCTGGATGGAGTTGAAGAAATAAAATTCAAACACAAGCAAACGTGAACTGGACCAATCGGAGGAACTGAAAAGTTTAAGGAGAGCAGAATCTCCAGCCTTTTTCTCCCTTATAAAGGGCAGCATTTGTTGTCTCCCTGAGGTCTGAAATGTTAAAAAGGTCAGTTTCGTATCAGATAACTTGGGCTGGTATAATAGAGACACAAGCCTCCCTTATGTTTTTGATCCTTTTCAGTGTTGGTGAATGGGCTCCTGGGGGATTCGACCTGCATTTGATCTTCAGGCGAAGGTATAGTAGACTCAGTAGTAGACTCAGCCCATCTTAAGACTTGAAGAACAGACTAGAGGAAAACCTCAGATTTTACCACTTTCCGCGTTCTATTTTGAGATCTTGATCCAGGAGTTCAGCAAATTAAGAGGCTTGGAGAACTCTTGCCAGCTCATCCTTTGACTTCTCCTTTAAACCTCTTCAGAATAAGATTGACTGAGTGCATTCCACCTAAGTGGTTTCAGCAGCAAGCTCACAAAATTGAGAACAATGTAGGCACATTTAATAAGAGTCTATCTGTTGGTATTCCCTCCTTTTCTATAATAGAGGCTTTTGGTACTGTTTGCCTTTCAATCTCCCAACTGTTAACTTCGAAACGCTGTCCATCCAGCCCTCCACCACAGCAATGGTTTAATGCTGCCTGCTCTAAAGCATAAAAACAGCTGAATGTAGCTTTAAATGGTGTCTCTGAAGATTTGGGAAATATTAGAACAGCTCGTAAGGCCTATAAAGTTGCTCTGAAGGATAGGAAGGCTGAATGAAGAGCATTTGCCTGGTCCGATTTAACAGCTGCAGGGACCTCTAGAGATGCAATACTTTTTTGGGAGGTCGTGAATCATCCTTTTTTTCACAAAATGGCCTCCCCTTAAGACAGACTGTCTAATTCCGTATGGGTCCTGGGTTGAGTTCTTTACGCATGAATTTAATTCTTACACCACACTTCGTACGCAAGAAGAAAATACGATTCTCTCTGTTAAAGACATGGAATCTGCCATCCAGTTTAGCCACACCATCAGAGTTAAGGATGTTCTTGCAGCCATCAAGATCAGTCAATGTAGAAAAGCACTTCGCCCGGTTGGAGTCCCTTCGAACCTGTTTAAAACAAATATTGATTTATGGGCCTCTCTGCTCACTAATATTTTTAGAGCTGCGATTACAGGCCTGTTACCCTCCACATGGAAAGACTTTATAATAGTAACCATTTTTAAAAAGGGAGATAGGAACAACCCAGCCTGCTATCACCCAATATCTTTACTGGCATCCACAGTGAAGATTATGGGCAGGGTTCTTTTATGAGATTGGAGGAGTGGGTCAACTCAAATAATATTCTTTCTGAGGTGCAATACGGTTTTAGACAAGGCTCACGTACTGTTGAACAATGTTTGAATCTCTCCCTATTAATTGGCAAGTACACCAGAGACACGAAAGGTGCTCTTTATTTAGCATTTATGGACTTGTTGTGTGCATTTGACACAGTTAATCATTCCAAATTATGGGTGATTCTTGGAAATCGTGGGGTGGAAGAGGCTTCAATCACCCTATTGCGCCGTCTTCATTGAGACAGCTCGGTTAAGATACGCTTTGGCCTGAGGGGGGAATGCACACAATCCATCTATTGTAATCAGGGAGTTTGCCAGGGCTGTATTCTAGCTCCATTTTTATTTCTTATCTACATAATTGGCCCAGAAGATCATCTATGACAAAAGAAAATAGATTTCCTGAAGGTGGGTAATCGGTTTATTCCAACCTCTTATGCACGGATGACACCGTCCTTATGGCCAGGGCGGCAAACAACTTGCAGAGAGCAATTGATGCCTTTTTAGAGTTTATGACCACTCTAGATTTGAAGATTAACTGCTTAAAGTCCCACCTAATGGTCTGTGGGCCAAAAGGAACAAAAACTAAGACCCATTTTATTGACAGTGCCCCTGTCACCAAGGTAGAGAGTTTAAATTACTTAGGGCTGCCTTTTGACTCCCACTTTAACTGTTGGATCTCTGTTGATGCTGAGAGCACAATAATTGTCTAGATACTTTATTTTTTTTAATTGTCTTTATTGGCATTTAGAGATATTGAAAAACAATACAACAATAGTCATGCAGTTTAAAATTACAGTCAGATAAAAGACCAATTGCTACATACATATTATGCATAAGATAGTCCACCAGTATATATACAGTTAGAACCCTCAACAGGCCAGAAAATTCCAGAATAATAATGACAGTTTCTGATTACAGAACGTGCAGATACAAGAAAAATGAAGTGTATGTCACAAAGTTGAAATAAATCTATATAGATATAGTAGCCTCAATCAATGTCGAAGCTTCCACTAGAATGAATGAATCTGCATTTCTCCGATGGAGAAAGGCAATGACGGGTTCCCATATATCTTTAGGGCAAGATCGTAATGGCATGAGTTCCCAAAATGTAGAAATTTGTTCTTGACAATAGGACACCTCATTAAGCCAAGCTTGAGTAGCCGGGGATAGTCTCCTGCCCCAGTGCATTGCGCCCCTGCATTTTGCCAATAGAGGTAGCATGGCCATTAGTCCGCGATATGTATTGGGTATATCTTTTACATAGCCAAGTAGGGGGGTGATAGACTTAGATTTAATGCAGTGTAGTGAAAACCTTGCTCCAAATAACTGCGACTCTAGTGCAACTCCATGCAAGATGGAGGAATGAGGCCTGTGGCATCTTAAACAATGGGAGTTGGGAAATATTCCCATTTTAAATCATTGTGGTGGTGTACAGTGCAGGTCATGTATATATTAAAGTGTATAAGCCGTAGCCGATAGTTGGGAGATAGCATCTCTAGCTGGCCACAGCAAACAGCCCATTGTCCAACTGACAGAGGAGAATTAAGATCTGAGTTCCAGGCCTCATGAGCTTTCGGTACGAGTATTGGGAAGGAGTCTTGCATGTGAGTATAGAGGTTTGTGATAAGTTCACGTGGTGAGGAACTAGTGTAAATGTAGTCCAATGCTGGGAGGGTTGGAAGTGAGGCAGGAAAAGTTTCATGTAGTGCTCGGCAAGAAGCTCTTAGTTGAAAATATAATAATGTATCCAGGAGCGTGGGGGCTGGTAAAGCCATGTCCTCGAGTAGAAGGAGGAAGTGGTCGTCAGGATATATATCTGAAAAGGTTCTATGCCCATGCATTCGCGCGCTCAATAACTCCTTTGTTCTGTAGCAGGGGGAGCATGGGGTTATTAGCAAGAGGGATAGAATGGGCATATAAAATAGAGAGACCGGCACGTCTTTTGAGCCCGCCCCATGCCCATCGCACACTTCCACAGCATTGATCTCAGCCCTAGGCACCTTATAAGGCAGAAACATTGCTGTTGTGAGCGGCCAGGGGGAGGCTTGGTCACTTTCTACAGCTAAGCGTGGCTGTAATGGTGTACAGTGAAGCCAGTACTGCAGAAAATGAGCCCATGCGCATAAAGCTGCATGTCGTGAGCACCCAAGTCGCCCTGTGAGTGTGGTAGCGTGAGGAGTTTATAATAGGCCAGAGGTTGCTCACCCGCCCATATCAACAACATAACATTTGACCGTAATAACTTAAAGAATTGAGTAGTGAGGCGGAGAGGAACATTTATGAAAAGGTAGAGGAATTTGGGGAGTATGATCATTTTTACTATTGCGATGCTACCTGCTATGGACAATGGCAGATTGCACCAAACCGGGGTTCGGTCCTCCAGCCAATCAATTGCCTGATCGTAATTGACCCGCCACAGTTCCTCAGGATCTCTACTAAGCCATATTCCTAGGTATTTGATTGGGCCAGTCGCCCATTTCAGAGGGTGCTCTGTGTGAAAAGGCAATGTAGCATCCATTAGTGAGAATAAGACAGACTTGCACCAGTTTATTTGGATACTGTAGTAGCCCCCGAATCGCACAAACTCGCGCGTCAGAGGGGCCAAATTTGTCTGGGGATTACATGCATAGATAGTGATGTTATCTGCATACAGAGAGATTACTAACCCCCTGGATGTAAAGCCTTTACCCCTATTCGCATGATGTTGGTGGAGCCCAGCTGCCAGTGGCTCGATGGCAATGGCGAATAAGAGAGGCAAGAGTGGGCATCCTTGCTGTGTGCCACATGAAATTGGGAATGGTTCAGAAATAAGTCCATTTAGCCGCAACAGAACTGCGGGAAGAGTATAGACAAGTTGAACCTGTTTGATAAACTGAGAGCTTAGCCCCAATCGCTGGAGTAGTGGGAAGCGATGTGCCCATTCTAGAGAATGGAATGCCTTAGTAGCATGCAGGAGCACGGCATAAAGTGTGTGCGGTAGACCGGCCAGGATCAAAACCTGATTGGTCCAGCCTCGAAATCAGTGGCAGCAGGGGCAATAGGCGGTTAGCGAGCACTTTGGGAAATATCTTATTATATATTTTTATTAAGGACAGAGGACAGTAAGAGTCACAGTGTTCAGCTAGTTTATCTAGCTTGAGCAATGTTAAAAGGACTGCTTCCCTTAATGAAGGAAGGAGCGATCCAGCAACCATGGAGTCTTGGTACATCTCCATGAGGCATGGGGCCATACTCTCTGTAAAAGACTGTTGTCAGGCCATCAAGGGCTGGGGCCTTATCACCAGGTAGGTTCAGAATTACTTGAGAAATTTACTCTGTCATTTTGGGTGAATTTAGAAATTCACGATGAGTACGGTCCAACCATAATAATTGTATAGCATCCAAATATGCCTTTAGCTCATCAGAGCCAAGTATCGGGTTGGCGGTATAAAGCTGAGCATAGAGGAGGACATGATGCTGAGAAGGTTAGATGGGGAGGAAATGAGTTGGTAATCTGCGTTCCAAAGCTCTGCCACAGATGTTGATGCATGTGGTTTACGGTGTAGCCCTGCTAACGTTTTACCAAGGCAGTTCCCCATCAACATAACGATGAGCTAGAGCCTCTTTGCCTATGTAATGTGACTCCTGAGTCGCTTCGTCCTGGTATTCTGACAATTTGTCTCAGATACTGGCCAATATGGAGTCAGCCTGGGAGTGAAAATAGTCTGCCTCTAGGGGTCAAATATCGGCTTGTTGTCTGAATAGCATCCCATGGATAGATTTGAGGACTCCAGGTTTCTTGCCAATGTACACTCCCCTTATGACTACCTTGAAAGCCTCCCATAATGTAGAGGGTGATTGCACTGAGCCCGCATTGTGCTTGAAGTATTCGCTTATAGCTGTCCGCACCTCCTCCTTAAACGCAGCGTCTCGCAATGCACCCGGTGGCAGAAACCAGTTACATGCGCGGGATAGCGTTTGTGGAATCCGCAAACAAGCTTTACTGGTGTGTGATCGGAAAGAGTATGTGGCATGTGAGTTATTGACCTGGTCCAAGTCTGAGCATCCTTGGATATCATCTGGACCATGCGTTGTGATGTGAGGAGAAGCATGTTCCCTCATGAGAGTCACAATGTGTGTAGGGTCAAATATCCTGTAGGTGGCTGTCTAGAATAAGTGAATTAAGGGTTTTAGCTACCTGGGGTGGGGGCGTCTAGAAGTTCCAGATCAATCTATGGAATCCTCGAGTGTAACATTAAAATTGCCACCCCATATTATGGTCCGGAGTCCAAAGTCGGATAGCTGTTTCCAAAACCCCAGAAAAACCATGGATCATCAGTGTTGGGAGCCATATATCATGACCAAGATCATGGGTTGCTTGTAAAGTGTACCCACAAGTATAACATGACAGCCTTTTTTGTCACTAAGAAAATTAGATATCTGCCAGGGGAGGCCCTTTTTTAGCAATATTGTGACTCCTCTAGCATAATTTGAATACACCGAGAAGTAGGTTTCTCCACACAAACGGGCATGGAGCCCAGGTGCAGGGACAATGTCCAAGTGGGTCTCTTGTAAAAAGCTAACGTCATCTTTGTGGCAGTTGAGATAAGCGTGGACTAGCCATGCCTTTCTGCAATCATTTAACCCACGTATATTCCAGGTGAGATAAGATACACAGGCCATACTATCTTATTTGGCCTGAGCCTGTATTGGAGAAGTCTGCAAGATGTGTCACATGGTGGATCTGCAAAGCTGTAAGCATAGGGTACAGTGACTAAATCTTGAAACAGAACAATGGAGCATGGCATTAAACCAGCAATACGGTGAGTGTCCTAAATCCCCAAACACCCTCTCCACCCCACTAACTGGTAGAATAAATGTATATTGAAGCATTGTGGTGCCTAGTAGAGAAAGAGCAGTCCAGTCAGTTGACCTGAAACCCTCCACCTCATCCCCCCAAACAGGTTGCGAACTATCCGAAAGTGAAAAAACAAACTTCCCCCACCCACACCAACCCCCAAATCAGGTTGTGATATAGTACCCACCCCCAACCAAAAAAGGAGAGAAAGAAAGGTTTAGACAATGGCGGCTCGCATAGGGCGTGCTGCGGGGTGGTGGGGCGGGGGAGGAGCAGGATGGGGGGGGTAGTAAACTCGGACATACGACGGAACGGAGGAAAGTAATTATTACGTTCCTCCGTTCCGTCATATGTCCGAGCTTACTTTTACCATTGGGGTATAGACCCCCTCCCAGCGCCTCCCAGTAAAGCATAGGTCCATGCGTGGCTAGCTTAAAGAGAAATCAATTGTTGTCACTTAGCTGGGCTCCTTTCAACGAGTGAGGCAAGGTCGCCGGAGATCGACGTGTCTTGGTGACATGTTTGGTGAACTTTAGAGCAAATTTGACCTCCGTGAAGAAATGCATTTTATCCTTGTAGGAAATCCTCAACTTGGCTGGGTAAAGGAGGGCATACAGGCGCTAGATTGTTGAAGGATCTTCTTGGCAGGTAGAAAGTCATGGCAGGCCGCCTGAACTGCCACAGTGAAGTCAGGAAAAAAGGAGATATTGTTACCTTGATATTGCATTACCCCACGTTCTCGAGCTAGCCTCAAGATCACATTGCGACCATGATTATTCAGCAAACGGGCTACGAAGGGACGGGCGGGGCACCCACCGGCAGCCTGGGGCCAAGAGATCGGTGGGCCCTCTCGACGATGAAGACAGCTGATAAGTCGGTACCAAATATTTTGTGCAGCAGTCTTAACGTAATCCTCCATCTTAGAGATAGCTGCGGTTTCTGGAATGCCTAATATACGGAGATTGTTGCATCTTGAGCGAGCTTCAAGGTCTTCATTCTTTGCCTTAATGATCTCTAGCACTTTGTCCATCCACAGCAGGTGTTCTTTAGAATCCACCTGCAGATTGTCTGCGCCTGAGACTCTATTTCCAATTGATCTAGTCTTGTTTCATGTTTATCTACATGCTGTTTAAAATGATCAAGTCGGTTTATGAGGAGATCTAGTTTGGAGTCAATAGTTTTCAAGCTGGATTTGACATCCACAAGTATACTGCGGAGATCTACATTTTGCATGCCATTCTCCTCCTGTTGTGTTGTATCAGTTTCAGGATCCAGACTTTACTCAATCTGGCGAGTTAGGCATCTGTTCTCATAGGCGAGCTTACACTGCTGAGCATTATGTTTTCCCATCATGAGGCAAACAAGGTAAAATTGATGTGTTACAAATACAATCTATGTTCAGTTAGCAGGAAGATCATGAGGATAGGGGCGTCAATTCCGTCCAATGCAAAGCCAGCCAAAAGAGGAAAGGATTGCCAACTGTAAGATCATGAAGCCTCGCCACACGCCACTGCAACAGTGTCATGGGGGCATGAGCAAGCTTCACATACGGGCCGGCGCTCAGTGTCCACAACGCACAAAAAAGCTCCAAGCTGGCACAAATCAATGTTGGTATGCAAGACAGGCAGATGCTGGCAATAACAGAGAACCAGCCCAGGTAGAGAAAGACAAGGCCCCCGACAGAACAATGCCAGCCAATGGTGAGAGCACCACACAGGAGAACACCAAAAAGGAAGTCCAGTTACAAGGCAATAACTAACCGGATAGGTGGAAGGAGTCCCATTGGGTGTGTTTTAGAAACAGTTGGTGTCCTTAGTTGCCAGATTTGCCTTGTGTACAGAAATTGTTTGGGCCCTTGAGGTGAGAGGCAGGACCTGGAAATAAATGGGCAGTGGTGCATAAAATGTCTCTATGCTGCAATCATAGGACTGGCATGCACACCCTCATAGCGGTGGGTCTGGCCGATATGCAGACAGCTCATGGAGGAAGCTGATGCTGATGCGGGTAAGCCAGGGCACTCAAACCTAAGTAATTGACCTCCGATTCTACGTAGGCCTGGGCCCGGCTAGAACCCAGCCGGACCGCAAGTCAACCCGGAGCATCTGCCCTGCTATAAATATAGCTTTTCACCAGAACGGGGTGGGGAGGCGCCGCCATCAGTCGTGCACCTAATTGGCTTGGGGGGGCAACTGCCGGACTTCAATATCCACCGCCCCCCCAGGCATCATCCACCTTCGTCATGCCAGTTCGGCAACGGCATCCACGCAACCGGGTCGACCTGCAGGCGGCACCCCTCCACGCCACAGAAGTCTGGGAGCGCCCAGCAGCTGGGCCGCCGAACGCAGGTGGCCACAGAGTGCGGCCAGAGATACTCCGGCACCCAGCAGCACCGGATATTGCCCGCAACCCGGCCCGACCCCGCTTCCAGGCAGCTCGGGCCTATCCCGCTCGCCCACAGAGGATGTAGTTGGCCGCAAGTAGGCCCAACGATTCCCCAATCTCACCGATGCTAGAGGGAGTAACGAACTCCGAAAAAGTATTAGCAGAGACCAAGGGGATATCATAGAGCTGTGCCGATGTTCGCAGGCGGATGAGGTCCCCCAATGTAGATGGATTATTCCGGATTGAGATCTCGGCCGGAAGAGCCCTCTCACGGAGTGACCATCTTGCTGCTCGGCGAAACCACACCCCCTGTTGTCTTGATCAGTTGAAGCCGTTTTTTGGTTTGCATTAAAACTGGGCCATAGGCCAGCGAAGGGGATGGTATCCCTGTATAAAGCCAATTGTTGCTCGGTTACTACCGATGGGGCAGGAATGTGGGGGTATCAAAACAGCACTAACTTCCAAAAAGTAAAAAAACAGCTTTCTGCATAGACTATTAACATTTTCTCCGGGTTTGTCCACCTTTTTCTGCCACTCGGAAGTGGGCTTAGATTATCTGGAAGATTCTTTTGGGCTTGCACCAGTCACATTATGGATAAAAATTTGGATTTGGCAATCCCCTGATTTAAGTCTCTCCAAACACATTCTTTTTGATTGCTAAGCCCTGGACAAGAAAGATAATATTTCCTGGCAAGCCTACGTTAAGAGTTCTTTCAATAGACTGGGGGTTCCAGAGTATTTTACCAATACCGATTCAATACCCCTTTCAGCTAAAGCTCGGATAAAGATTCCTTTTATGAAGAGGCACATTTTAGCTGCAGATAAAATGCACTCCAGTTGCCTTCCTTGGGCAATTATCTCCTTTTTCTCCCAGTTTCAAGTTGGAATTTTACATTTCTCATGTAGAAATCATCCAATACAGATATTACTAAGTCTGGGCATAAAACTCCGCTCGCGGAGTTTGCGGATTTTTGGCAACTCCACTTTCCGCTTAGAATGCGGAGTTGCCGGAAAACTCCACACTCCGCAACAGAGCGGAAGTTTTTTTTTCGCGCACCCAAAGTACATTGTAGCGTGCGCGGGAGCGACTTACCAGGTGCCTGCGATCACCGATGGGATTTCCCATCCGTTCGCGAGCGCCACGAGATTTGCTAGCCGGCCGCATGGTCCAGCGAGAGTTTGGGATCGTGAACACGTAATTTGGGCGCACCACTGGATGTCCGGGGGAAGTTTTGTGAAGAACGCGATCCCGAACACGCAGAATCTGCAATCTGGAGAAGGTTCTCTCCCGAGCAGCATCAAAAACTTCTCAAAATGACGATCTGGATTAAAAAAACTCCTCAGATTGACATTTGGCTGTACTTTTTTATGCAAGGAGTCCTTTTTCTTTTTTTACTTTTTTTTTTAAGAGGAAGGAAGTGCCCCAGAGTCTCCAACTTTCCGTTCCTGTCCAGCAGGCTCCTCCCAGTGCTTTGTCCATCTCCTGTTCACTTTTCATTTGGATTTGGAGCTGGAAGGATCACTCTTTGTGTCTGCTGCATCATATATCATTGGATTTGAGACTTTTGAATTTGAGATTTCACAAGTAAGTTGGAAAATTGGTGTTGTTTGTTTGATTGGGGCCATACACCTAGATTTTTTTGTACCTTTCATTGTTTTGTTTTTACTTTATTGTGGTGGGTGTCCTGTAGTTTCAGTAGGGGCCTAGTTGTTTCTTTGCAAGTAATTTTTCTTCTTTTATAAAGGAAATATGTTGCACAGTTCACTACATTGTTTCCAACTTTTATAATCAATTTGCAATATTTATTTAATTCACTAGCCCAGTAGTCTGCCAATAAGCCTTTCAGCCAGTAGGCCCAGAGCTACTCATGGGTGCATGAAACAACTGTTTCTGTGGTGTGTGTTGAATTTAAACATCATTTAGGGCATGGATGGCATTGGATTGAAACGCAAAATGTTTTTTTTTTTGGTATTTCACTTTTTTCATGTGTGTTAAATAAATGCCTTTGTTGGATGTGTGTGGTTGTTGTAACTTGCAAACCTTTTTTAGCCCTATGAATTTTCATTTTTGGCATTGTTGCTGTGTTGTTTAGTATGCCTCCTTTGTCTGGCCAGTGTGTGAGTGTGTTTGTAATAGTGGGCCAGCATTTGCATTGGCTCAGCCTCCCCATGTGGCCAAGGGCCATTTTGTAAAGTCTGTGTCCAACTCCATATAGGCCTGCTTGAGTTCATTGTTTTCCAGGCCTCCTGCTTGTTGTGACTTGTGAGTGACCATGTGGCTGGTGGCCATTTTGTGGTGACAGTTAGTGTGCTTTACTGCTTTTGCATGTCTTTCCTTTGTTCCTCTTGGCTTATTGCTTCCATCGATTGTCAGCTGCAGCTCCCTGAATGCTGCATCCCACGTGATGCACAATTCCAAACCGGGTCTGTTACATTTGTATTTTTGTTGTTGTTTGTCTTATTTCCTATCCTTCCTGAGTATACTTACAGTACACCATGAAACCCTTGTTGTTGTCAAAGTCTCACAAATAGCTACCCTGTATTATGTTTTTTTAATACCTGAGGTAATACATTTTATGTTATTAATAGCACTAACAAGTGTGACCACAAACTAAGTTATATATTATATTTTTTTGTTTGTACTAGTAGTAATTGAACCACAACAATGAATGACACGTTTCACTGATGTTCTTCTTGTTTCTTTGCTTTTAGTTGCACAAAAGAGGAGGAAACAACATCACCCATTGTACTGCCAGACAGAAGTCCTGTTGCGCATGACGTCACATGACATGTGACCACAGACATCTCTTCAACTTGTGCCACTGCGTGGTGCTGACATGTTCAAGATGGCCCCAAAGAAAGGTACCAGGTCCAATACCAGGAAAGTTGCCAGTGAGAAGAAGGCACTGCCACTTACCAAGACAGGTATGTCGCCCAAGACCTTTTTTGGGAAACCAAAAATTGTGCCTGCAGCGGCGGTGTCCGGGGAGCAAGCTGGGAGCAGCACCCCTGCATCAGTGGACCCACCCCACTAACCTAGGCCCAACCCCATGTCTGTCGCAGAGGCAGCCAGTCTAATCACGAGTCCAATGCCGACAAGCAGTGATGTTAAAATTGACTTATTGTTATCGCAAAGTAGTACCTAATCAATGCAGGAAACTCAGATAAGTGGGCTACAACAGCCACAACCACCCCCAATAGTAGTTGTTCCTCCCGAAGTAGGGGCAGTTCAGGAGATCGAGCTTCCTGCAGAGGAAGAAGAAGAACAAGCCACTCTTTCAGAAGATCCATTGTCTTCCAGATCCCCAGCAGGGAAAAGGAGGGTTAGTCCATCAACTTCTTCTGCAAGCCCCCCTTCTGATGATCTAGACGCCACTTGGAAGCCACCTCAGTCTGAGAGTGAGACACGCCACAAGACAAGGCTAGGGAAAAGGAAGGTTCCAGAAAGCCTTAGCATTATGGAGGTAGATGTAGTAGAGGAGGATGATGACAAGCCAGTCATCATGGACATTAGTCCCGCCCCAGTGGAGACCGACATTACCCCATCCCAAATTGCTGTGAGGGATGTGGCACAGATACCATCAACACAGATACCACCAACACCACCTCCAGCTTCCATATTTCGTCGGCAGCGACCTACATCCATCATAACCACCTCAGTAGAAGTAGGTACTGCAGAGAGTCAAATGTCACGCCCACCTACCAGTTCATCTGACATTGCAAGTGGCACCAGCAGCGCCAGAAAATTGACCTCCCCAGTTTGGGACTTTTTTTCGGTTAGCAAGAAGGAGGCGAACATTGCTATATGCTCCATTTGTGGACAAGGTGTTAGTCAGGGTAAGCTTGGTACAAACTATGGTACCGGAGGCCAAACAACCCATCTGAGAATACACCACTTGATCAGTGGGAGGCGCACCTAAGCAGCCAAAAAATTGCACGTGTTGTTGGTGGAGGGAATGAAGAAGAAGAAGATCCAATCACGGTGGAAGGTGGACAAGAGGGAGACATTTTCTCTGTTACACAAAGCAGCCCTGTCCCCAGCAGTGTAGTGGTCCCACCCACATCATCATCAGCAACATCGCATTGGCACAAGAGTCAGGCTGAGACACCAAGGGGTCCAAGTCAAGAGAGTACCACAACAAAAAAACGTGCATTGAGCCTAAAATCTGGTGTCAAGAAGTCACCTGCATCAGTCACACCAGAAAAAAATAATTCAGGCTACCATTCTCAGCATGTTTAGGTCGGAGGAGCAGTACGAACGCAACCACGCAACGGCACGTTTGTACAATGAGAAGCTGGCTAAAATGTTAGCGCTGGACCTCCTCCCTTTTTATTTTGTGGAAGGGGTGGGTTTTCTTGAATTTGTGGTAGCCATCTGCCCGAAATGGAAGGTTCCCAGCCGGTCCTATTTCGCCAGAGTTGCTGTTCCAGCACTATATCACGATGTGCTGGAATTGCTTGGACAAGCTTTGCAGCAGAGTGCTGTTCACACTATCCACATGACAACAGACATGTGGACCAGTTGCCAAGCCACTGATTACATGTGCATCACTGCACACTGGATCTCTTTTGTGGGGGTTAGAGAAAAGATATCTGCAGGTGTTGACACTGCTGAGATTTTTAATGTCGCTCGGAAACATGCAACTGTAGCCAGTTTCGCCATGTAGAAATTTCATACTGCTGCAAACATTTTGGAAGACTTTGACAGCAAGGGCTTTGAATGGCTGCGACCAAGAGGGCTTAACATTGGTTTTGTTGCCACAGACAATGGCAGTGATATAGTTAAGGCCATGGCCGATGGTGACTATTTCAGGGTCCTGTGTTTGGCGCACTGCATTCACATTATTGTTCAAGACTTTCTGAAAAAAGAAGACAGAGTCAGCAACTTACTGACCACCTACAGAAGAATTTGCACACATTTCAGCCATTCTTTTAAAGCCCAGAAGCAGCTGAGGATCATTCAATGTAATAATAGAATGCCAGTTAAAGCACTCATCCAGGAGGTGCCAACACGTTGGAACTCAACTTTTTCATGCTTGAATGTCTGTTTGAGCAGTACAGACCAATCAATGAATATGTCATGCAAAGAGGGGATGCTACTGTGAAAGACATGATCATTGAGATGGATCAATCGGGCCTAGTTAAATGCTTGACAGAGATGCTACTTCCTTTCGAGGTCTTCACACGTGAAGTCAGCAAGGAGGACTGTACTATGGGCCAAGCTATCCCATTTTTGCACATGCTACAGGAACAGCTGAAGGGGGTGTCTTCAATGTATGCAGGTGTGGAGGGAAAAAAAGAAGCATATGAGATGATGGAGCGCTTAACCCTTCACTTATCTGAAAATACAAGGGTGCAAAGAGGCATTGTGTCATCCGACCATTACATTGGTGCCACAATTCTTGATCCACAGTACAAACCATTACTGCACACTTTCATTCCTTTTTCAGACGGGGATGTTGCCAGCTACAAAACCTGGATAGCTGTGCACGAAGGTATGCTAGAAAATGAACGGCCAGGAATTGGAGGCTCACAGCAGCCAAAACCACCAACAACACCAAGAACAACATAAACAACAGCAAGAACAGGAGCATCAGCCCCAAAATCAGCACAGGAATGTTTCTACATGCAGGGCTTAAGTCCAGTGCTGAGGCAAAGGCAAAAGAGGTCAAGAAAAGCGGAGCACCCATGAGCATTGAGCGGATGGTCCATGCCTATCTGGATGACCTAACAGAGGTCTACTTTGTTCAAAACCCATTGCTGTATTGGTATATGAAAAGGTGCCAATGGCCAGTGCTCAGCAGGCTGGCGATAAACTATCTGGCTTGCCCTGCCACAAGTGTCTCTTCTGAGCGTGTTTTCAGTGCTGCTGGTGCCATTCTGACAGTGAGAAGGACCAGTCTCTCACCCCAAAACATGGAGAGGTTAACCATGATCAAAGTGAATCTTATACCACTGGATTACACCATACCTGAAGTAGTAAAGCAGGAAGATGATGACGGCGACTCAGGTCATGGAAGTAGTGTGTTAGGTGACCACCAGAGTTTGAGGACAAGCTCTACTTCCCTGACAACTAGGTTTTCGAATTACTTTCTTTCTTCCTTTGACACCCAAAAAAAAGCCCCCAAAAAAGATATAGCTAAGGAATATTATTTACTTTATTATTTGTGTGTGTCACTGTCTTTCTGGTTCGAAGCACAACAAATCCATCACCAGTGTCTTACTCTTTTATTGCTGGATTGGAGTTGCAACTGTGTGCAGTCAGTGAAGAAGTAAGTCCACTCCTCCTGACTCGCCCTATATCCATTTCCTTCAAGCCAGACATTGGATGGAGAATAGTACAACAAATGTGATATGTGTGCCCGCCTCGAGTCCCTCCATACCTGACTATATATCTATCCTCCTTTCTGAGCCTAGAGGGACTGCCCCGGAAGAACAGGTAAATGATGACATGCATTGCACGCTGACTCTGAGTGATTGGTGTTTGTTGTGCATGATGTCTACTAGTATTCTACACACAAAAAGTGACTAAAGTCAATGTTTCCCTTCTTGTTGTTCAATAACAAAATTGAACTACTGCAGGCCGATCCATTGCATTTTTGAGTCTGGACTCACTCGGGACACTACAGAGTTGGACACCATGACCATACCATACTCGCAGTCAGTCAGTAGGATCGGAGATGATTGATGGAACAACTTGGGGTGTTTCATGAAGTGGCCTAAAAGGTAAACAACAACACCAGACCTACATGTCTGTGTAGTGGTGGAGGCGAGTGTGGTGGTGTGACTGACAGCGGTGCATTGATTTTGTTACTTAATTTGGAAAATGCAATGTTGTGTGTGTATGTGTCCTCAGTGCTGTCTGGCTCAAATTCTAAGCTAAGTGGAGGTTGAGTGGTGGGGCCTGCTCCTGTTGTTGCCGGTAACTGCTGGAAACAGACATGATGTAGCCATGCTGCCTCTAAAAGTCTTTTTGTTGCACTCCTCCTTAATTTATGCAGATTAACTTTTCTTCTTGATTTTTCAATATCCTTTTTGTTTTTCCATCTACAGGCCTGCCTTTACCCTGCGCTATACTGGGAAAAACAACTCACACTTACCTTACCAAACCGCATCCACCAGGCAGGCACCCAAGATTGACGGACACACAGTTCAAGGAAGGACCAAGAGGAATACGGAGATGCAACTCCCAATTTGGCAATAATTATAGTATCATTTAATTTGATTAATTTCTTCTCTTCAATCATTGCGACTGTGTGTGTTGTTGTATCCTACAGATTTTTTTAAATTTTCTTTCCTATCTTTCAAAGGAAGCCCGATACAACAACAGAACATAAAATGTATGTAACGTGGGTCTCTCTGGGGGCAGACAGGCAAAGCAATTGCATAACAATTAATAATATACTGCCCTGTACTAGTCTAGTACCACACATTCATGAAGTCATCATCATGCATGCATTTCCTTTTTCTCCCTTAACAGATTTATGATGGTCGGCTGCCAAGATTATGTGTGTTGTGTGTTGTCCATGTGTAGTGTTTGTCTTTGTCAAATCTTTCCCTCAAATCCCCCTTCCCAACCATTCATCAAACCCTAACCCTCTTCCCCCGGGCTGTGTGATTTATATAGAGGTGTGACTAAATTACATTTACACCAATTATTGATCACACACTTGCTGGGGCGGTTGTGGTGAAAGCAACACTAACTCAAGGCAGGGCGAGGATCTTCTTCTGCTATAAGTATATATACTATAGCCCACACTGGCAATATTAGATTGCTCACCCATGCACAGTATTCAATATTCAATTTTTTTTCCCAGAGGAACATAATCCCTCATAATATAATTGGTTGCAAGCATTGAGTCATCATCAATCATCCTAGTTCCAGCACTAAAGGTTACGTAGCCGCTTGTCTGCTTCATAGCTCGAGTCGACTTCAGTTTGTAAATTGTTCTAGGCTACCCCTCCAGGCATTCTGGTTTATTTTGCTTTATCATTGCTTATCATCATCATAGTTTCTTGTTTGGAAGTCTTCTTGTGTACTGTACTTCTACTACTCGTTCCCTAGTCTCCCTCAGGTGACTGACTGTCTCATTTTCTTTTTTTGCAAATGCTACTGTCAGTGTCTACGACTACTACCACCACCATGGCACCTTGGGAACCCAAACCATCACCATGCAGTCAACGCTTCGCCTAAGTATAAACATCAATCACAGGTAAGAGAAGAAGTTTGGGGGAGGCATAATGTACATACTATGGAAATTAATTAATTCACACACCCACACCCTTCCGAGTCCATAGGGTCTTTAGTTGCAGACTGCATAGACTAGGAGGAGATACTGACAGCACTAGTGGGACAAGTGAGGGCACCGCATCTATCTATTGGCGTGTTACACTATCAGCAGATTTCAATCAAAAACTGGCTGCGGCCCTGCAGCAAAGGAAACAGTGTGAAGTAAAAGAGTAACCCCCCAACAAAAGATTTGCATCATATGTAAACTATAAATAATGTATTACCCTAACAAATAAACTAACTAGAATGGAAAAAAAAACACAACACCTGACCCACCGCTCTCCCTAACCCCAACCAATATCCATCATTAAGAGTCCAATGTCCATAAATTAAAATGTCCATAAAAAAATCCCAAGTTTTCCCCAACGCCCAATTCCCACCCACCAAAAAAAAGATTAAAAAAGGGGCAAGGCGATGGAGGTTTAGCGGCGAGCTCGCCGGATCTTCCTCTCCAGGGCGTTTAACCACTCCTCTAGGCGTGACATCCGGAGGAGCATGCAGCGCTGAAATGTCTTGCAGTTGCATGAACAGGGGTGGGCAGCAGAGTTTAAAGAAGTGCAGCGGGCGGCTGCCAGACCACGATGCCATACAACTGGAGGCACTGGGGGGCCTGGGGCATTAGAGAAGGCTGCAGCTGCTGAAGCCTCCTCCTCCTCCTCCGCCAGAACCACCAGCCGCCAATATTCATCACAGATGGCCTCCAGCTTCCGTTGCCGGGCCATGGCTGCTAACTCCTTCCTGTTGGATTGTTGTTTTGGTTGGGAAGGAGTAGCTATATCAAGAAAGAAAAAAGCCAGTTGTAACCAATACTCTTAGCAAAACAGTAACACAAAATTAATTATACACATAAAAGTATAGTGGCACAGCAGCACTAGCAAGCACAGTACATAACATTTGTGGTATCCTCCCACTTCCTCGGCCTCTAACATTTGTGGGAGTTTCAGGCATTACTAGGCACTATGGAGTAGACAAGTCTTCTTCTCTCTCTTGTTTAGCTAAATTAACCTTGTAGGCATACCAGCTCAGTCAGCTTGCGCACTAGACAGACATACTTTTGTTGCAGTCGCAGACTCACGTTACTTTACTACTGTCTGCAGGTGGGGCAGCTGTAGTCTACAACTACACAATTATCTTTTTTCTGTTATGGCCATACTCTGTTAAATCAATGGCAACTGCTCAATTTCACTTTCACCCTGACTACAACAACAAGGCAGATGATATCTGATACGAATGATTATATATGGGACAACGTGAGGTACTACAATTGTTTGATTGTGTAACCATGCAGCCGATAGGCCACCCATGGCTGACACGGTTGAAATGACATAGGTAGGGAGTGGGCCTCGGAGTCGGAGGGAGGCGATTGATAATGGGTGGGTATGGGTATATACATACACAATATATATGTTGTGCCTGTAAACTACTGTGAGTCAAGAGAGTATTCTGAAATACAACCTTGAATCAAAAACCTTGAATAAAAAACAGTCCTTGTTTCTTCCCAGCAATTTTTCCATTTATCTTTGCATTGCTCTTCTAGCATTATTTTTTTATTCTAATCTTATTGTTATCTTCACCCTTGGCTTTGCTACTCTGGCACAGTTTATTTTTCTTTTACATTCTCTTCATCCAGTGACAGTCTCCACCTATGATTGAATACCATCCAGGCATTCATCAATTCAAAGTAAACATGGCTATCATTCTTCTTATTCTCTCAACAAACTTTTCACCAACAACATACATTTGTCAGTTTTTTAAACCACCACCTATACGTCCTTGCTTGCCTTTGAGTTTGACCCATCAAACCCCCGGAGGATTCCTATCACCCATACAGTTTCATCCACCCAGGCAGGCATTCTTTCTTTCACCTTTCACCCATCCTTCAACCACCTATGCATCCTATCAGCCACCTATGCATCCTGGCCCCCCTTCCTTCACCCACACATCCTTCTCTGCCAGTCATATATTACATGTCACCCGTCCTTCCTCCTTCCATCCTCCTTTCCATTTTCGTTCAACCTATCCATCAAGGGCGTCTGACTCCTAGTCTTCTTCATAAAACTTTTCCAGCTGAGTTGAAGTCAGATCGAAGAGGCTATTGTTACTCAACTCCCGCCGCTAATGCTATTGCTAATGCTAAGTAAATGGTGTCTTCTTCAACCGTTGTTTACAACAACTTAGTCTCTCTCAACAGTACAGTGTACACCCTTGCAGCGAGTGTATTGTCAATAAGTAAGGAATATAACTTACCACCGCCCGCCACTGTTGCTGGCTCATCCCCTGCAGCTGCCGCAGCTGCTGCTCGCTCCTTACTGGCGTTGCCTTCGCCGCTGGCCACAGCACTGGTGGTCGATTCGCCTAGAAAAACATTGCATATTTTTTAGATGCCATATACGCCTCCCCCAATTTATTGTTTTTTACTAGCAAGATTGAAAATACAATACTTACATACACCACACACATCACTAGTACAAATCAGGTACTAGAGTAGAGTAGACAGTATGTCCTATCCTATCAAAAATAATAAAATATCTGGTTGGGCATTTTGTTGATGGCAATTTTTGAAAAGCCTCTCAAGAAGAGGACAACACAAATGACTGGACTCAGTGGCTAGAGCTATTGGTGAATCTGAGTTTTAAAACTTTTTAAAAAGAAAAAGAGTGGCCAACTGGGCGGACAATAGGACATGAGGTCTCTCAAGTCCTCTCTCTTGGTTGGAAAATGTAATTGTGCCCTCCTCATACTTCCTTCCAGCCATGGTGCACGGTAATCAGTTGTTCACAATCAACTGCTGCTAATAATAACAGTACTAGGCCTAGACAGGAAAAAGTAAAAATATACCACTTTGGGGTGTCCAACGTGGCCATCATTTTATTTACTTATTGAGCATGAGAAAGAAAATAAAAGAAAGCCTTCTATTCTCAACAAACATGCGTAGAATACCTTAGTTGGGCATGCAATCTACACAGCAGAGTAGTAGTACTAGTAGTAGTAAAGGACGAATGTTCTCTGAGTCTTACAGTACTACCACCACTAGGCAGTCCACAAAATATAAGGGGAGAGGGAAAGTTGACTGAAAAACCAGAATAAATTATAAAGCAAGCTACAGACAGACTAATAGTAGTACAGAGTCAGAGGCTGTTAGATTGATGTAAAAAAAAAAACAGACACTAGAAATATAAATAACTAATTTGGTAGGTAATGCAGGGATAGCAAGAATTTAGAAACAAATAGATCGAAGAAGATTTGGTAAAAAACAGAATTAGGAAACAGAAATAATATTTCGAAAAACATAAGGTGCAGTAAAAGTTAGGGAAATATAATTATTAATATTAACAACAGGAGGACTTACTGGAGCCAGCAGCAGAGCCATCTGTAGAGGAGCGATCCTGGGAGGCACCTCCAGCTCCCGCCTCGGCAGACCCCGTCGTCTTCTTGCCCCTGGATGCTGATCATGTAAGACATAATAAAGAGACAAAAATTGATTGGTGTGAAACACATAATAAATATTTTTTAAAACGCTCCAAAAAGATTTTTTGACAGGAAACGGCAATTGCAATAAAATTGACCTATCTAATCAGATCAACTAGTAGTAGTAGACTAGTATCGTGGTCACAGACCATCCTATCTCTTCATTATTCCACTGTTCCATTCCGATTCCAGAATCCTAAACCTAAGTACCACCTAGCCCGCCTCTTCCAAAGATTTTGGAATGAATTGCCAAAAATTATATTTGCTTCTTCTAAGTTCCTATCTCATTCGCAATCATCAATGAATCAACCCCCTTTGACAAGCCAATTCACTAAGTCTGCATTTATTTTAGTCCTCAAAAATGCATAGATGTACGCATGCATATTGCATACACCAAATTGTTGGTTGGTTGCTGATGTGCTGAGTTGATATATTATTCACTCACTAACTAACTACACAAAGTTCTACTAAGGAGTCAGCAGCATGTGACGGAGGACGCGTCATGCGGACCGCTAAAAAATTACCAACTAATACTAAGTAGCTAACTATAACTCCCTACCACTATCTTAGTGACAGGACAAAGGAAAGGAGTCTCTCTAGTGTGCATTACCCAATTTAAGTTCTCTAACCTTTCTTACATAATCAGACCAAGCGACCACAAACTTGCAAACAAGTAAGATTAGTAGCGCCTTTCACCTGTCTAGAAGAATAACAATCACATAATATGAGATTTTTAAACATAACTTACCAGCATGTAAGCAGCAGCAGCAGCATTCTTGCTATTTGGGAAAAAAATAATATTCGCAATAACACAGAACAGAACACACAATAGTAATAAATTAGCTACTCACCAAGCCCCACGACCTCAACACCTAGCAGGTCCAGCAGGTCCTGCTCCTGGTCCAGGATGTCGGACCACCAGTGAGTCAGTTGGTTGTGGGTGCGCCGGACCTCAGAGCAGCGAAACACTGCCCGGCACACCCTCGCCCACCGGCGATGACGCTCCTGGACCCCATAGCCGAACCAGGCCTGCCGCCTGCTGCCAAGGTTAAGGGGAGGTGGCGCTGCACAAAAAAAACTAGGGCAGCTACCTCCACCTCTGAGAATAAGGCCCAGGGCTGCACCCCTTCCAGGCGCCGCCTTCCGCAAGGAAGGAGGCTCCTGGCGGCACTCTGCGTCGTCTTCTTAGTACTCCTAGCCATGGTTCTGAGGGGCGGGGGCCGAGGCAGGAAAAGAAAATGCGGAAGTAAAAAGAAAATCAGGAGAAGAAGTAGGGAAGTAAAAAAAAAAAAAAAAAGCAAGCAATAGAAAAACAGTAAAATAACGCAGTAAAAGTAGAAAAAATACGCAAAATATACACTTAGGAAGAGAGAGGGATAGATAATGAATAAAAAAGATCATAAAAAAGTTAAACAAAGAAAGGATTTATAAGATATTGGGAGGATTCAAAACAGGCAGCCAGAACCATAACAAAGAGTAGAAAAACAAGATGGCCGTGCCCATTGGCGACTGTGTGGTGAAGTTCGCGCAATATTTCCCCCGAACACGCAATCCACGTTGCCGAATGTCAGAAACATCTTGCGAGCATGTGTGAGCATGCGAAACAAGCAACTCCGCATGCTCGCGGAACTCCCTGTAGCGTTGCAGAGTTTTTTTACCGCTTCGCTGAGTTCCACGTAGCGTGGCTATGCAAACTCCGCCCGGGCTTAGATTTTACCTGACTAGGTTGCGACTGGAGTACTTACATTTTCTCCTAGCCTTCCCACAGAAAGGTTAATGGTTTGACAATCTTCCTGCATGCCCTTGTGATAATCGTTCATGCCAAAGCACTTTGCACTTTATGCTCTTTTGTTCCCTCTATACATCAGTGAGAACACGTTTTTAATTCCTATTTTAAGACAACTCCGTTTTGGTTCACATAAAATGGGTTTTATGTATTTAGAGTAATTAGGTTCTCCCAAAGTTTGTTGGGGTGTGATTAGTTATATTAGAGGGCTGTTAACCATCAGAAAGAGATATTCCTCATCAGTTTTTATCCAGTTTCATTTACACTTATTAGCACCTGTATTGGACTATGTCAAGATAAATTGCACATTTAGTTTTATTAAGTATATTAATTAGGTATAGTGAGATTCTTATAATTTTTATGTGAATAATTTTATTAATTGTAATTGGTTGGTATTGATTGTTTATTCTTGTGATTTAAATGTTGATCTTTTATGGCTGAAATTGCGGAATAAAGTATATATGACTGACTGACTGAGTACAATAGGATTGCACATCAGATTTTCCCTGAAATATTTCACACAAACTTGTCCTCGGCAGAAGTTTCACATTTTGATCTCTAAAACATCTTGCTGAAGTTTTCCCCCAAAAAATCCTAATTGTTCAGGCTAGGGTCTTTGGTGACACCCAGAGGATTTGTCCAGCCAGAACTGCACTGGTTAGGGAGCCAATAAGATACGCCACCTTGGATTGGAGAGGGGAGAATTGACAAGGTCAAAGGCAAAACTAACCACCAAGCTATCCAAAAACTCCTTCAACCTCAAAGGATGTCCGGAATACTTAGGAGTTGAAGAACTGATGGCAGCAAGGTCGCAAGACCTGGAGTAGATTGCTTGATGAAGAGCAGCATAACCATTTTTTAACTGGTCCTGTTTCATTGTTTGTTACTGAAGTACAATCGCTATGTCAACATCAGGATCCATAGCAGAAACACGTGGATAATTACGCTTCGCAACCTGTTCAGGACACTTATCCCCAATCCGGATCTGGGTCTTACACATCAAGAAGTAAGGGCAACTGTTACCTGAAGCCACTATGTTGCCAGCCACTACAATATTTGGTAGACAAGTATCTTCAAGAAGCTGCCACCTTCTGAGAAGTAAAAAGCCAAAGGCGGAAAAAACTCCTTGCTGGATAAAGACTTCAAAGGACTAAAGAAAACTACCAATCAGGAACCCAACAATAGAATTCTTCTGGAATGAAGAGTCAGGATCCACAAATGGAGAGAGCGAAGAAACAACTGAAGGAACACGGTGTTGTTATGACACACCCTCCAACTGGACTGAAGCCCTTTAATGACAAAAGAACAGGAAAAATAAATTGCATCATACATCACATGACAGAAACCATATTGGATTGGGAATATGAGGACAAAACAAATTAGAGAGGGCCGTGATTGAAAGGGAAAAGAAAACTAAAACTTGAACTGGAGTAGCTGCAGGGTAACTTTAATAGACAGCTGCAAACTCTCAGACAGGTGATTGCCGTTTTGGAGCTGGCGGGGTGAGGAGAAGCAACCAGGAGACCAGGAGAATGAGAGAAAGCAGCCCAAGGTGACTGAGACTTTCAGCCCGCAGCTGTGGGTTCTTGCAATGTTTTATAATGCCTGGGAATGTTGGAACCATGCAAGGTACCGTGGTCCTCAGACACCCAGATGAATAGTTCTATGATGAAAATGGAGAGAGTGGACATAGTGTTTGTGTTATCAAAAGGAAGTATTCAACAAAGTCATTAGCAGCTAGTGTAGAGAAAGAGGCAGTTTTACACGAAAGAGAGAAGCACTTATAGTTGAAGAATTGTGTTTGGGTTGAGATGTGGGCAATGTAATGAGATCCTGGAAAGGTATGTTTTGGTAGCACTAATCTGGAGGTAAGTTTGTTGGTTCCTAGATAGCATTTTTCAAAATCAATGGTATGCCACAGTTTTCTATATAACAGAAAAAAAAATTGTGGTTTTAAGTTCTGGACACGAGGGGATATTTGTGGTTGGATGAAGACAATTCTTAGTGGCTTACACACCTCATGGCCAGATTGGCAAACTTGTTAGAAGTACTGCAGCTGTCACTGGAAATGCAGAAACCAGTTACTACTGCAAGCTCTCTTAAATGATAAATACTTTTTTATAGGCTTTGTTTGAGCAATACCTCCCAGCGACAATTAAAGACATGTATTAATTATTTCACTCTTGTGACAAATTAAAATAACACTCTCCGAAATACATTGTTCAAATTACTTAAAACACATTAAAGAAATTGTAGATTTTTAAATGAATCTATATAATCCATCTACCCATGGCCGACAGCATCTGAGCATGGCTTACCACTGCTTGATTCCAAAATTCCAAGAGAACCATAAGCTCTCACTTTCTGTCCCTGACCGGAAACTGACCAAATTTTTACTTCCTGTTAAATTAGGGTGTGTTTGTCTTTCTCATTTTTGTCCCACCACCTAATCTGCCCTGAGACACCATTATCAGATGACGGTCCTCCACCTATGAAATTTGTGGACACCCTTGCCCAGACCGACCCTCACCCCTTAAACAGTGGTTGTTGCCTGGAGCTTACTCTTCTGTACCCACCTGTGATTTACCTGCACCGATATAGCCTAGGGGGGAAGCACCATTTGAGCACCAGCTCAGATGCCTGTTAACTTACAGTGACTACAAAGTGTGTGCCCAATTCATAAAGGCAATCTGAGACAAAAGTCTAATTTTACGACTTTTGGTATTCACAGAGGTCATTTACGAGCCGTATCATTAAGTCCGCAGACGAGCCGGGATCTCCGGCTTAGGCCGTACTCTCTGCACCTGAGCCGCACACTCCGTCTCGGGCTGAATTAAGTGTAATCAATGGGCCGGAATGCAATTTTTACAAAAAGGAACATTAGGAACACGTGATAAATGGTAGAGGAGGTCATGAAAATCAGTTTGGGCAGGGAAATGGGCGTGGCCGGACACTACATCATATCCCAGAAAAGTTTCCTCCTTTGCATCATGGTACATGCAGTCCACAATTTGCACTCCCCTTAGTGTTGACTGTAGTGCAAACACTAAGGGGACTACAGTCAACACTAAGGGGAGCTCAAATTGTGGACTGCATGTACCATGATGCAAAGGACCAATTTTTCTGGGATATGATGTAGTGTCCGGCCACACCCTTTTCCCTAACCAAACTGATTTTCATGACCTCCTCTACTATTTATCACACATTCCTAGTCTTCCTTTTTAAAAAAATTTAATTCATGCCCATTGATTACACTTCATCTGGCCTTTGGGACAAACAGCAGTAGTCACAATCTTGCTAAGTCTTCAGCCCTTGATGAAGCAGCATGACTGTGAAACTACAAGTCATTGACAATGCCTTGCGAATTACAAAGATGACCTGTGACTCCTGATTCTCCATGATCTCTCTGAAGTTTCCAATATTCTCCACCACATTTTACTCTACACTCTCTTCACGAGCATGGTGATCTATTACCTGTCCTTACATGATCGGCCATCTTTCTAGCAAATAGACAACACTATATTGAAATGGACTCCTCTAAACTCCCACGTAGTTTAATTTTTCTTTTTATCACTCATGGTATTTAGTCTCTACATGGAGCACAGAGGAACGTTGCTACATAATTATGGCATCACCCTAAATTAATATGCAGACGACACATGTCCTCCACAACTGACATACAGCATCTAAAACAATGCCTCCTTTCCATTCAATCTTTTTTTTGTTCCCCCTTTTTTCCTCATATTGTGAATGTGCAGGAGCTTGTTACCAGAGATGCAAGCACTTGCATGAACTCATGGCAACAACTCCTGCTTCCAGCTTCATCAATAGCGCTTCTCAGTGCTACTGATCATCAGTGGAGATGATGGCATCTGATTTGTGCTCATGACCTGCAACTGCGGCAATGGTTCTATCACGATGTTACTAAGAATTTGTGATCAGAAAATTAGATAAATCATGAAAGGTCACAAAAACAACTCTCATTAACAAATAAACCGTCAACCTGTTAATTAATCATAAATGATGGAATATGATAGGAAGAATAAATAAGAAGAGTAAACACGAAAACTGGCCACCTGATTTTTAGCATTCTGTCAAATGAAACCATTATTGGGTAGAAGTGTCGCTCCAATATGGTTGTAAAACAATTCTTTAATAAACGTCCAAATGGAGATGTAATACGATTTGACGCAAGGCCTAGGATTTAAAATTCCTAACACAGAAGCCCATCAAGCCTCAACTCACCATCAAGGGAATTTTAGAGGGTTTTTACCTTTTCAGCATAAAGCAATTGGCCCGATGGCACTGAGAGTACATGAGCCCTGGGCTGGGCCTGCCTTGTGGGCCACGGTAGAGCCATGCTGATCTGGCCCCCGGGACTGACCTTTGCTTCGCCGGCCAAGATCGTGCCAGACTCCCCAAGGGAGGTAGGCCACACTGGTCCCATTGGCGGCTAGTGTGCAACCTGTCGCTCTGAGTCCTGCAGAGTTGCACCAGAGCAGTGTGATGGACCAGTTTGGCATCTCACTGGTGTAATCAAACTGGGGCGACAGAGGTTGAAGGAGGAGGCTTATGTGTGTGGCAGGGCAGCACTGATGACTGGCGGCATTAGTACCAGTTGAGGCCTACGTGTGGCCTACCCTGCCACTGTGGTCTGCACCGGAGTGCTCACACGCTGCAGAGGGGCCCGCGGGTTTTACGGATATCCAAGTGCCAGCCCCACGAAATGACTGGCCCCTGCTGTGACTGTAACCGACAGCTGGGACATTCAGTGAGGGTTACTGCTGCTGAACTGGTGACGGAGTGCCGGTAAGGTGAACCCCTCCCCATCATGTACTGTTGCCGCAGTTAAGTCGCCGTTTAGATTGCGCTGGGTGGTAGGAGGCCCACAGAGAACACGAGGTGCCATGGGAGTGGGTCCCCCCGTCACCCTGACCGCTGTCTAAAGTAATTAATCCTCGCATTGCCTCATGTGAAGAGAGTGCACCCAAGTTGTCTGCTTACAATGGCTCATTTGTGAGAGTGGGTACCCCCCCTCACTCTGTGTGGCTACTGGCTAGCACTACCTGACCCCATCAACGTCTCTGTGGTGGCAGGGAGCACCGCAACTTACCAACTGGGAGTTGTCACTTTGGAACCTACAGATACACCTGGGAGAGAGATGCCTGGGTGTTCTGGTGATCTTAGACACTCGCATGGACTGGCTACCATTGCCGCCAGACTGAGGGGACTCTCTTCAGCGTGGTCCTACTGATGCTCTGAGGGGACACTACCAGGGGCCCAGTGAGCTCGTTGACTGGCGCTACTGAGTGAGGTTGACCTGTGAAGCAAACATGTCTGCCTCAGATTGAGACCATCAGGCCTTACCACCCCCCTTGGAGATCGGGCCAATAGATGCCCATTGCTGAGGTGGGGCTCAAGAAATGCTGGTGTGGCTTAGATCTCGACCGGCATTCCTGACCAGCAGGGGATGCCTGGCTGATACATTGTAACGAAAACAGTTGGTCCAAACGGGAATTATTCAAATCATGTATCACTTAGTACCTGATTTCACAAATTGCAAAGCACTTTAAGACATTAGTATCAAATTTGTTTACAAAGGATATTCATTAATCACTTCTAGACACATTAATTCATGTGACACAGATGCTCCACAGTGAGTGGGAAGTCAGTGTAGATAAGAGTGCTTGTAAATAGATAAGAAGAGGATAAGAATTACAAGTGAGAATATATACAGTATAAGCAATGATTTCAGATAAAGACCGGCTGAGGATACTTTTTCTAATTGAATTAAACACAAGTCATTAGATACATCATTTGAATCCTGTGTTTATCTAAATGTGGAGGAATTTTGCAGTCTAGGTCTATAGGGTTAAAGATGTCAACGTTTCGTCCCCAAAAGGGAGGGAGGGCCAATGGAACCTTACAATGGGGTCTTCTTTAGGACAGGAAGTGAGCAATCTTGAACCCACTGTAGTCTTACACGTGGGGCAAACTTGGAATTGGGCTAGGTAGCTCCAATAAGGAAGAGAATGTGAACCTCATCAGGGTCCAGGGCGAGGATGTGCCACACGGTTTCTTTACTTACCAAATTGAGATAATTGCAGTAAACTTGGTGCTTCAATGTCCAAAAGTCTGATTTAATCTGCTCTATTTATTCTTGATTCATGAAATGACAACCGGAGCATCTCGCATCAGTCAGAGACACTCCGGTTGTCATTTCATGAATCAAGAATAAATGGACAAGTTTACTTCAATTATCTCAATTTGGGAAGTAAAGAAACCGTGTGGCACATCCTCGCCCTGGACCCTGATACCCTGAATGTCTTAAAGTGTTTTGCAATTTGTGATATCGGGTACTAAGTGATACATGACTTGACTAATTCCAGTTGGGACCAACTGTTTTCTGTACCTAGTATTATCCATGTCCTACGGCCCACTGGGTTGCCCCATCACTTTGTAATGTTGTTGGCTGATACATTGGCCTTGGGGCTTAGCCCTTGTCTGGACCGGAGGTGCCGGCTATCCCAGACACCTTGCCCCTGATTTTTGTCCCCTCCTAGTGGCCTTTACCTCTCCTTCTCAACCACGAATATCATGATGGGGACACACAAGGTATCTATAGCCTCAACTGGGAATGCAGAGAAAGCGGTGCCGACGTCCACTGCTGCGGAACCACCCCTGGCTACTTCACAACACCTCAGTGACACACTCTCTGTAACTCTCTCCATTTCGAGAAAATCCTTTATGCTATTGTGGACACCAACAATTTGCTGGAGGCAAAAATAGAAGCTGTTTCCTCTGATGTGACCCATCTTTGAGCTGACCATCGGAAACTAGTAGATCACATGGATGATGCAGAATTTACCTTGATGTCCCTGCATCCCACAGTTCGGGACCTGCAACATCAGATACGTGGCCAAAAAGACGAGGTGGCCCTGTTGCATCGCAGGGTGGAAGATGGGAAAGGGTGCTCGAGGTGCAACAATATCTGGTTTCTGGGGTTCCTGGAACATGCAGAGGAGCCCAGTGGTGAACTCTTCCTTGACACATGGCTGATGGCAACTGCCCTCGCAAATCAAGTCCCGAAATTGTTCTCCATGGAGCAGGCATATTGAATCCTGATTCTACCAACCCAGCCCAGGGCACCTCCCCGGCATCTCATTGCCAAATTCCTTAATTGTATATTATTATAGGACTGTGACCTGCTTCTCAAATGCTTCCGGATGAAAGGCGCCTGGAGATATGAAAATGCTGCAATAACTGCCTATCCTGACTTCACAGCAGAAGTGCAACGATTGCAAGGTTTCTACTCAAAGGTCAAACAACGCCTCTGGAAGCTTCACCTCAAGTATGCTCTACTTTTCTCCACAAAGCTCCGGGTGATGGAGGGGGAGACTTCACACATCTTCGCATCCCCGGAGTATGTGTGGACGTGGCTCCATGCGAAAGGCCTGATCCCCACCAACAGTGACCCCGGCGGTAGAGGCCAGGGTCATCCTACGCCCTAAATGCAGGAGACGCAACGTTACCCAGACACGCCCTATCCAAACACAGGTGGCCGAGGAGCGAGCCTGAGTGGTGGAGGCAGCTTCACAGTACAGTATAAACTCTTTTCTTCACCTACGTTCTGAACAGGAATCGGACACGGGCTCGGACACGCCTGATTAGGCGACCTCGACAATCAGTACCAGCCATGGGCAAAATCTCACACCACGTGCAGCGGAAGACCTGGGGTAGCTATCCTCCAGCCCTGCACACCTACCCTGGTTGTCCATAGGAGGTTGCCTCTGTTGGACACCTACTTGATATGTGCTTTGGTGGCAGCCGGCTGGTCAAAGTGCTCCGCTTGACGGACCCAGCCCTCAATAACTGTGGAAAAACACCAGCCCTATGCCCCACATACATTCCAATGAGGACTAGTTTTACCTGTTCTTTTGCTCTTCTGGTTTTTGTTTACTAATTGGGGAGTTTTGGACAGAGGTGCACAAGCCTTCCGACCTGGGAGGGAAATGGCCACCTCAGGCCTTTGTTAGTTGTATTGTTGTTTTAACTTACAGGGAGTCGACTCTACAGACCGTGGGACAACACCACTAAATCACAACAGAGCAACACAGCAGGCAACACAGAATAGGTTTTTTCAGCCGTTTGTGTAGACCGCCCTAATAATATGCAGCACACAAGCATAATACCTGGCTCGAACTATCACTACACAACATGGGGACTCCCATAAATGACCACACCCCACAATCCAACATTTTAACATGGAATGTGCACGGCATAGCCTCCCCCACTAAGCGATACCATGTACGTGCCTACCTTAAGTGCCATCACACGCATTTTGCACTGCTACAGGAAACACACCTTACGCTCACTGAGCTGCCGAAGCTTTGTGCAAGATGGACGGGGCAAGTATATGGTATGACAACATCAGCATTCTCCCGACGTGTGCTCATCTGGGTTGCCCCAGGAGTCTCATATGTGGTGGATTATTATAGAGTGGACGAGTGTGGGCACTTCATTATCACAGAGGGTTACCTTGTTGGAGCTCCACTCACATTGGTAGCCCCTAATGTCAACCAATCTGCTTTTCTGGACACATTTACCCCTGCGCTCTTCCGAGATCCTCACTCCCCAACTATATGGGGAGGAACTTTAACTCGTGCCAGATTTTGTCTGCGATCACTCTACTCCACCGGTACGCAAAGTCACATGTGTCCACGTGACTCAACACTTTAGCAATTGGATAATGTAACATCACCTGCATGACATTTGGAGACTCAGAATCCTGCTAGACTCTGAATTCTCATTATATTCATCGGTTCACGATGTCCATACTTGCCTTGATCTCTTAATGGGCACTGCACACTTGGGATCAATGGTGCTGCAGTCGGAAGACCTGGCACTCACCCTCTCGGACCACTCTCTGCTGCTGGTGCCATTTAGTGTGTGAGGCTGCGCCCCAGGATGCCTATCTTGTAGCTGCAAACCGAGGTCTTGTCAGACCCCCATTCCAAGAGGAGTTGATGGCATGCATTACCCACTACTTCGAGCTGAATGCAGAGTTCACTGATTCCACGGCTCTAGAATGGGACGCAAATATGGTTGTAGTGCGTGGTCACTGTATGGTGGCCATATGGGGAATTCGCCGGCTTTTGGAGGGTGAATTGTCCTTGCTTGAACTGGAGCTGTGCCCTTTGGAAATAGAGGTGGCGAAGCATGGAGCACTGGCTGAGCAGCTCCTGCAAATGCGCAAACAACGTAATGAGGCAGAAGTGCAACTCAGTAAGCATGATCATAAACGATGCATAGCTATGCTACATGCCAACGGCGACCACTCTGGTAAATTGTTGACATGGCTGGTGCAGGAAGACAAGCAAAGATCCCCCATTGATGCTATTAAGACTGATGAGGGCGAAATGCTTACAATGCAAGTCACCATTAATGATGCGTTCCAAGCCTAATATTGGTCACTGTACGAGGCTGTACCCAATCACTCTTTTGAATGAATGCATGAGTTCCTATCCCCCGTGCAGAGGGCGTATCTGGATGAATCTCTCCAACTGGAGGAAATTTGGGCAGCCATCTCCCAAATTGCAAGGAATAAGACGTCCGGCACCAACGGGCTGCCAGTCGAGTATTACAATACCGTCTCTGCTTATATTATGCAACGCCTCTTGGATGCATAAACCGAGGCAAAGCATCTGGGCCAGCTACCAGACTCATGATTGTGGGCCTGCCTAAACCAGGACAGGACCCCCTGGACGTTTGTTCCTACAATTTGCTCAATTTGAATGATAAAATCTTGGGCAAGTTGCTGGCCAATAGATTGCTCTCCATAATCGGTGCACTTGTACACAATGACCAATCGGGTTTCATACCCGGACGCAGCACCTTTCTCAACATTCGTCGGTTGCTCCGCATAACCCAGGACTCCCCCCCCCCACTCCTTATAGCAGAGTGGTGGTCTCACTGGATATGGAAAATACCTTCGACACTCTGAGCTGAGAGTACCTGCAACTGACACTTGAATATATGGGGTTCAGCCCTAGCTATCTGAGTTGGATTTGTGCCTTGTGTAGACACCCAACAGCGTGAGTCCTAACATGACAGGCGATATCGGGTAGTTTCCCGATTCACAAGGGCACTCAGCAGGGATGTTCTTTATCACGGTTGATATTTGCGCTGACAGTGGAACCCCTGGCCTGTAAGTTGCACCACCAGGCACCCCAATGGGGATCCCACAACTGGGTACGCATCACATTATTTCACTATATGCAGGTGATGCATTGGTGCACCTGCTTGACGTGGAGTCTTCCCTCCCAGAGCTGATGCTCCTCCTAGAGGACTTTGGTGATGCTTCTTGGCTCCAAGTGAACTGGCTGAAATCCTGCCTGTTTCCTATGGCCCGACTCCTGAACCACACAGGGCAGCATCGGTGGTGTCCCATCTTCGCTGGTGTTCTAACACCTTTCGCTATTTAGGGGTCCAGATCTATCACTCAGAGAAGGATCTCAAGGAAGTTAATGTGGACAAGGCAGTACGCTCTATTTGACAGTCACTGACATTTTGGCAGTCACTGCCCATATCCCCGCTTGGCAGAGTGGCGGTATCTAAGATACTGGTACTGACTAGATTGATCTACTTCTTTGCCACACTTCAGATTATGCTACCCTGAAGCTTTTTCCATGAGCGCCATGGTATACTCTTGGATTTGATATGGAATAAGGGCAGAAGACATGTGGCTTTCTCCACACTACAACACCCCTTTCTTGAGGGTGGTCTTGGGGTACCCAATTTCGAAATATATGATGCGGCAGCACAGTTGCAGTGGTGGACGAGCTGGCTACAGGCCCCGAATGCCCTGAAAGGGCACCCATTCGCGGCCTGCTAGTGGATAGGGAAGTCTACACCTGGTTGTCTGCCCCAGGGAGGTGACTTAGGAGGGAGACCCACAAGATGACAGTGGGTAGGATGTGTTGGCAGCGCTTTATGCACTGCAAGGGGCCTTGTATACCTAACTCCCCTGCCATTGAGTTGTGGAGCTTTCCGACACTCCATCGGGCGGTGCAGAGACTCGACCCAGATACTTGGACGGCAGCAACGGGTGACCCTGCTGGATGATCTGTTCAAATACAGGAAGTTCTTGGCATTCCAGGATATCATGGAATGCTATTGCATAGAGGCTGGCCACTTTTTAACACACCACACTATACAGCATGTCATACAAGCCACCTGGGACAATGGGGATACGGAACCTACTCAATCCCCCACATTGCACACAATACTATCAAAGGGCTCCACCCAGCATACCATTACTAATCTTTACACTTCCCTTTATGAGGCACCTACAGAGTATGCAGCAAGGGTGAAAGATAAACAGAATGGGGTCCTTCCACAGCCGCTCTAGGACAAGACCAGGGCCAAGGCACTGCAACAGGTGAAGTATGTGTCTTGCAATCTGAGATTCCATTTCTCACAATTAAACTACATACAACAGCTTATTTATTCCCACAATGCATTCAGCGTATGTTCCCAACCCTGACCCCTGAATGCCCTAGGTGTAGATTGGCAACAGTGGGTTTTTACCACATGGTGTGGGACTGCCCATTAAATTATGTGGTCTGGCAGGAGATTACTGCTGTGGTTGCCTACCTTACAGATCACGTCCTCGCACCGATGCCTGAATCCTGTTTATTGGAGATATGCCCCAAAGCCAAAGGGGACAAACACTTCCACAGGTTTATTGACCTGGTCTTTGTGCTGTTCAAATGACAGATAGCGATGTCATGGAAAGCAACTGCGGCTCCTGACCCCCAGCACTGGCTAGCCACATTACTAACTTGGGCACGATCAGAAGCGAATGCCATTAGGCTCCTTAGGATGAGAAGGGCCTCCTGAATGGACGGTGAGAGCTGGGAAGGTTACCTTACTAACTTTGAGGCTAAAAACAACATGTGCCCACCTTGAAGGGACCACTATCCCTTAGTAACATACACCATACTTGCCTCAGAATGCAGACAGGGTTCCGGGAGGGGCATGAGGGGAGATACAAGCTCTCTGGCTATTGGTTGTCCTTCCACCTGTGTTCTCTCCTAAGATCTCCCCTCATCCTCTGAGACTTTAGCCTAACCACAGCTTGGGCACCTTTCCACGAGCTCCTAGACACCTTACTTGTCGCTCACAGTAACAGAGACCCACTGCAATCTCCCTCTTGCTTAGACTTACACACTATTGGGCCCCCACATGTGACAAAGCATGGACAACCGCATGGACATGGACATGCCCTGCTCCTTCTCAAAATGGCGACTTCGCACGGCCGACAGTATTTTCCATTTCTTTTCTTTTTAACACAGACTCCAATGTTTAACCATTTGGGTGCCGAGGACGTAACGGTTATGTCCTAGGCTGTGGTGCTGGTGTGCCGAGGACATACCCATTACGTCCTCTCCACCCCAGTGAGAAATTCCTCTGCTGTGAACAGCAGAGGGATTTCATTTTGTTTTTTTCAGCCTTGGCAGCTGGGGAAAAGCTTCCCCAGCTGCCCGAGGCATTTTTTTTTTCAGTGCAATGACGATCGGCACGCGTCATTACACTGAAAGTGAAATGATCCGATCGGCTCATTTCACTTTCACTGCCTACGTGCTTGCGAGGCTATCTCAGCCCCCTGAGCACGTAGGCAGACAGTACCATTGGAAAGGGGAGAATCTCTGCAAGGGGGCGATCCCCAAGCAGGGATCCACCACTAGACACCAGGGAGGAGGGAGCAGTCCCTTGGGCAAGGGCCTTTGCTCCCCCATAATAATTTGTGCATATTCAGTCTTTCTGCCCCCCGGGGGGCTGATGGGGCAACAGCCCCTGATCTGCCCCCCCGGGGGCAGAAAGCACACTAGGCACCAGGGATTTTTTTCTTTAGAAACATAGTGGTGGGGGATGCTCAAAATGGGCATGCCAATGCCACCACTCCCCCAAAACAAAATGGGACAGTCTTTCTGCCCACCCGGGGGACAGATGGGGGTTATTACCCCTGATCTGCCCTCCGAAGGGGGCAGAAATCCCACTAGACACCAAGGATTATTTTTTTTATTATAAAAGAAGGATGGGGGCTGCCCACAATGGGCAAGACCATGTCTCCTCCACAATAACAAAGGAAAAGTCTTTCAGCCACCCCCGGATGTAGGGATGGGGGCTGCCGCCTAAAATGAGCATGTCAATGCCCCCACCCCCAAACAAATCATGGACAGTCTTTCTACCCACCCTGGGGGGTAGGTAGGGGTTATTACCCCCGATCTGCCACTGGGGAGGCTGAAAGCCCACTAGACATCAGAGGTTTTTTTTAAATAAAAGAGGGGTGGGGGCTGCCCATAATGAGCGAGACCATGCCCCCACCCCCCCAAAAAATACCCACAATCTTTCTGCCTCCCATCAAGGGGCACAATCTCCCTCCCCCCGGGGGGGGCAGAAAGTCCACTAGGAACCAGGTTTTGTTTTTAATGTATATTTAGCGGTGGGGGCTGCCCTGAGTGGGCATTGTAATGGCCCCACCCCACTAAGAAATAGGCACAGCCTTTCTGCCCCCAGGCTGCAGATGGGGCAATAGCCCCCAATCTGCCCAGAATGGGGATGTCAATGCCCTCACCCCAGCAAAAAATAGCCACAGTCTTTCTGCCCTCCTGGGGGACAGATGGGGGCAATAGCCCCCGATCTGCCCCCGGGGGGCAGAAAGCCTACTAGGCTCCAGAGATATGATTATGGAATGTCAGGGGGCAGCCCCTTAGGCAAGGGTCCCTCCCCTTATTTTTGTGCACACATTTTAGCTGCGTCTGCCCCCCCTTGGGGGCAGATCAACAATATTTTTAGGCTAAACCCCTAGACACTAGTGAAAATTTGTGTGTGTGTGTGTGAACTGGAGTTTGGCTGATGGTCTGTGTGTTCAGGTGTTTGACTGGCTGTGTGTGAACCTGCATTTTGCTGGCGGTGTGTGGACTTGCGCTTGGCTGGCAGTGTGCGTGGAATGTTGCATGGCTGGCGATGTGCGTGGATTGTGCTTGGCTGGTGATGTGCATGGATGACACTTGGTTGGTGGTGTGAATGGATGGCGCTTGGCTGGTGGTGTGACATGCGTGGATCCTCCAGCATTTTATTATTATTATTATTATTATGTAGCTTATAGAGCGCGCGGCTACCCCCAACGGGAGTGTCCCGGCGCTGGCAGTGGAGAGATACAAAGAGGTGGGGTGAGTAAGTTGGAATCCGCAAGGTGCTAAGGCAGACTAAAAAGCCACGTCTTCAAGGATTTCTGGAAGCTAGACTCCGAGTTGGCCTTTCTGATATGTTCGGGCAAGGAGTTCCACAGGGTTGTGGTTCTGACGGAGAAGGACCGCCCTCCTATTCTGGCTTTGGCAAAGCGAGGGGTGACGAGGAGTTCAAGATGATTGGATCTTAGGTTTCTTGTTTGATGGGATTTACGGATTCTTTTCCGTAAATAGTGGGGGCCAACTTCGTTTATTGCCCTGTAAGCAAGGGTGAGCGCTTTGAATTCTGTTGGTTTTTTCACGGGCAGCCAGTGTAGACTACGTAGATGGGGGGAGATGTGATGCCTTAGCGGGAAATTTCTGATAAGCCTTGCGGCTGCATTCTGTATTGTTTGCAGTTTCCTGAACAGATAGGCTGGTAAGCCCAGATATAGACTATTAGCGTAGTCTAGTTGTGATGTTATAAGTGCGTGGACAATTGTTTTCCTACAGTCCATTGGTAGGAGGTGGAGAAATCTTCCTAACGCCTTCATTTTCCAGAAGCAGGTTGAGGACACATGTCCTATCTGGGTTTTGCATGGGAGGGTGTTGTCAAATTTAAAACCCAGATTCCTGGCCGAGCACACAGGAAGTGGAGGAGGATTGAGCTGTAAAGGCCACCAAAGATCAGATTGGGGAGGGGAAGGCTGATTAAAAAACAGTACCTCCGTTTTATCGGCATTCAGCCGTAGACAGTTCTTAGTCATCCAGGCTGATATATCTATTAGACACTGCTTAAAGTTTGTGAATGCGGCCTCCGAATGGTCTTTGAAGGAGAACACCAGTTGGGTGTCATCAGCGTATGAGATGACACTTACACCATGTTGCTCTACAAGTGGGGCTAGGGGGGCAAGATAAATGTTAAAAAGGGTCGGGCTGAGAGCCGAGCCCTGTGGTACTCCACAAATCACGGGGCGGGCTGATGAGACATGAGGATGCAGCCTCGTTCTCTGGGACCGCCCCTCAAGAAAGGAACTGAACCAGGCCAAGGTGGTCCCATTTACTCCCAGTTGCCTGAGCCTGTCAAGGAGGATCTTATGTGACACCGTGTCAAACGCTGCTGACAGGTCTAGCAGCACCAGAATTGCACAGCTACCCTTATCTAAGGTTTCCCGGATTGTTTCAATTACCTCCAGCAGAGCTGTCTCAGTGCTGTAGCCAGCTCTAAATCCAGACTGAGAATCGTGTAGTAGTTTGTTAGCTTCTAGGAAGTTGGATAGCTGTTTCTGCACTTCTTTCTCAAGGATCTTGGCTGGTGCTGGCAAAAGGGAGATGGGTCTGAAATGTTTTAGTACAGCTGGATCTGCATCCTCTTTCTTGAGGATAGGTTGGACAAGTGCAGTTTTCCAGATGGACGGATAAGTGCCTGATTTTAGGGATGCGTTCCAAAGCAGATTCAGTGGAGGGTTAATCAGTGGGGCAAGTAGTTTAAAAACCTAGCAGGGCAGGGATCCATAGGGGATCCAGATTTTATTTTTTCCAACTGCCTGAGAGAGGTATCGGGGTTAAAAGGGCTGAATTTCGACCAGGTGTGTGTGGGGGGGGAGGAAGGTATGTTGGGGGTATCCGTTTCAGTGAATCGAGGCGTAAATGTCTTGAATTTTTCTTGAAAAAGATCGAAAGATTCTCACAGAGAGTATCGGACGGGGTTATATTGCTTTTCATCGTCCCTGGTTTCAGGAAGTCTTGGACAATTTTGAAGACTTCTTTAGTCGAATTGTCTGATCGTTTGATTTGATTGGCAATATAATCCTTTATGGAAGTGCGTTTTAGCCTATGAAATTGTTTTACTGCTTTCCTATAGGTGTTTTTCATCTCAATGCTGTAGGTTTTGCGCCATTTCCGCTCAAGCTTTTTGCAGTGGCTTTTTCTGCTTGCAGTTCTGGCGTGAACCAAGGGGCTGAGGGTTTATTCCTGGCTAATTTCATAACTTTCATGGGGCTATTTTGTCTATAGCAGAGGTGACCCAGTGATTGAAAGTTGCCGCTTCACTGTTAAGTTCTCCAGTAAGTAGTAGGGGGGTGTTAAGTAATGCCGGGCCCATGGTTTCGAGGGTGACTTTCCTCCAGTTTCTTCGGGCTTCGTGCTTAATTTCCCTGTGGCTATGGTTTGTGGTGGAGGTTAGGTTGAAAGGAATCAGACTGTGATCCGACCATGCAAGAGGGATGGGGTTTTCTGTCGTTAAGGTTGAAATATTGGTAAAGATAAGGTCCAATATGTGGCCTGCCACATGTGTAGGCATAGAGACCAATTAGTTGAGGTTTAATCCTTTGAGTGTGTCATCTAGTTGAGAGGCCAAAGGACATTGCGTGTTGTCCATATGGACATTGAAATCGCCCAGGACTAAGAAGTTTGCATATTTCAATGATTGGTCAGCGATCAGATCGCAGATATTCCATAGCTCAGTGGGTTTGGACCCCGGAGGTCTATAGACCAACATTCCTGCAATGGAGAGAGTGGGGGAAATTGTAACATTAAAGGACATTGCTTCCAACAGGTCAGTGGATTCGATCCTTTTGTGTGATATCTCCCATTCCTTTTTTATGATTATAGCTAGTCACCACCTAGTCTGTTGCCAACTCGATTTTCTGTGACTATTTTATAGCCCTCAGGGATGGCCAGACTAATATCCAGGGTGGTGCTTTCTCTTAGCCATGTTTCTGTGAGAAATATGATATCCCAAGCTCTTGCTTCTAATAATAGCCAGATATCATCCGCGTGCTTGGGAAGAGACCTGCAGTTTATCAGGCAGGCTTTAATATTAACGTTTGACCTTTTACTGGCGGTCATTGAGCCTGAAGGTGTGACCTTATCAAAGGATTTACACCTCTTACCAAAATCCCATGCAAACCTCAAATTTAGCTAAAAAGTCACACTTTCCTCACATTTCTGTGTGGCAAAGTTGTGGGATCACCGAACCGGCACAAATTTCCCACCACCTAGCATTCCTCTCGGTCTCCTGATAAAAATGATATCTCACTTGTGTGGGTGCTCAAAGCAGAGAACCTAAAAATGTATAAAATGAAGAAACTGAGGGGGAAAAATGTGGGGCCAAAACGGGATCACCGGGTCGACACAAATTTCGTACCACCCAGCGTCCCCCCAGGTCTCCCAATAAAAATGCTACTTCACTTGTGTGGGTGGGTGGAGTACACATGACAGGGAAGGGTCCAAAACATATTGTAGAGGCATCAAAGATTATCGATCACAAATCGAGCTGTTTTTGCAAGGGGGTCACCTGCCTTTTTGGTCCCGGGCTCGTCGGCCATGTAGAGAAACCTACCAAAATCAGTAGTTTCTGAAAGCTAGACACCCCGGGGAGTCCAGGGACGTGTGGCTGGCATGGATCTCCCAACATTTTCTTACCCAGAATCCCCTGCAAACCTCAAATTTTTCTAAAGCATATCACGTTTTCGTCACATTTCTGTGCGGGAAAGTGGTGGGATCACTGGGTCGACACAAATTTCCTACCACCCAGCATTGCCCTAGATCTCCTAATAAAAATGCTACCTCACTTTTGTAGTGGGCAAAGTGTCTGCGACAGGGAAGGGGCCAAAATGTATTGTTGAGGCATCAAAAATTATTGATCAGAAAACGACCTGGTTTTGCACGTGGGTCACCTGCCTTTTTGGTCTCAGGCTCGGTGGCCATGTAGGGGAACCTACAAAGTTCAGACATTTCTGAAAACTAGAAGTCCAGGGAGGTGTGGCTTGCATAGATCCGTCTAAGTTTTCTTACCCAGAATCCCCTGCAAACCTCACATTTTGCTAAAAAAAAGCACATTTTTCTCACATTTCTGTGTGGGAAAGTTGTAGGATCACCGGGCCGACAAAAAATTCCTACAACCCAGCGTTCCCCTAGGTCCCCAGATAAAAATGGTACCTCACTTGTGTGGGAGGGCCAAGTGCCTGCTACAGGGAAAGGCCCAAAACATATTTTGGTGACATTAAAATTATCTATCACAAAATAACCTGGTTTTGCAAAGGGGACACCTGCGTTTTTGGTTCCAGTCTCAGCGGCCATCTGGGGGAAATCTAGCAAACCCAGACAATTCTGAAAACAAGACACCTGGGGGAGTCCAAGGATGTGTGGCTTGCGTGGACCCCCTGATGTTTTCTTACCCATAATCCCCTGTAAACCTCAAGTTTAGCAAAACCAGGTTATTTTGTGATAGATAATTTTAATGTCACCAAAATAAGTTTTTGGCCCTTCCCTGTAGCATGCGCTTGGCCCACCCACACCAGTGAGGTACCATTTTTATTGGGAGACATGGGGGAACGCTAGGTGGTTGGAAATTTGTGTCGGCCCTGTGATTCCATGAATTTCCCACACAAATGTGAGGAAAATGTGATTTTATTTAGCAAAATCGGAGGTTTGCAGGGCATTCTGGGTAGGAAAACATTGGGGTATCCATGCAAGCCACACCTCCCTTGACTCCCCCGGGTGTTTAGTTTTCAGAACCATCTGGGTTTGGTAGGTTTCCATACATGGCCGCTGAGCCCGGGAACAAAAACGCAGGTGACTGACAAAACCAGGTCTTTTTGTGATCGATCCATTTCAAGTCTCCACAGTATCTTTTGGGCCATTTCCTGTTGCAGACACTAGGCCTACCCACACAAGTGAGGTACCATTTTTATCAAGAGACATGGGGGAATGCTGAGTGGGTGGAAGTTTGTGGCTCCCTACAGTATCTAGAACTTTCCATCACAGAAATGTGAGGAAAATGTGTTTTTTTACAAGGTTTGAGGTTTGCAAGGGATTCTGGGTAACAGAACCTGATGAGAGCCGCATAAGTCACCCCATCCTGGATTTCTCTGGGTGTCTCATTGTCAAAAGTGTCAGATTTGCTATGTTTCCTTAGGTGCTGGCCGAGCTAGGACCTAAAATCCATAGCTAGGCACACTGCAAAAAAAGGGTCAGTTTTCAGTTTAAAAATATGATGTGTCCACGTTGATATTTGGGCCGTTTCCTGTTGTGGTCACTAGGCCTACCCATACAAGTGTGGTACCATTTTTATCGGGAGTCCTGATGAAATGCTGGGTGGGAGGAAGTTTGTGGCTCCCCACAGATTCCAGAACTTTCCATCACAGAAATGAGAGGGAAATGTGTTTTGTTTTACAAAGTTTAATGTTTGCAAGGGAGTCTTGGCAACAGAACCTGGTGGAAGCAACACAATTCACCCCATCCTTGATTCCCCTGGGTGTCTAGTTTTCAAAAAAGTACATGTTTTCTAGGTTTCCCTACCTGCCGGCTGAGCTTACGTCCAAAATCCACAGCTAGGCACATTGCCAAAAAAGGGTCTTCTTTCCCTGGAAAAAATTATGTATCCACGTTGCGCTTTGGACTGTTTCCTGTTGCGGGCACTAGGCCTACCCACACAAGTGAGGTGTCATTTTTATTGGGAAACATTGGGGAATGCTGGGTGGGTGGAATTTTGTGGCTCCCTGCAGATTCCAGAACCCTCCATCACAGAAATGTGAGGAAAATTGTTTTGTTTGACAAAGTTTGAGATTTGCAAGGGATTCTGGGTAACAGAACCTGAGTGAGAGCCACACAAGTCACCACATCCTGGATTTCTTTGGGTGTTTAGGTTTAAACATTTTACAGGTTTGCTAGGTTTCCCTAGGTGCCGGCTGAGCTAGGGCCCATAATCCACAGCTAGGCACATTGCAAAAAAAGGGGGCAGTTTTCTATGGAAAAATGTGATGTGTCCATGTTGCGTTTTGACCCATTTCCTGTCACAGACACTAGACCTACCCACACAAGTGAGGTACCGTTTTTATTGGGAGACTTAGGGGAACACAGAATAGTAGAACAAGTATTATTACCAGTTGTCTTTCTATGCATTTCTGCCTTCCAAATGTAAGCCAGTGTGTAAAAAAGAAGACATTTTGAAAAATATCCCCTAATTCACATGCTAGTATGGCTGCCCACAAATTCAGAAATGTGCAAATAACCACTGCTTCCAAACTCCATATCTTGTTCCAATTTCGTAAATACATAGGTTTCCTTGATACTTATTTTTCACTCCTTATATTTTACCAGATGAATTGCTGTATACCCTGTACACAATGAAAAACCATTGCAAGGTGCAGCTCAGTTATTGGCTCTGGGTACCTCGATTTCTTGGTGAACCTACAAACCCGATATATCCCCACAACCAAAAGGGTCCCAAGGACTTAACGGTATATTGCTTTTAAAAATCTAGCATAGTTAGAAGTTACCAGTGAAAATGTAGGCACAAATGGCTGTTTATTTCAACTCAATTTCAATATATTTTTTTATTTCAACTGTTACTTTCTATAGGAAAACCTTGAAGGATCAACACAAATGACCCCTTGCTAAATTCAGAATTTTGTATTATTTTCAGAAATGTATAGCTTTCTGGGACCCATTATTGGTTTTACACCCATTTCTGCCACTAACTGGAAGGAGGTTGAAAGCACAAAAAATAGGAAAAATAGGCTATGTCCCAGTAAAATGACAAAACTGTGTGGAGAATGTTAGTTTTCTGACAAAAGTCTACCTGATCCTAAAAGCTGGAAAGATGGTGATTGTAGCACCACAAACTCTTTGTTGATACCATTTGCAGGGAAAAAAGCAGATGCTGTATTCTGCAACACTTTTTTCCCATTTTTCCCAAAAACCCAACCTTTTTCCGTATTTTGCCTAATTTCTCAGTTGCCTTCTGTGGAATCCACAACCCCTGGGTACCTTTAGAATCCTCAGGATGTTGAAAGAAAGGGACGCAAATTTGGCGTGGATACCTTATGTGGACACAAAGGTATGAGGGCCTAAGCGTGAACTAGCCCAAATAGCCAAAAAAGGATTTGGCACAGGTGGAGAAAAGCCCTGGCAGCGAAGGGGTTAAGCTGTTATGGTTGGTGTTCCCTGTTTACAGATCATGTTATTCCCTCCTCTCCTCTGCAGTCGAACTCGGTTGCGTCACTGTATGCACATGATGATTGCACTGATGAGTTGTATATGCTTTAATTGTGTTTGTCATGATGAAACAATGTCTTTTTCTGTACCAAAAACACAAATAAATATATCTTTAAAAAGATATATGAATCAAAGGCTTTTTGCTGTTCTTATTGCAGTACATAGTGTTTTCTCTATTGAGGATTGTACCATCGCCTCACTAAAGATATCAACTTATAACCATCATGTTTCCAAACCAGAGCACATGAAAAACATATGTGCATGGTTAGCATTTATAACCTTGCATGGGGGACAGCTAAATTTATTTTGAAATTCAATTTTAGATCATTTTTTTAGGGGTGAGATGTATGTGTGAACTGTTAGGGAACGTGGTTGCCCATATTTGGTATTGGTGAAGGTGGGTTTAGTCATCACGATCTTGCACTCCAATGGTTGTCATCAACTTGCACTTCTTCATTCATCCATTTTAACGTCAGAGTTTTCTTCCAGTCGTCACCACTTACCAATAGATTTTCGTAAAATTGAGAGGTGACCACTTTTTCTATTCTCCACATTATGAATTCCAGTTAGGCAAGGGAATGATGTTCATGAGCAGATATGCAGTCATATGTTTTTGTTATGCATAAATTTTCTTCAGTTGCAAATAATTTTTATTATGTGATAATTGTTTTAACTCGCCAAATATTTTATCTGCGTACAATTATTAACACCATACCCAATTAAGGGAAATGTCTCCTTTAAGGTAGCATTTAAAGGGATCTCGTGAAGTGGAAAATCTAGATTTCCTCCATAGCACCACACAACTTGTCAACTTAGGAATTTGGAGTGCTTGTATATCACACTAAGCATGGGTTGTATCCCAGATAGTTTTTACATTAATTTTGTAAAAGAATTTTGAGCATTTTGTAAGATAACCTATTGGGCTAGATGGATGTATAAGCCAGATAAATACTTAATCCAAATACAATCACAACGATGTGGAGCCAATAGAAATTGAATGGTGTGCAGTCTGGGTGACCATTAGTATTTTTGGAAATCTGGATGAGCCATGACAGCTTATTCTAATTTGCCTGTTAATTCACTCTGGGCAATTGCAGGCACTTTACTACACAAAATGAATCTATTTAAAAAAAAAAATCTTTGTATTAAGGGTTTTGATCTTTAATACAGCATAGCAGAGGTATTATAATCTATCCATTGCAATTGTTTAATTCTAGCACGTTTACACTAGACGTGGGGTGGACCTGCTGGGGAACTTGGGGTGGTGTCGGGTTGGAGGTAACAACAGCGAGGCATTCTGTCGCAGATGCCGGGAGGGCGTGCTAGCAGTGCAGTCTATGCTGAATGCATTATGACGAAGTAACTCCAGTGTTTAGGCATGAGATGTGTGTACCTCTGAAACAGTAACTGTGGGGCAACCAAGGGTAAAGTTGTGTAGCAGCACGAGTGAAGGTGACAGGGGTTCCTGTGGTAGGGTGGCAGTGGACGGGAGGCGTAACAGAAACTCCAGGGTGGTTTCCCGAGCCCATGGCCGACTCGGTTGTTCGGTCAAACCTGGGCAGCGCATGCGCTGCTCTGCGAGGCATGCTGTATTCAGGTAGGGACTTGAAGTTCCGCCCATGTCCCGCCCATCTTTTCAATTGGCTCCTGTTACTGTCCCTTCTAAATTGCTGCTTTTCATTCATGAATAGGCTTAGTAGTCCCCCCTTGGCACCGTCTTGTCTGCATTTGTAACCTCCCATGAGGACTGGACTTTTTACTTGTGTTGTTACATGGTCTACTTTAACTATGCTGTGAGCACTATTTTCTTCAATGATTTGTCACTATTCCACCCACTTCGTGCTTTCCTACAAGCAGCACGCAAACCCGCTTTTATTTTAATTACTAATGGCGGTCCGCTTTAACTATAAGCGGCTGCATTTCTTTATTTATTTACTTTAGCAGCGCGGTCCGCTTTCAGTATAGCAGCCGCACTTGTTTATTTATTTAATTTGGCAGCGCGGTCCGCTTTAACTTTAGCGGCTGTGCTACAAAACATTTTTTTTCTGTGAAAGCCCCCTTACCATGCTTTCACTGACATAGTGGCCGCGCACCTTTCTTTAGACGCTGCTGCCGTATTCAGGTTACAGCGAGCAGCATCTAAAGAAAGGGGCGTGCACACCATTAAAGTGAAAGCAAGGCATGGGGCACTTTTACAAAAATAAATTTGTGATCAAATATTTTTTGGGAGTAAAAGCGCCCCCTGACGTGCTTTCACTTTAATGGTGGCCACGCCACTTTCTTTAGACGTGGCTAGCTGTAACAAGAATACAGCGAGCAGCATCTAAATGAAGGGACGCGGCCACTATGGAAGTTGTCTCGCATTTGCAAGAGTTTGAGCTATTGCCGTTAGAAATGACAATGCCTTTTATATATGTGTTGGTTTTGAAAACACATAAATAAAAGGCATTGTCATTTACAATGCCAATAGCTTAAACTCTTGCAAATGTGAGACCTATTGCATTGCACATGCTTGTTCATATAGGGGCCGATTCCGATCTCGGTCGGAGGCGCACCCAATAGCATTCGGTCGGGAAAAAAGCCATGCGAAAGCCTGTTTCCCGACCGATCCGTACAGCACACCGAACGAGTAAGTACGATGCGCACAACAGCAAAGAATCCGGCCGAGCCGTACTCACCCAAACCAGGTCCTGTTCCCCGACCGAGGCGAATCCGGAAACGCCGAATCGAGTCGCACGGAAGGAAAAATGCAGCTCCGTCCGGCCGAACGAGTACGATGCGCTTTCCGTAAGCGCCGAACCCGTCGCTACGCACGGCACGTCAAAGCATCCGGGAGAGGCGCACATAAGCTCCGATTCGCGCCACAACACGATCCACGGCTCCGAGACGAACACGCCAGCGACGAGGACGACGCGAAGCGACGAGGACGAGGCGAAGCGACGAGGACGACGCGAAGCAACGAGAAGGACGAACGACACGAACCAACCATGAATCCCTTCGTCCCGATCATACCAATATGCTACATTTACTACCGGAACAGGCACGGATGCGTACGGCGCAGAAGGTAAGCCAGACACCAACCACAAAACACATACAACACGTACATGACACATCACACACACACAGAGGGATGCAGAATATACTTACACCAGCAACAGCAGCACCATAGGGGCGGGATGCCCATCACCAATGCCACATATGCACACAGGGGCCTGAATGCGCACCACCACCCCTACCCAGGGGGGGCTGGATGCCTACCACTACTACCACCCTTAGCCAGGGTGGTGCCAGATGCCCACCACCACTACCACCCTTAGCCATGGGGGTGCCAGATGCCTACCACTACTACCACCCTCACCCAGGGGGCTGGATGCCTACCACTACTACCACCCTCACCCAGGGGGGCTGGATGCCTACCACTACTACCACCCTCACCCAGGGGGGCTGTATGCCTACCACTACTACCACCCTTAGCCAGGGGGTGCCAGATGCCTACCACTACTACCACCCTCACCCAGGGGGCTGGATGCCTACCACTACTACCACCCTTAGCCAGGGGGCTGGATGCCTACCACCACCCTCACCCAGGGGGCTGGATGCCTACCACTACTACCACCCTCAGCCAGGGGGGCTGGATGCCTACCACCACTACCACCCTCACCCAGGGGGCTGGATGCCTACCACTACTACCACCCTCACCCAGGGGGGCTGGATGCCTACCACCACCCTTAGCCAGGGGGCTGGATGCCTACCACTACTACCACCCTCACCCAGGGGGGCTGGATGCCTACCACCACCCTTAGCCAGGGGGGCTGGATGCCTACCACTACTACCACCCTCACCCAGGGGGGCTGGATGCCTACCACCACCCTTAGCCAGGGGGGCTGGATGCCTACCACTACTACCACCCTTAGCCATGGGGGCTGGATGCCTACCACTACTACCACCCTCACCCAGGGGGGCTGGATGCCTCACCACCACCCTTAGCCAGGGGGGCTGGATGCCTACCACTACTACCACCCTCACCCAGGGGGGCTGGATGCCTACCACTACTACCACCCTCACCCAGGGGGGTTGGATGCCTACCACTACTACCACCCTCACCCAGGGGGCTGGATGCCTCACCACCACCCTTAGCCAGGGGGGCTGGATGCCTACCACTACTACCACCCTCACCCAGGGGGCTGGATGCCTACCACTACTACCACCCTTAGCCAGGGGGTGCCAGATGCCTACCACTACTACCACCCTCACCCAGGGGGCTGGATGCCTACCACTACTACCACCCTTAGCCAGGGGGGCTGGATGCCTACCACCACACCCTCACCCAGGGGGCTGGATGCCTACCACTACTACCACCCTTAGCCAGGGGGCTGGATGCCTACCACCACTACCACCCTCACCCAGGGGGGCTGGATGCCTACCACTACTACCACCCTCACCCAGGGGGGCTGGATGCCTACCACCACCCTTAGCCAGGGGGGCTGGATGCCTACCACTACTACCACCCTCACCCAGGGGGCTGGATGCCTACCACCACCCTTAGCCAGGGGGCTGGATGCCTACCACTACTACCACCCTCACCCAGGGGGGCTGGATGCCTCACCACCACCCTTAGCCAGGGGGGCTGGATGCCTACCACTACTACCACCCTTAGCCAGGGGGGCTGGATGCCTACCACTACTACCACCCTCACCCAGGGGGGCTGGATGCCTACCACCACCCTTAGCCAGAGGGGCTGGATGCCTCACCACTACTACCACCCTCACCCAGGGGGGCTGGATGCCTACCACTACTACCACCCTCACCCAGGGGGCTGGATGCCTACCACCACCCTTAGCCAGGGGTGCTGGATGCCTACCACTACTACCACCCTCACCCAGGGGGCTGTATGCCTACCACTACTACCACCCTTAGCCAGGGGGTGCTAGATGCCTACCACTACTACCACCCTCACCCAGGGGGCTGGATGCCTACCACTACTACCACCCTTAGCCAGGGGGCTGGATGCCTACCACCACCCCTCACCCAGGGGGGCTGGATGCCTACCACTACTACCACCCTTAGCCAGGGGGGCTGGATGCCTACCACCACTACCACCCTCACCCAGGGGGCTGGATGCCTACCACTACTACCACCCTCACCCAGGGGGGCTGGATGCCTCACCACCACCCTTAGCCAGGGGGGCTGGATGCCTACCACTACTACCACCCTCACCCAGGGGGGCTGGATGCCTACCACCACCCTTAGCCAGGGGGCTGGATGCCTACCACTACTACCACCCTCACCCAGGGGGGCTGGATGCCTACCACCACCCTTAGCCAGGGGGGCTGGATGCCTACCACTACTACCACCCTTAGCCAGGGGGCTGGATGCCTACCACTACTACCACCCTCACCCAGGGGGGCTGGATGCCTCACCACCACCCTTAGCCAGGGGGGCTGGATGCCTACCACTACTACCACCCTCACCCAGGGGGCTGGATGCCTACCACCACCCTTAGCCAGGGGGCTGGATGCCTACCACTACTACCACCCTTAGCCAGGGGGGCTGGATGCCTACCACTACTACCACCCTCACCCAGGGGGGCTGGATGCCTACCACCACCCTTAGCCAGGGGGGCTGGATGCCTACCACTACTACCACCCTCACCCAGGGGGCTGGATGCCTACCACTACTACCACCCTCACCCAGGGGGGCTGGATGCCTACCACTACTACCACCTCACCCAGGGGGCTGGATGCCTACCACCACCCTTAGCCAGGGGGCTGGATGCCTACCACTACTACCACCCTCACCCAGGGGGGCTGGATGCCTACCACCACCCTTAGCCAGGGGGGCTGGATGCCTACCACTACTACCACCCTCACCCAGGGGGGCTGGATGCCTACCACCACCCTTAGCCAGGGGGCTGGATGCCTACCACTACTACCACCCTTAGCCAGGGGGCTGGATGCCTACCACTACTACCACCCTCACCCAGGGGGCTGGATGCCTACCACCACCCTTAGCCAGGGGGGCTGGATGCCTCACCACTACTACCACCCTCACCCAGGGGGCTGGATGCCTACCACTACTACCACCCTCACCCAGGGGGCTGGATGCCTACCACCACCCTTAGCCAGGGGGGCTGGATGCCTACCACTACTACCACCCTCACCCAGGGGGGCTGGATGCCTACCACTACTACCACCCTCAGCCAGGGGGGCTGGATGCCTACCACTACTACCACCCTCACCCAGGGGTGCTGGATGCCTACCACTACTACCACCCTCACCCAGGGGGGCTGGATGCCTACCACCACCCTTAGCCAGGGGGACTGGATGCCTACCACTACTACCACCCTTAGCCAGGGGGCTGGATGCCTACCACTACTACCACCCTTAGCCAGGGGGGCTGGATGCTCACCACTACTACCACCCTCACCCAGGGGGGCTGGATGCCTACCACCACTACCACCCTCACCCAGGGGGCTGGATGCCTACCACCACCCTTAGCCAGGGGGGCTGGATGCCTACCACTACTACCACCCTCACCCAGGGGGCTGGATGCCTACCACCACCCTTAGCCAGGGGGCTGGATGCCTACCACTACTACCACCCTCAGCCAGGGGGCTGGATGCCTACCACTACTACCACCCTTAGCCAGGGGGGCTGGATGCCTACCACTACTACCACCCTCACCCAGGGGGCTGGATGCCTACCACCACTACCACCCTCACCCAGGGGGGCTGGATGCCTACCACTACTACCACCCTTAGCCAGGGGGGCTGGATGCCTACCACTACTACCACCCCCACTCATAGGATGGACAATGCATGACACAACCAGCACACCACAACCTAGGGAATGCAAGAAGAAGACATCCCCCAACACCATGACAAGCGTGTGTAGACTGTGTCAAATGCCTACAACACCGAACATGACTTTGAACATACAATGTGACCCCTAGCACATGTGCCACACATATATGTGTGTGGCACCCACAATGCAAGCAGGCCATGACCATTGTGGCAATGGGGTCCAAACCCCCATCATCACAGTGAACAAAAGGTAAGTGTGGGGTCCATAGCTGAAGCACATTTTGAACATTGTGGCAATGGGGTCCAAACCCCCATCATCACAGTGACCAAAATGTAAGTGTGGGGTCCATAGCTGAAGCACACTTTGAACATTGTGGCAATGGGGTCCAAACCCCCATCATCACAGTGACCAAAATGTAAGTGTGGGGTCCATAGCTGAAGCACATTTTGAACATTGTGGCAATGGGGTCCAAACCCCCATCATCACAGTGACCAAAATGTAAGTGTGGGGTCCATAGCTGAAGCACACTTTGAACATTGTGGCAATGGGGTCCAAACCCCCATCATCACAGTGACCAAAATGTAAGTGTGGGGTCCATAGCTGAAGCACACTTTGAACATTGTGGCAATGGGGTCCAAACCCCATCATCACAGTGACCAAAATGTAAGTGTGGGGTCCATAGCTGAAGCACACTTTGAACATTGTGGCAATGGGGTCCAAACCCCATCATCACAGTGACCAAAATGTAAGTGTGGGGTCCATAGCTGAAGCACATTTTGAACATTGTGGCAATGGGGTCCAAACCCCCATCATCACAGTGACCAAAATGTAAGTGTGGGGTCCATAGCTGAAGCACACTTTGAACATTGTGGCAATGGGGTCCAAACCCCCATCATCACAGTGACCAAAATGTAAGTGTGGGGTCCATAGCTGAAGCACACTTTGAACATTGTGGCAATGGGGTCCAAACCCCCATCATCACAGTGACCAAAATGTAAGTGTGGGGTCCATAGCTGAAGCACATTTCGAACATTGTGGCAATGGGGTCCAAACCCCCATCATCACAGTGACCAAAAGGTAAGTGTTGACAAAGAAAGAGGTGCAACTGCCAAACTGCATGGATGATTCCTGGTCACAGAACAACAAACACATCAGTGGCAAAGTAGTGTATGTGTCCCATTGCAACATAAATTGGGGGAGCCAAATACTGCAGTGCAAATAAGACATACCTTTGGCCATGTGCAGACAAACAACACCCATGGGGGCTGACACCGTCAACAATCATCAATGACACAATGACAGAAGTGACCATCAGAATGCAGACCCACATATTTGCACCAATGGGCACACACATGCAGATACCCTGTGGAGACTGCAGATGTGAGGTGAACAGATACCATACCATGGCAGCAATGGGACACACAAACCATGATCATTGTGCTGACCGATGACCTAGGAGTCCCAGGGACAGCAGGGGAAACCCACCAAACTACATACAGCCAATGGCACACCCAAGATATGCCAATGCAGTGGTGCAGATGCACAAACACAAACAGGCAGACCCACACTGCACATCATACACAACAGGTGAGGGGGGGTGCCAGTGTCCCCAGGCAACCACACAACACATGAGGAGACCTGAATACCAATCATACAGATGTGCATACAGTGCCACACAAAGGTAACTCATGGATCCAAATCCCCTATGTGGGCAAGCAGGCATTGTCAGATGAGAGGGAGCACAAATCACACATGTCACACAGGCACGTAGGGACAGCAACTGACACAGCAAGACACAGACACACCACAGCACCACCCCCAGGGCCCCCACAATGTGGTGACCCTGGGCTGCATTACAATCCCACTGTGATGACAAAGCTAAATGTGGTTCACACTGTGAACCACAGTCATGTGTCCTGAGCAACTAACTACCATCACACCTACACAAGCACAAATCAAACAGCATGGCCAGTAAGCCAAGGCCAACATGGAGGCAGGGGCCTAGCCGGGCAACAACTCTCATCTGCACACACTCAACACCACACCCTCGACCTCCAACAATGTGCAGCAGTGAAGCACACATGCACTGGTGACATTGCACATGCACCCATGACTATTCCAGGGTGGTGGGTGGGAACCAAGGTGCAGAAACACATCACACATGGACACTCAACAAGACTCCTGAATGTCTGACACACTGCACACTACGCTGTACATGGACATGACGGCAATACCACACCAACCAATGGGATCCCAGCCACAGTCACACACCAATGAAGAAGCCAAGGTCACCCACAAAGAACACACATAGACAACAACCAACATTGCAGCCCGGACCCTGAGGAGTGCCAGCAGTCACACACACAACGTGTCACAATCACTGAAAGATAACACAAACTGGAAATCACATGACAGGGGCAAACAACAAGTGCCAAGGGGAAACCTGACTGTGACCCATCTGCGTCAGCACACAAACTCAGCCCTGACAGCAAACACACCTATGGGTGACACCCTGATGACCAGTAATGTGCCATGCACCCACATCACAGAGAACCCAGGGCGAAGACTTTGGGGGAACATAGGTCAACTCAGCTAGCATCACAAACAGGTACAACACTAGGGATCACAGCATGCACAGCTAAACGGAAGTGAACACACAGACATGCACATACAACACACACCTTGGGCGCAGGCAATGTCACAGGAGTACACACTGCCATGAGGGGACTCCACTCCTGTGTGAGGAAAGCTGTGCCATATGTTGCCTCAGTAGGGCCCCATCATGTCAGCTGAGCACTTGGTCACACAATCAACAATTAGCACCAAATGAGGGCTCCCGTAACATCAGCCTGGTCATGGAAGTGCCAACGGAATCATCAGCACAGATCCAACACACTTGTATAGCAATGTTGCACTGACAACACAGATGAGTCCTTCCCCATTGATGCCCAAACCTGCATGTCCACTGGAGATGGCCACACGGTCAGGGAAGTAGACGAATTGAACAATGGCAGGCACAACAGATGTGCAGGGGTGGAAGCCACAGATGTGAAATAGGCAATCTAAGTAGGAAATCCCATTGCCAAATACTGAACACATGACACCCTCAGATGCTGCTATGGATGACATGGATACACCACAGGATAGGACACATTCCCCCTGGACCACATGGGTTCCTGCACAGTAACACTTCATTATCATGAGACCAAATATCACCATCACTGCAGCAAGGGCATGGTTAGCATCATCAACATCATGTACATCAGAAGCAAAAGCACTAGAGAACAGAAAGTTGCTTTATTCAGCATATGTGGCATTAAAAGTAGAAGTCCAGTAGAAAATAAACAAAGGCCAATGGCCAGTCCATCAACAAAGTCACAAGTGGGTGACAGTGGCAGATGCCACCCTACACATGCCTGCACAAAACCAGGGACAATCCACTAGGAGGGGCAACCGGGGGTAGGCCAGGCACCGCAGGGACAGGATCAGGGCTCACCAGGAGGAAGCAGGGAAGGGGTGGTGGGTGCTGGAGAGCCACTGACAACTGCAGTGGAGGTGTCTGACATGGTGTGTGCCGGCACAACTGGGGGCATGGCTCAGATGTTGTGGGTGCCGGCACGACTGCAGTGGACCCTGCAGATGGAGTGGACAGGTCCGCCACTGCAGTGCCCAAGTCAGACAGGGTGGTAGTGGACTCCACTGCAGTGCCTACCACCAGGGGAGGAGAATGGGGAACAGGCAAGGTGGGCTGGACAGAGGGGGAGGACACCCTCACCACATCAGTGGCACAGACAAGCGCAGCGGGGGTGTGGTGCCGGGAGAGCAAGTGGCAGGGGAGAAGGCCGGAGCCTCTTGGGGATGGTATATCTGTGGGTGGGGGAACCTGGGGCAGGGTGTGGTGGGGGCACCTGTGGAGTGGGGGCCTGAGGGATGGAGGAAGGAGACCTGGTGCTTGAGCTGCAGGGCGGCGGCGGGGTCTTGCTCTTACCACTCCGGGGGACTTGCGGGTGGGGGCCTCAGTCTGTCTGCGCCTGGGGGAGGGTGTCCGGGGGCGAGGGGCACTCTGCTCCGTGTGGGGGCTTCCTCTTCCCCTGGATGCTGGAGCAGCTGGATCGGAGGGGAAGAGGCCGAGGTCACTGAGGAAGAGGCGCTGGGTCTTTGGGGTTGCAGGTGAGGCAAGGGAGGGTGTTTTGGAGGGAGAGGCAACTGAGGACTGCGCAGTGCCCGTGGATGCGTGTGTGTGTACCAGGGCCCCATCCCCTGTGAGTCTGGTTTCAGTCCCCTGACTGTGCGTGCGTGTGCGTTTTGTTTGTGGCGTGTGTGTCTGTGTGCTGGACGTGTGTGTGCTGGTGTGTGCCTGTGCCGGTGTGTGTGTGCTTGGGACGGGTAAGGTGCTGGGGAGTGTGGATGGAGCAGAGGCAGGAGGGGTGAGGGACTGTCTGAGGAGGGACACTGCTGCCGTCAGGGAGGAGTCCATGGACCTATTGCCCCTCTGTAGGTCAGACATGCCCGATGAGATGCCCTCCATGAACGACACCAGCTGAGTCAACAGAGCGGTGTGCGCATGGAGGACACTCAGCATGGCTGTCTGCCCTACATGGAGCTGGCGAAGGAGGTACACAGACTCCTCACTCAGGGCAGCAGGGGACACAGGGGCAGGGGGTGCGGTGCCTGGCCCAAAGGAGACACGCTCCCGAACATGGGAGCCTCCACGGACCTGGGGAATGGGAGCCGATGGGAGGGCGGTGGTGGTGCTGGTGGTGGCGGGGACAGCAACACTAGCTGGGGTGTGGTGGCTGCTGACACCCGCCTCCATAAGGGAGTCATCCTCCGAGTTGCTCTGGTCCTCAGCTGAGGTGGATGGTGCTGAGGACTCCTCGGTGTGGCTCCCTCGCCCTCCGTGCCACTGGGTCCCTCCGACCACTCCTCGGCTGCTGACCCAGTCTGGCTCTCTGGCTCCTCCTGGTCCGTGGAGCTGTCCCCTTCCGTGGCCGTGGATGTATCTGCAAACAATGGGGAAACAGACAGACATCAGTCACCTGCACCAAACGCACACACCACTGTGAGCACAGCACATTACAGAGCAAGCCCTGGCATCATTAGTTGTACATTGCTAAAAGTGCCCTAACTGAACAGGAGAAGCCAATTGTCAGTCTGATGCCAAGCATGGCACTCACATCCCACATGGCCTTGCACCCATCTGTCTGGTGTCTGTTGGATTGCAACACCCCAGTGTGGACACATGCACCAAGTACACAGTAGTTGGACAGTGCAGAGGACACGGTGTGGCATGTGGACATGCACACATCACAGCTCTTGCCACTGAGTCAGTACAGGTTTCCGGATGAAAGGGATGCCCAGAGTCAAATAGGAAATGCATGTGATGCATACCAGCGACAGACACCATGATGCACCCATGTCCTGATAGCCATCGCCACAATGGTGTGCATGTAGCACATGTCACTCCCTGCAGGACCACCAATAAGTTGACACATGCCATGGCAGAGGCATGACTGCTAAGTCATACATCACTGTCTCAGTGATGTATGACTTGGCAGCCAGACAACAACACTATGCACTGTGTCACAATAGTAGGTCATGGGGAATGCAAGTCCTGGAGCTGCACAAGTGCACATGTACATCCCCCACACAACACATCATCTTAACCCTCATCTGTCCAGGTCATACCTATTGGACATATGGGAGACCTGTGACACTACCCTCTGAACCTGAGCCCCTCACAATCTGCTGTGAATGGGGAACAGCTGCCTGAACTTCACATTCGCATACCCCAGTCTGCACGGGCAGCTGATCAAACACCTATGTGACACACAAGTATCGTCTCCTATGGTCACATCTCCAGGGGCATGCTGAGCCCCTACCAAGAAACACCCCAGCAGTCCTGGCAAGTAATCCACAGCACACTGACACAGAGGCAGACACCTGAGGGGTCAAATCACTGCGCACAATGTGTCAGCTGATACACGGGAGTGGGAGTACAGGGCAGTGCATTGCATGGCCTGGAGTAGGCATGACTGTCCTGCTCCACATGAATGAGGGATGAGCCCTGGACAGTGGATAGCTGGCTATGTATGTGTGACACACGTAATCTGCACACTCCTGGGGCCCAAACATTGTTCCCACCCGCTGCATGGGCGTGTGCCACATACCCCAGGCACATGTGGTGGCTCAGCTCAGCAAGTGGACCGCATATCAAAGCAACACGCAGATTACATGTCCGAACACAGGCGTTGTGTGAACAATGGACCCACCCATGATGCCCACAACAGAGTTAGGGAAACAGATGCTGTCCCCCACCTTTAGTGAAGCAAACTGCAAGGACACAGTCCCAAGTGACACAATTCCCTGAATGTAAGGGCCACACCTGGGTATCAGATGAGCAGTGGGCAGTGCACAATAGAGGGACATGGCTCCTGGACAACATGACTGCTGCACTGTGGCAGTTGAACCAGGCCAGAGGAGGGCACAAAGCATGTAATACAGAGTTCACAGTGCAGTCTTTGACTCACCCCTCCTTGCTGCTGTCTGGCCTTCAGCTGCCCATCCAGGTCTGGAAACACCACCGCCAGGATCTGGAGCATGTGGGGGTCAGGGTCCGTGTTCCGCCCCTCCTGCGAGGAGGCGACAGCTTCAGCTGGACCCGTGCAATCCTCCGGGTCCAGCCCCGAAGGTCCTGCCACCTCTTCTGGCAGTTGCGGATCCGGCGCTTGTAGACCCCCACGGACCGGACGGCCCGGACGATGTCCTTCCAGATCTCCTGCTTCCGATGGGCATTAACCTGTCAGGATGACAAAGTGAAAAGGCCATTACTACACATGCAACATATCCGTGCATGACACAGTTGCATATACATGTCTCAATCACAGGGGCACATGATGTACACAGGCAGTGCAAAGCTGCCCATGGACAGTTTGCCAGACGTCACTACATGGTATCATTGCATGGGAAGTAAAACCTTGTTCAAATGCACTGTCACTGCACCATACCTGTCCAGTGCATGTCACTACACACTATGGGGGGTGACAACTACTCAGTGAGCCTGCTAGCCAGTGGCGTGCAGACTTTCAGCCTTGCTAGTCAGACAATATGCACATTCAGAAAGGCAGTGCACAGAACACTCACCTGCTCCCCTGGTGTCCCATACAGCTTGCTGTACTGTGGAAGTAGGCTGTCCAGCAGGGCCTGGTTCTCTTCAAGGCTGAAGGCTGGGGCTCTCTCCACAGTACGTGCCATTGCAGGGTCCAGAGGGGCAGAGACAGCAGCAGTGCAGTGGCAGATGTCGTCCTGGAGCATGTAGTGCAGGCAAGTGAGCTCTCAGGGGAACAGCCAGCAATATATATGTGCTGGAGAGGCAGATACTGTCCCTTGTGTCCAAAGTGATAGGTCCAAGTCGTTTGCATCTTCTGAATCTGGCCAATCCATGGAATAGCAGCACCAAAACACGCCCACAGCATCCTTCAAATCTTCAACTTCATGACATACATGATTTTGCAACATTGTTGTGGGTGACCAACTGATTTTCCAGCAACCGACTCGTTCGAAATTCGAAAACGCGTCCGTTGCCAGGCAAGCCCATTGTCAATGGGTGCGCACCGATCGGTCCATTGCGGTACAACACGTACAGGGGTACAACGCGTACCCGCACACATTGAATGCAATGGCCGGCCGGGGGCACCGATCGGTCCATTGCAGTTCAACGCGTACAGGGGTACAACGCGTACCCGCACACATTGAATGCAATGGGCCGGCCGAGGGCACCGATCGGTCCATTGCAGTACAACGCGTACAGGGGTACAACGCGTACCCGCACACATTGAATGCAATGGGCCGGCCGGGGCACCGATCGGTCCATTGCAGTACAACGCGTACAGGGGTACAACGCGCGACCCGCACACATTGAATGCAATGGGCCGGCCGGGGGCACCGACCGGTCCATTGCAGTACAACGCGTACAGGGGTACAACGCGTGCACCGCACACATTGAATGCAATGGGCCGGCCGGGGGCACCGACCGGTCCATTGCAGTACAACGCGTACAGGGGTACAACGCGTACCCGCACACATTGAATGCAATGGGCCGGCCGGGGCACCGATCGGTCCATTGCAGTACAACGCGTACAGGGGTACAACGCGTACTCCGCACACATTGAATGCAATGGGCCGGCCGGGGCACCGATCGGTCCATTGCTGTTCAACGCATCACTGTACATGTGACTGGCATATGTCAGCATGCCTGTCTCAGATGGACATATGCCAGCCACAGATAGCTCCCAGGGAGTGAGGGGCACACCTACATCACGACAGCCTGTCCAAACTTTATCATAAGGCATGTAAGGCTGCATTTCCTATTGTGTGTATGTTGGTGTACATGTTGTCCTGTGGGTGTCACCTGTGGGCAGCCACCCCCAGGCTGTGCACGTGTTCATGGGGACAGGATCCTGGGTGTTACGTGTACATGACCACTGTGATGTGCAACTGTTCATATCTGTGCATGTGCCATGGTCACATTTCACGGTGGTGTATGTGTATGTCATGTCACATACCCCGTGAGTCCCATGTGGGACGGTATGTTTGAGCCAGGGTGTCCCAGTGGCACAATAGTGATGGTCCTCCACAGTCTTTGTGCATGTAGTGTTTACAATGTCTCTGATTTCATGTGCACAATGGGAGACAGTCTCCACATCCAGGTTGTGTGTGCATGGACTTTGATGTTGTGCGTGTGTGTGTCACAGACGTCCATGTCTGTCCTGCCGTGGCAAGTGGGACCACTACCTGTGGGGGTCATGGTTGTTTTGCTGTGGTGTATACATGATACTCCATGTAATGCCAGTGTCCATGTGGCAATACAGGGTCCCTGGGAATGTACCTGTCGTTGAGCTGTGGTGCCTGGGGCACATCTGTCCTCACATGTCACTGTGGGGGGTGATTGTGACACGGCAGCAGGAGATGGGAACTGTGACACGGCCTCATGATATCCAATGGGCCAACCTGGGACTAATTGATGCCACCTGTTGGACCGTGTTGACAGATGTTGGCCATGTATGTACCATACATGTCCTTACGGAACTGCACACTTCATGTAGTTGTGCCTCATAATGATGTATGTTGGGATATTGAGTGTGTTCAATGCCGCATATGTGGGCTGACTGACAATCTTGCTTACTTCTCCTCTGCACTGCAGGGCTCCTGCTGTCCATCGACCATTCCCAGACCTGGCAACGATGGTGGAACGGGACAGCATCCGACGGTACCGCTTCACCAGGCAGCTGATTGAGGATTTGGCAGTGCAGTTGTCCCCACATTTGCAGCCTGGCCGGCCGTATCCTACAGCGCTGACCCCCAAGGTGAAGGTGATGGCAGCCCTACACTTCTTTGCCACCGGTACCTTCCAACATACTGTGGCGACTGCTGGTGGGATGTCACAGACCATGTTGAGCCGTGTGCTCCGCGATGTTTTGGCGGCAATGTTGCTATTCCTGAACCGGTACATCTATTTCCCTAGACTGCGACGACTCACTGACGTGAAGAGTGACTTTTATGCCCTGGGGAGGATGCCGCATGTCATTGGCTCCATTGATGGGACACATGTGGCTTTGGTACCACCACAGGCCCAGGAGCAGGCCTACAGGAACCGCAAGCACTACCACTCGGTCAATGCACTGGTGGTGTGTCTTGCAGACATGACCATCACACACGTGTGTGCCCGTTTCCCTGGTTCAGCACACGATGCCTTTGTGATGAGGAGTAGTCGCATCCCCAGGATGATGGCACAGATGCAGAACCAGCGTGCCTGGCTTGTCGGTGTGTACTGACTTTGTGCCATTGTGTGTGATCTGATCTGTAGTATTCCGCCCACTTTTCCAAGTCAGCTAATGTGCACTTGTCTGTCCGTAGGTGACTCGGGATACCCCAACATGCCGTGGTTGCTGACACCCCTCAGGAACTCCTGT